>JANITW010000236.1:9413112-9425768 GCA_027564335.1 Erythroxylum williamsii
TATTTATTCATATAGTCTGTACATGACTATGAACAAAATGCGCTAAAGGGGATTGCCTTTAGGGCACTACTCTAACATAAACACCCACTTACCTCTAATAGATTTACAACCATTAGGTAAGTTAGTAAGATCCCATGTATGGTTAGCTTGAAGGAATTCTGATTCACTATTTATGGCCTCTTTCTAGAACAGAACATCTATGGACGTTATTTCTTCTTTATAGGTCTTAGGGTCATCATATAGAAGAAATAATGTCAAAATGCCCTCAGTTATGACATCAAAGTTCTCAATCTCAACTAGGAAAGAAGTAATAAAATCAGTTCCAAAACTAGTTTTAGTTTGAGTTAAATTGTTTACTTTTTCCTAAAATTTCTTGATTTACTCACTTTTTCGTCTTCAATTACTTCCTTCTCAATTAAAATTAAACAATTAACTGAACTTTTATTATACAAAGTAACTAACCCAATACTATTTCACAGCTTTTTCTTCACTACCACACTCACTTTCGAATTCATTCTCACTCCCAATGCTCGTATAGGACTTCCCTTTTCTCTTTTTAGGTTTTCCCTTGTTGTTTGAAATTACTATTTGATGAGCTCTCACTATTTTGCCTAAAATTGGATCTATCCTCATTCTCATTAGATTCATCTTCAACATCATTTATGTCTTTTCCAATTTCAGCTTGTAGTGCCAATCCTTTGTTCTTTTCTTGTTTTCCCCCTAATAAATTCATTTTGAAATTGGTAAGGATTCCAATTACCTTCTCTAACGACAAGTCATTGATGTTACGAGCCTCCTCGATTGCTATAATTTTAGGAATAAATCTTGGAGGTAGTGATCTCAACATCTTCTTGACTAGTTTCAAATTGGAATATTTCTTTCTGAGTTGATGAGCCTGATTCACTATATCACGCAATCTTTCAAGAAAGTCCCCAATAGTCTCAGTTTCATCCATCTTCATTTCTTCAAACCTCACAGCTAACATTTATAGTTTTGATGTTATCACAGATTTAGACCCTTCATGAATAGTCTACAAATCACCCCATGCTTCTTTAGCCGATTCATAGGCTAATATCATTGAGAAGCATCCTTCATTAATAACATTAAAAATTGTAAGCATTTCTTGTGAGTTTCTAGGTGCACTTTCTTCTTCGACTCTTATCCACTTAAATGAATATTTTTGAATTGCCTCTCCTTTATTGTTAGTAATCATCGGATACGTCCACCTATGTACTACCGAATGCCAAGCTTTTGATCCTTAAGCATGGATGAAGACTCTTATCTGTGATTTCCGTGTAGGATAGTTAGAATCGTCCAACAATAGCGGTTTGGTGATCGATGCACCCTTTTTTATAATCATGTTTGTGAAATTCGGATCTACACTAACTTGCTACCAAGTTCTGATTTGGTGACCCGCTCTGATACCAATTGAAAAACTTTAGAGGTGTATTAGTTTCACAAAATTTTCAAAATTACAACATAATAAAAAATAAGAAGAATTAAAGTGCAACAAAAATAAATCAACACCAATATTTGTTAACACAATTTGGCACACATTGCCTACATCTGCAAGCCCTCCACCTAACTTAATCACTTTCACTGAAGTATAATAGATTTACCCAAGGCTTTACTGAGCCGACATAACTCAACCCTTAACACTATCTCTCAACCGCACTTCTCGTTAAAAATTTTAACACCCGATAATACGATCAACTCTTGTTAACCTCCACAAAGGATTTATCTCAACAATCTATTAATTGAAAGACAATAAATAAAAGACTCAAGTGTTTAAAAAGATTAATAAAAAAATCTGAACACACTTGAGATTCAAACAAAACAAATTCCCTATAGGTTTAGCTCCTCCAAATAACCCATAACAGAAGTCATACGCTACACACCAATCAATCTAATCGTGAGCCACTCCACAAGGATAACTATCCAGCTTGAGCAACCCTTACACAATCAATACAGAATTATGAATCTCCCAATCAGAAAACACACACTGCGTACCTTTAATTGCTATCAGTCAAGCAAAGAACACACCACAAAAAACACACAAAGATGCAGCCCACATCTAGATGTCAACGCAGCTATATAGGACACCCATAGCCACAATAACAACCCATCAATCAACACACCAAGATATCTCACACCTGAAATCAGTTATCCATTAAACCAATTGACCACATTTGAAAACAACATTGTCAAGATGTTTACTGTTACACGTTTATAGATCTCTCAATGCAAGTTTTCTAATTCATTAAGGATACGACAAAACCTATATTCCTAACATCACCAAGAGGTCTTCACTCCTACGCACAATATGGATTACACACACTTGACTTTAATACACACACATTCCACTAAAAGCACTCACAATACACACCAAAGCCATCAGTTGTAAGTCTCACACCCAAAAATTGCACACATTAGTTTTTTTTACATAAATCAATTAATTCACAAGGAAATTCTAGCGATGCCCTTCAACCACACATCAATTTAATCCACTACACATCTTCTTAAGATACACATCTATTCAAGATAGGATTTTATAACATCTAGAACATTATCTAAAATAGTTTTTTGAATCCAAGTCAAAAAGGATTATTGGTTAGCTGTCATCATCCAATTAATATCTTATAGGTCCAATTAATAAAGAATGCTAAAACTAATTACTTAGATATATATCATATGTCCTAATAATATGTTTTGACAATAAAGTGATACACGCTGCATTGTAATCTGCAGATAATTCGCCCATATAATAAGTTGTTACTTGCCCTAATATGACTTGGATAAATTGTTTGTGGTAACATAATGAAACAGAGATATTCTGGTATTAGTTAATAGGCTTTGACCAGCCATCACACTTTACAAATCACAATAATCACACACACACACACCCCTCAAGGGCCTCACATCACTTCCCAATATGCACAAAACAATCTACTTATCGCATCATTCTCGCACAGGCATCAATACCATGAGATATATTCATACATAATACCTAAGTCGTCAATAGTACCTCCTTGATCCTCGAAAATGTAATATAGATACGCACTAGCAACTTTATATCAATATTCACACAATTTTAAACTCAACAGACATGCTCAAGTCTCCTAAACCCTTATAGTTTAACAAAACTCTAAATCTACCATAACTCCTACATAGGGTTTTTGCATTTCTAACTCAATTTCAGTTAATTTAGATGTTCAAATAGTTACTGACAACACAAAAAAGCATTTAAAACACTTATAATTACTAATAACACAAAAAGCATTTAAAATAATAAGAAAATAAAATAATTAACCTAGAAAATTTTAATTAGCATATACTACTAGCTTTTGTATGAAAGTACCTTAAAACTCTTTTTGAAGCAAAAAATATTTAGACACTTTCTGAAACTTGTTAAAAGTTAACCTACATGAAATGCTATAGTTTGTCTAATGTGTTTTTGTCATTTCTATTTTCAAAAATCGAAATTTGTAGGATTCAAGCAATCTATCATTTTGTTCAACTAGAACACTATTTTTATAAAAAAAAAAACTCAGACTACCATCTGCTAGCTAACATAATTTCTAGGTACCCTTGTAAAAACTGTTGAAAATGTTCTTAAGTTTCCATAACCTATTGAATAAAAAGTTATGCTCAAAATATCGAATAATGTTCGTTAGTGACAATAAATACAACCAATGTGCTTTTTAAACAAAATTTTCTATTTTTTTGTCTTAAGTGTTATCACCATAATTAAATCAATCATAAACCTTCTAGCCATCCAATATCAGTCTCCATTAATAAATAAACAATAAAATATATCTATGGTTTAAATTTCATCAAATTTAGGGTCTCATTAAAACAAGTTTTGTCCTCAAAACTTAACACATATAAAACTTTAGAAGTTATTACTTGACGTGAGTTTAAAATAAAATCATGTTAACTAAACTATATGATAGTGATGATTCATTCATTTCACAACATTATATGCTTACTGTAACTCCTTATCATATGATCATTATGACTCCTCAAGTTCAATTTAACTTGATAATTTTAGTTCGAGCTTAATAGAATCATTAGCTCTAAAATAGCTAATAGGAGTTTATTTTTATTTTTCATAGGTTTGTTATGACTTTCACATTTACTTTTATTTTATATGAATTTGATACCCACGTCTTATATAAGATATCACAATGACGTTTGGTAGTATTTAAAAAGAGACTCGAGATTTTAAATCGTTTTATAACTTAGGTACAAAACATCATATTGTGGTAGTTAACATATTCAAAAGGAACATGCAAATGCATAAAAGCTAAAGTCTTTGTTAACTAATGCGATTAATTGTCAACAAGAATAAAATTTATGAAATAACTTCCTGCATCATCTAAAATGTATATAGTCATATTATATTACAAAAAGAAGAGAAGTGTTATGTATAGCTCATATATATGGGCGCAATTTGGGAGTGTTTAGGGAAAAATATAGGTCTTTTCTGAGAAATCTTTGAGTGAACACAATTTGGGACATGCGGGTAGCCCAAAGCATGTTTAGTTATGGAAATTAGAAGTGAAGGAACATGCTAAAGCATAGATGCATTTGAGTGCTAAAAGTTTTCCATATAAGACAAGATCTGTCATAAACCGTGTTTAAGTATGCAAAGAAACAGGAGGATCCACAGTATAGATGGCAATGGGCCAAAAATTTTAGTCGTGTTTGAGTGCCAAAAGTGTTTTCATACAAGAAAAGATTATGCCATAGACCATGTTTAAGTGTGCGTAGAGAAACAAGAGGATTCATCAATGGGTCAAAAATTATGACCCAAGCCTAAAACCCAATTATTTATTTTTAAGAAAATAAATTTTGAAATTGATGTTATTTTTTTTAAAATTCAGGCTAAAAAAAGCTCGAGCATCAAGCCAGGCCCAAGCTTATTTGCCAAGCCTAATCCAAGATCTAAGAATAGGGCGTGGTTTTACCCACGTTTATGCATGAGGAGAAATTGTGAGATCCATGACCTAGGATATGACCATGACCTAAATTGTGCCCACAATAATCAGCCTTATTTGGAAAATGTTTTTAGTGGAATATGAACTCTATAAGGATTTTATAACTTGTTAGAATCATGGTTAAGTTAAGTTGGTCTTGTAAAGGGGCAAGTTGTACTTAACTATACTAGTTAAAGTTTGCAATTAATTATACTTGTTTAAACCTATATGTGTGTGTGTGTGTGTGTTTGTGTTTGTGTGTGTATGTGTGTGTGTGTGTGTGTGCATGCCCAAGCTTATTTTCCAAGCCTAATCCATGATCTAAGAATATGGCGTGGCCTTCCCCTTGGTTATACACGAGGAGAAATTGTGAGATCCATGACCTAAGATATGACTATGACCCAAATTTTGGCTACAACAATCAACCTTATTTGGAAAATGTTTTTAGTGGAATATAAACTCTATAAGGATTTTATAACTTGTTAGAATCATGGTTAAGTTAAGTTAGTTTTGTAAAGGGGCAAGTTGTACTTAACTATACTAGTTAAAGTTTGCAATTAATTATACTTGTTTAAACCTGTAAATATAGTGTATGTGTCAGTGTGTGTGTAGGAAATTATATTTCTTATTAAGTATGAGAGTTATCAATCAAAAGTAAAATCAATCATTTTAGGCTCCTAAAGACGTAGGTGCACTCAATTGATTGAACCTCATTAAAAATCTTCTCATCTTTTTTTATTTTTATTTGTTTCTTTATTTCGTTCAAATATACTCTTATGAAATTAAACCTAACACACACACACACACACACACTCAATTGACTATACCTCGTTAAAAATCTTCTCATCTTTTTGTTTATTTTTATTTGTTTCTTTATTTCATTCAAATATATTCTTATTGTAACTCAATAAGTGATATTAAAGCATCATTGACGCGATAATGATTTTTTATTTGAAAGGGGAAAGTTAAATAGAATTGAGAACTTCAGAATGTGAAAAGTAAATGATTCGTTGGCTCAGCAAAACTTATTAAAGGGATTGCAAGAGAATGAGTTGAAAAATATAGATGAGCTTAATTGGGAGGAGTTACAACACAAATAACTAGAATTGTTCGATTATGTTTAGTAGACAAGGTCATATACCACGTTATAGATATTGTATACATGTAGAGATATGAAGGATCTTGGAAGTTAATAAATATTGAAATCTCTCATAAACAAGTTATATTTATAGTAGAGTACATAGTATTAATTGCAGATGCTAAAGAGGCATTATGACGTACAAGGCTAGTGAAGGAGATAGGCATTTGTCAATAGTGAAATTAGTCACTTTGGGATTCCAATATCATAAGTACACCCAATTAGTTAAACCTTGTAAAAAACTTATTATTTTTTTTTTGGTCTTTTCTTCATACAAATTTATTCTTGTTACATACAACTTGTTTCTGACAAACAAGTTATATCTAAAGTAGAGACTATATAAGCTGAAGAAGTTGAATCAAATAATCAGTGATCTAGTAAGGCTTGAGGTAATTATTGTGTGCAAGGATCAAGTTGTGATTCTACTTTGTTTTTTACCGTTCTTTTATGGGTATCTAGTGTTCATATTTGGTATAGAGACGATGTGAGTGATATCACCGCTACACTATTAGCTCACATCCAACAGAGACTTGATGTTGGTGAAAGCTTTCAAGTTTAAAGGTTACAAGTGAAGGAAAATTAGGACCATGGGACAAATAAGGGAAAGAAGGCTCATTTAAATGGAGTTCTCGGTTAAAACCTAAGGGTGGAAAGACAATTTGATGCTATAAGTGTGAGTAAATTGGACATATTAGGAGGTACTAATCAAACAAAAAGGAGTAGAGGGACTACGAAAAAAAATTGATGATTCGTTAAGGTCTATTAATGTGGTGTAAATTGGGGACTTGGATTACAGTAATGGAGACATGCTTTAAGTTTCAACAAATCAACTTTAGTACTTATAGATTCTAGATAAAAAAAATGTTCATATCATATAACATAGTAGTAATTGCAGCTGCTAAAGAGGCATTATGACTTACAAGGCTTGTGAAAGTGATAGGCATTAATCAATAGTGAAATCAATCACTTTGGGATGCTAATAGCATAGGTACAACCAATTAGTTGAACCTTGTAAAAAATCTTCTTATGTTCTTTTTTTGTTTGTTTTTGTTTTCATACAAATTTATTCTTATTACATACAACTTGTTTCTCACAAGCAAGCTATATCTAAAGTAGAGACTACATAAGCTGAAGATGTAAGAGGGAGTGGATTTGGAATAATATATAAATATGTTCAATCAAATAATCAATGATCTGGTAAGGCTTGAGGTGATTATTGCGGACAAGGATCAAGCCATGATTCTACTTTTTTTTTTACCTTTCTCATATGAATATCTAATGTTCATATTTGGTATAAAGATGATATGAGAGATAACACCACTACACTATTAGCTCACATCCAACATAGACTTGATGTTGGTGAAAGCTTTCAAGTTTTAGGGTTTTATGTGAGAGGAAATTAGGACCACGGGATAAAGTAAAGGAACGATGACTCGTTTAAATGGAGTTCTAGGTTAAAACCTAAGGGTGGAAAGACAATTTGATGCTGCAAGTGTGAGTAAATTGGACATATTAGGAGTTACTAATTAAACAAAAGGGAGTAGAGGGACTATGAAAAAATTGTTGACTTGTTAAGGTCTATTAATATAGTGTAAAGAGGGGACTTGGATTACAGTAATGGAGACATGCTTTAAGTTTTAATAAATTAACTTTAGGATTTATAGGTTCTGGATTTAAAAAAATGTTCCTATCATATAACACTAAATAAGGATTATTTTGTACCATCACATTGGGAAACCTAGGATTGTCTAATTAAGGGATGATAAAACTTACAAAATTGTTATAATATAAAATGTTGGGATTATGATGTTTAATGACACTGTTAGGACAATGAGTAGAACTTATTTGATGAAGAGCATTATCTCTTTAGGTACTTTATATGCTAACAATTTTGGATATAATACCTATAGAAACAACATTAAGATGGTAAAGGGTCCGATAACTATGATAAAAGGACAAAATTGGCAAAAGATATCTACAGATTGATATGAAGCATAGTTGTAAGTGAGAAGTTGTAAAATTAGTGGCAGATGAAAATAGTACTTGATTATAATACATATGGCTAAATCATCTATATGAGTGAGAGATAATGGAACTTTATCAAGGGAGCTTATTAAAGGTTAACAAGCTTATTAACAAGGTTAGGGTAATGTTGTACACCTAATAACAAGTTTAGGGTAACCTTTTAGGATGCAATGTTTTATAGAACGACATAGTTGAAACAAATATATCGAGAAGATGTGCCAGAACCAGCAAAGGGTAGTATTATAATAGTACTATTGAAACTAGAACATCCTAGAATAAATACTAAAAAGGTTAGACATTTTGGTTTGAGAAATAAAATAATATTAAGAAGAAAGCATCAATATAGTATAGTTATATATGGAGCAAAACAAACTATTAGGCCGTCAAAAAGATATAGTTAGTAAGACTTAATCACGTATGTTTTTACCATCAGCAATAGGGATCCAACTACCATTTAAGAGACTAGAAAAAGTCATAAGAACTACAGTGAAGTATATGAGGTTTTACAAAATAAAAAATTTAATTGGGCCTAATCAGATCTTAGTGAAAAGATTCACACTTTGAAGAATGTAACTGACATGTGGGCAAAGTCGGTTAACAAAAGAAAGCTCAAGCATCATTTGGATTTGATTAATGTCTTGGGATTTTAGACATTGAAAAAGCTCAACCTATATAGAGTATAGTTGTCAAGGTTTAGTTGTATATGGCTTATAGGCATAATTGTGCAATTTTGGAGGGGCCCTCGGAGTTTGATGGTTGAACATAATATATTCACCAGGTTGGAGATTAATGTGCATGTCTCATGTACTCGATTAATCTTGGAGAATTTTGGCCAGAATGCATGTATTTTATTAGAAGTCTCGGGGTGAACAAGGGTTAGGAAGCATTAGTGAGATCCGTGACCCTGGACATAGTTGTGGATTAGGCCATATCTACGACAATCAGCCTTATTTAGAGACACATTTTTGTTGGAATACAAATTCCGTAAGAAATCTTAGGCCATGTATACAACAATTAGCCCTATTTAGAAGCTCGTTTTCGATGAAATACAAATTGAGAAATCTAGAATTTTTTAAAATCCTAGTAAAGTTAAATTGAATTTGATAAAAGAACAAGTTAAAAATAAATTATTTTAACTAGAATTGATAATAATTATACTTGTAATAAACTTAACCTGTACACAAAAGATTGAAAAAAACACTTAATTAACTGAATTTTATTTAAAAATTCTTCATATAACAAGAGGGAAGAGCGAGTAATGTAATAACAAAAGAAAACAAAAATACCAAGGTGGATTAAACACTGTCGAGGTGGTACAGGGTGTAATATTCAGGATTTGTCCTGCCGTACGAAATGCCTAAAATATAAAAGGATAGGCCATTAGGTTCGGTATCAGCAAAGTTAGCAAAACTAGAAACAAACAGGCAGTGTGTTTTGATAATCACTAATAATGCAACATTTTCTTTGTTTTCCAAACATTGAGAGGGATCTTTAGAAACAAACAGGCAGTGTGTTTTAATAATAACTAATAATATAACATTTTCTTTGTTTTCCAAACATTGAGAGGGATGAAACATCCAAACACAAGACATTGATAGGGTTCCTAGGAAGAATTCAAACCAGAAACACAATGATAGTTGTCACGATGTAAATATAATTACCCTGAGCCATTCCTGACAAGACGCAAAGAAAAAATATGGAGCCATCGCCGGGAGAAAGAAAAGAGAGCTACATGTCCGAAACACGAGAATCATCAGAGCTGTATCATGGAGACACACTTCAGGCAAAGATGGTAGAATTAATTGGAACTAGGGAAGAACTGAAGCAAGCTAAAGACAGTGCTACGGAGTCGTGGCTTAATTCCAGGCCCATCATTGACGAGCTTGAAAGGCTACAATCAGGCCTTGCAAGTGCCAAGAACCGAACATCCATGTCCAATATCGTGATATCAGAGCTAGAATCCCAGCTCGAGGCCATTGGCAGGGAGGTCAGAACAAAAAAGGAAGAGGAACTGAAAGCAACAAAACTTATTAATGAGTTGACTCAAGCTCTGGATCAAGAAGATGAAGAGTTGCAGAACATTAAGGGGCTCAGAGATGAAGAGCGCAGAGACAGATCGAAGCTGAAACTTGTCCTCAACATGAGAAGACAGACTCTAAGAACACTGCAATTAACTCTCAGAGCCACTCGCATAGAAACAGAAGCTTTCGGCGCATCGGCAGAGGAGGCAACACGGCATATCAACGCTGCAGAGACTGAAAACGACGTGATCGAGCTTTCGCAGGAGGAATATTATGCGTTGACAAAGAGAGCTAAAGATGAGGAGGCACTTGCGGAGTGGAGGATCGACGTGTCCATGGAACAGAAACTGGCAGCTGAGGCAAGCCGGAATTTGATTCTGTCGAGGCTGAGAGGACGGCACTCTAATGGCAGTTCCGTAAGGACTATAAACGAGGACAAATTAACGGAAGATGATCGTGAAGATGCCATTGTAGAGGAAGAAGAGAATGATTTTAAGGAGGAGATAGAAGCTGTAATGCTGAAAACTCAAAAAAGATCAAGTTCTGTGTCCGACGGCAGGAAAACGTCGAGGAAGAGTTCAATAAACAGCTCAAGAAGTCATAACAAGAAAAGGCTTCTGAAGAAGAAGAAGAAGAAGAAGAAAGCATCCATCTTCGGTCAAATCAAAAGCTTTCTTGTCAGAAGTATCTCAAAGCTGTTTAAATGAGTTCAAATGGTTACTTTCCATTTTCAATAAACGTATAAAGTCCAGGTTTCAGACAGAAATCAAGCTTCGAATGGGGTGCTTCTGATTTTTTTCCTTCTGCTTGGAAATTGACGACTTTGTACAAGGTATAAGACAACCCTTTTTTTGGCCGGGGAAACCTGCCTCCATATCCTGACGACGTATGTTCCCCACTCCGTGCATCAGTTTGCAATCAGTTGCACCTTTGTAATTCAATTGAAGCTTTCAAAGACTAAGAGTTAAATGCGATTCGGAAAGACATTTAGCAGTCCAGAAGATTCAAAAACTAAGGGTAATCCAAAATTAACCAGCTCATTATTCTATCTTGAACCTAAAAGACATTCAAAAATAAAACGTCCTTGCAAATCACATTGTTGTTTTAAGTGCGAAATTCTATGTTTTAAACTATATTCTGAACATCTTATGGTTGGATGGGTGTATATTCCACACAAATCATGTCTCATCAATGGTCAAACACACTACAGATTAATTCAATTTTGATTTCCTAATAATTTTTTACATTCAATAAACTGAACCGGAATCTTATCAATGGCCAAGAAGCATGTTCTATTTTTTTCATCTCCCCTGCCAAAATCAACAAAGGTGTGTGCACATGATAGAAGAGGAAGCTAATTAAGGAGTTTAACAGAAAAATAAATGATTTGTGCATCTGATAGAGCATTTAACCATGTGATTACGTTCTCTATATAGTCATACTACTAAAAGATCTGTTCTTGAAGATAGTTCAATCTCAAGAAAGTCCATTTAGAACCGAAATGAGTATCAGAGCAAAGGGGAAAATGATAACCGTGTTGGGCATTGATGGAGGTGGTGCTACAGGCATAATTCCAGGGACCATTCTTGCCTTTCTTGAATCTAAGCTTCAGGCACTGTTCTCTTTGAACTGCGTCTCTTTTCCTCCAAACGCTTCCTTTGATTTTTTTTTTTTGGCGTCATTGTTGTTACTTGTTGACGTTATCACGTTAATATTTCTCTATGTCTTGTCAGGAATTGGACGGAACAATTGTGAGAATTGCAGATTTTTTAGATATAATTGCAGGGACAAGCGCTGGTGGGCTACTGACCACCATGCTTGCTGCTCTTAGTAACGAAAACAGGCCGTTATATGCTGCTAAGGACATTAAAAATTTCTATTTAGAACACTCTCCAAAAATTTTCCCACAAACGAGGTAATAGTTCGGTGGAAACTCAAGTCCTAAATCTCCTGATGATAATCAGATTATCGCTTTGTGTTTGCTATGAGAAAATTCTGATCATGATCAGTATAATTTCCCTGAACTAAAGCTAGGATATCATTGTCAGAAACGGCTTCATTGGTTCGATGACAACTTTTACTCGTGAGTTCATGGGGCCAAAGTACGACGGCAAGTATCTTAGGTCACTGATAAACCGATTGCTTGGAGACCTAACGGTATCTCAGACACTTAACACAAGTGCTCATACCTGCATTTGACATCAAGCTGCTTCAACCATTCATCTTCTCAACCAATAATGTATTCAACAACTATCCCATTTGCAAAATTTTTCCTTGCTTTTTGAGACCTTAGATACAGATGAAGATTAGTTGCAAGGGCCAAAGATGGTTTGATTTATATAAATCACATCCACAAGGAGATAATGAAAAGCAACACCAAGTTCGTGGATCTAAACGTGAGGCTCCCATAAATTTTTGAACCATAATTATCCAAATCGTTGCCAAACATAATATTAATTACTAAAATCATCATTAGCTCTAAAAGAAAGATAT
>JANITW010000236.1:9460539-9472597 GCA_027564335.1 Erythroxylum williamsii
TGCCAGCCAAGTTTAACGGTGGGGCAGTGCTGTTATTTTGAACAAAGAACAAGTACATGACCCATAGTAAATTAAGCGTAAATAAACAGTTGTTATAAAATATTAATTAGGTATCTAAAATGGAGTTTTTGTGAAATTTATTATTATTGTTATTAATCAAATATTTAAATTGGCAATCTTTTTGATAAGGCAAAAGTGGACACGTCGCAAAGTGACCCCTCCGCGTACGCCTTCACTGTTGATATTGTAGGACGAAAAAGTCACTCGCCGTTGCCAAGAACTTGTCGTGCATGGCTGCAAGGCAAAACGAAAGTCCAACCCCAAAGGCTACGTCTAAGGTGAAGTACGCCCCCACCTTAGCAACATAAGCGTGTACTTCTTTTAACAATTCAAGCAATACACAACTGCATTTCTTAACCATATTCATAAATTAGCTTAAGCTTTTCAAGGATAATGTCTGCATGATTAGAAAAATTTATAATAATACTCGTTGGAATATGCGTGTGGAAGTCTATGTCAGAAGAACAGTGAGCTTAAAAGCTCCGCCTTTAATCTGGTCTTAGGTTCAACGATTTTAAGATCCATTGACTTGATCAAGGTTCAACCAAGCAAACTCTTTGACAAACAAGAAGGCTTTCCACAAATATAGTCCACTAATTCCAGACACTCTTCAAAAGTAATTTACAACTCAACCGATCACCTCCAATGGCAAGTTTGGTAGGATTCTCCCAGGAGAGTATTGATATCCACATCCATTGTCAACTTCTTTGAAATAACTGATTAAGACCATACAAGTAAAAGGGGCGAAGACAAAACAGTAACAGCAACAGGCAGGCATGTTCTGGCTCTAGATGCCAGCCAGCATGATGTTTCAAGCATTGTGTTTCAGCTCTTCAGAAGCTGGCTAGACGTCAGACTTGACTACACGCGATACTTGAAGCCATAACTTCTCTGCGCGATTACAGGTAGGTTCCATTTACTTGAATGCTTCCTTTCCAGCATTTGACTGGCTAACTATTGCCAATACAGCACCCTACCACTTAGTAGTATTTACAGGTTTCAAATCCTACACTCGAAATTAGGTATAACCTCGGAATTAAAAGACGATAAGAGCTAGGAAAATATTTCATAACAGAACCACAATTTATTAGAAGTTTCTCCAAAACGAATAACACTGCTGGTGGAGATCCATGCATAACTGCGCATATTTAATAATTATGGAATGATCATTTTAATAACAAGATATTTCTTCCATTACACCGGCCTATCAGGCATCGAGCAACATGCATCCAAAACCACATTCAGTTAGATTGATCAAAACCACAAAGAATTTCCACATACAATCCAATGTCTATACCACCATAGGCTCTGAGGTCCCCAAATTTGTCGGAACAATCTTACACAAAGGATGGTTATCAATTTTAGTCAGAAGTTTCAATGATGAATCAACCTCGACATCATGAAGAAATACTCTATCTCCAACGTCCAGATTGCTCACATCCACCTCAATCTTTGGGGGAATTTTTTCAGCAGGACAGAGAAATTTAAGAGATGTTCTAATCTTGTTCAAATGCCCTCCTGTTTCATAATGAAATTGATTATGAATTTAACATAAGGAAATACCAACTACAGTTGGGATGAGCTTCAATGACAATTTCAGCAATTTAAATATAAGTTAAAAAACCCTCCCACTTAACCTATAAACATATGCAACATGAAGAATCCAACAAGAAAATGTTCTAATTTTGCTCGATAAGTTTCTAACTGTTCACTGAAGGCAATTCCACAAACAATGTACAGGAAAGACAAGCAGCCCATTTCACATAGAAGTTACACTATATGATACTTCCATACTGTGAATTTGGCATCATAATGGCTTATGTTGCAAAAATTCTCAATTATTGGATTGAAAATCACAAGTTGTTCCTACTAGAGAGCATCACACACTGCAACAATACCCGTACAAACACCCAAACATGAAATGCTTGAGTTCTATTTAGAAGGAAACTGTAAATGCTGCATGGTGTTATGGTTAGAATAGCAACCAAATTAGGAAGCCATTATTAAGATGGTGGTGATTTCTTTTCATGTTGTGATCACATTGAGGGTTCCTTAGCCATACTAAGGGTATAATTTTGATATTACCTGTTTCCCAAGAAATTTACAATTGGCTTTACTAGGTCTCAGTTCACATTTTATGAGATCTATCCTTGTCCTTATATCTAGATTTCTAATTAGTTATTTGCAAGCTTGCGACTCTCAAGGCACTCAATTGGTTTGTGTAAAGTTCATTTCCTTTTTTCTTCATCCTCTCTCCTCGTCTAAAGTCTGCCTCTTATTCCTCGTGTCAATATCCACAATATCAAAGCTCCAAAGTTCCAGTACTGTTCTATCGATCTAGGGTTCTATAATTCTTCCATTCTGACTACTAGATTACGAAGTAAACTTCAACGGGAGTAAAAAGCTTCATAACTATCTTTCGACTTAAAAAACATACAAGCTAACATTGAGCACCAACCACTAGCAGACACATGTTAAAAGATGATACGAAAAGCGTGTAAATCACCTTTCTTGAGGCCAGGACAATCCTCTTCTCCTCTGAAAACAACAGGCACGTCCAATTTCAGCTCTGTTCCATCTTCAGCCCAAACAAACACCAAATTCAGTACCTTCCCGCTCTCCTCGTCCCTATGTACCTATAACACAAATCCAAAAACCACAAAATCAACAAAATTCCCTCAACAAGCAACTAATTTGATTACAAAAGCGCATATTACAAACGATTTACCTTAATGGGTAAGATTTTTCCGGATTCAAGAACCACCGACGACCCAGACCCGGCGCGGATCTGAAGAGCAAAGGTTGTGGAGCAAAAGAACGGAACTTTAACAGATTTAAGAAGGGAATGAATCTGCTTTCTTTCAGTGGTCAGAAGGCGTTTTCTCGAGATGATACCGGAGCGAGAATCTGGTTCCTTTTCGAGGAGGCTCTGGTGAAAAACCACCGCCGGAATTCTACCTTGTGCCCTCTCTCGAGATGAGACTCTACTCCCTGAGCACTCTCGTGGGATAGCTTGAATCGTATGGTATTGATGAGACTTTGATTGTAATGAGGACGGCGGTTGTGATAGTTGGGACTGAACCGCCATTCTCAGGCCTCGCCACCACCTGCCCATGACGATATTGGGTAGCGAAAATCGTGGCCTAGTGGCAGCTGATCAAAGGGTTTTTATGTTATGTGAATTTGGGGGTTTAAGGATGGTATGTTAGAGATGAACTTTTATGCTTCTTTTAAGAGTATGAGCCCAAGAGGTTATGGAAACTTTGAGGCAACTATAATGGGCTTAAATTATAGGCCGTGGTCTTTGCGAACTATGAGCTATTTCTTTCTGTTCATTTAGGGCAGATTAACCAATTTGGAGGCAACCAGGAATGATCTTCAAGGCAAAAAAGAAACTTTTGGTACGGAACTTGTTTTCTTTCTAAGAAGGAAGAACAAGTAAATGCTATTTCTTCTAACTGTTTATAGTACCAGTCAGTGGCCAAGTATATTTTATTAATCACATGCATAATATTAGTATCATGCTTTAGTAAGATCATTCATTACTAAGATTGCAAATTGAATTAATTGAGTGAGGGAATTGTCATGCATTGAAACTTAGAGTATAAATATAGTATACATTTGATTGATTAAGCTCCCAAATTAAAGAGTATACAATATAAATTCTTATTTACACTACTTTTAGAATAAGAATGATGGTACAAATAAGAAAGTATATCAGTAAGGTTAGTGAAAATTAACCATAAATATTTAGAAAGATTTGGTTAAGGATTTTTTAACAGTTCTCCTCAAGTTTAGAATGTATATTGATAATTCTTAACTCGCTAAGTAGAGTTGAGAAATGTTGAGAACTTAATGACTTTATGAAAACGTCAGTTAGTTGATTTAATGTGGGTACATGAACCATTTTGATCATTTCTTATTAAACTTTTTATCATATAAGATGACAACAATCTCTATATATTTTGTACGTTCATAGTAGATCAACTTGAAGCAATGTATAGCGTAGCTTGATTCTCACAATATAGGTTTTATGAGATGAGCATGTAAAATGCCCAAATCTTCTAAAATTGTTTTCAACCATATAGCTTCACAACAATTGTTCGTCATTAATCGATATTCAGCTTCTACACTAGACTACGATGCTATTTCTATTTCTTATCCTTCCAAGAAAATAATGAACGACCAAGAAATATTCAATATCCAATAATTGACTATCTGAGTGTTATGACATCTAGCCTAATTAAACTCATAAAATGCATTTAGTTGAATTGAACTTCTTGAAAGAAAGAATATTCCTTATCCCGACATTTGTTTCACTTATTATAAGACTCAATGGGTTACTTCCAAATGTGAAACTTGTGACTTGTCCACGAATTGACTCAGAACACCACCATATAATTTTTTTATATAAAGATGGATCATCAATGTAATTATCCTCATATTTGCTAAGTGACAAGTTTTGTTCCATAGGAAATAAGGTTGGTTTTGCTCCAAGATACTTATATCTTCAAGGATATCAAGTTCACATTTTCATTGTGATAATGCAATTCCTTTATTGGGCCATATCACCTTTATACCTAGAAAATACTTCAAATTGTCCCAATTCTTAACTTGAATTGGTTTGTAAGAATAATTTGGTGTGTTTAATATCTATAGATCATTTCCTGCTAAGATAACATCATCCATATAAATAAAGAGAATAGAGAATTTATCATTTTGAGATCGGGCAAACAGAGAATAATCTACTTGGATTGTTTAAAGTTAGCTCTCTTAAGGGTAAAAGAGAGCTTGATAAACCATTGATGCGGAGTTTTCTTAAGGTCATATAATGACTTATAGAGCTTGCATACATGAGAGTCTCCTCCTTTCATTTGAAACCAAGTGCTAAAGTCACATATATATCTTTATCAAGTTTTCCATTCAAAAAAGCATTATTAACATTAAGTTAGTGAAAATGTTAGCAATGTGTTAAAGCCACAGTAAGAATAAGTCAAACTATTACCAGTTTAACAATAGGAGCAAAAGTCTCGTGGTAGTCTTAGTCTTCAACTTAGTTATATCCTTTTATAACTTGACATGGAATGTCTTATAAGTTTATTATTTCTATAAAGTTTCCTATTTCCATAAATCCTACTTATTTTGGTTTTCTATTTCTATAAGTTTCCTATTCTTAGTTTCCGATTTTCTTTAAGATTAGGATTACTTTCTCAAGCCTATAAATAGGCCTCCTGAACATTTTATTATAGATCTTATCAATAATGATCTTATATTCAGTTGGATTTAAGCTTTCTCTATGAATGGATTCTTATGTTTCTTCAAATTAAGCATGTTGCTTAGTTGTTCTCATTTTTATCTGAATCAGATTGTATTAGAGTGGGTTGAATCACTACTTCTATGGATAATAACAAAAATAGAAACACAAATCGCATTATAGATAACCATAGGTTAGATAACCAAAAGGAAGTATTACAAGATATAGAGTATCGAATTAGCCAACGATTGGAGGACTGTTTGGAAGCGTGCTTTAAGGAGCTTATATCATCTTGATGCCCTTGACTCTCTTGCCAACAGGGATATAGACGATGATAGAGATCGTATTATAAAACAACGATCCTTAAGGTGCCCTATTTAGAGACCCATTCTTGTTCGAGGTTGGAAGTAGCCTACCTATAACAGTGAACCAAAGTTAGATGAGGAGTTCTTATATGACAAACCATAAAACTAAAGAGATATTAACAATAGTTTCAAGTTTTAGGTAGATATTCCTATCTTTAATGGATATTTTAATACTAAAGGAGTTCTTGATTGGATCGTAGATATTAAGAGGTAATTTGAATATCATGAGATCCAAAAAGAGACAACGGTAAAACTTGTAACTTGTAGGCTGAAGGGGACCGTCTCTATTTGGTGGTAGAAGAACAAAGAAAAGAGATGGTATGATGGGAATGATTCAGTTCGGTCTTGGACATAGATAAAATGAAATAAATATAGAAATATTTTATTCTTTAATTATTAACAAATTCTATTATAACAACTGCAATGGGGAAGATAAAGTTTTTAGTCTATGTAAGACTACTTTATGAAATTTATGAGGTTATCTCGATATAATGATCTGGGAGAGATAGAGGAGTAGATGATTTCAAGACTCTTAGATGGTTTAACGCATGTCATGTGGGACAAGATCAGGATACTACTAATTCAGTCTTTTGTAAAGGCTCTCAGAGTTTAGGATTAAAGGCAAAATTTTTGGCTCATAAGATAGGTATAATTGAAACTCCTTGCAAAAGTTATATTGAAGAAGCTTTAGGAGCTTCCATAGAAACGATGAAGACTCTGCTAGAACCTCCTCAACATGAGAACCATTTATAAGAAAGGAAAGTTGTATATAAGCAAAAGATTGATGAAAACAAGGAAGTGTGAAATTAGGACATTTTTTAAACTAGTGTCCCCAGTAAAAAGGTAAATATTGTGGATCACAGATAATGATGCTATTATCTATGAACCAAATAGGGATGATGAAGAGTATAAGAACCAGGAGGAAGAAATTGAAGAGTGGGAGAATTATGTAATTCAGAAGTTGTTACCGACTCCAAAACAAGAAGATAAGACCCATTAACATTTGTTATTTTGGGTACATTGTATTATTGTAGATATACTGTTTAATTTAATTGTTGATAGTAGAAGCTATAAGAAAATTATTAGCAAAGATGTAATGAAATGACTAAGATTATAGACTAAGAATTGCCTAAATGCTTACATAATTAGGTATATTAAATCAGTAGACAAGTTACGAATGACTAAGTACTGTAAGGTGTCCTTTTTTATTAGTCAATACTAGGATGAGATTTATTAGATGCTTGTCACTTGTTATTAGGAAAGCCTTAGCAGTTTAATGTTATTTCTTAGCATGACGAATGAGAGAATATCTATAAGTTGGAAAAGGCTGACAAATATTCGTGCTTAACCCACAACAAAAGACTTATTGGCCCAAAACTTCAAAATTTTAGGGGCAGTTTTTATACTGTCATTAATCCAAAAAGTCAAATGTTGATGGCAAACTTTCCTTTCGATGAGTTGTTATACCTTGATTTGCTAAAACACTGATGAGTTTTTCCAAGTAGGGGGATTGATGTGGAACATATATTCCCATAAGTTTTCTATTTCCAAAAGTTTTCTATTTCTATAAAGTTTCCTATTTTTATAAGTTTCCTACTTGTTTAGGTTTCCTATTTTTATAAGTTTCCTACTTGTTCTTAGCTTCCTATTTTCTCAGGATTGGGATTACTTTATCAAGCCTATAGATAGGCCTCTTAAACATTGTATTATTTATTTAATCAATAATACTTTTATATATATTTAGTTGACTCTAAGCTTTCTCTATGAGTTGTGTTTTCTTTAAATTAAGCGTATTGCTTATTGTTCTTCCTTTCTCATTACATCATAACTATTCTAGCTTTGTAGCATTCCATATTGTTATTTAAATGAAGTTTTATCTTGTGTACTCATTTTCACCCAATTAGCTTCTTTCGAGGAGGTAATGGTTAAACGAACCACGTGCCATTAACTTTGAGTGCACCAAGTTTTTGTTGTGTGGTAAGGTGCCACTTAGGATCACAAATTGTCTATTCAAAGGTAGATGGTTCTTTTTCTGTTAAAAGTGAAATTGTAAAAACACGATGTTTAAGAGATAATATACATATGAAAAAACAATATATAAGGGATAAGAAATACCTCTAAGTCATATAAACCAATTTAGGTGTAACAAGAAATGATCTTAAAAGCAAAAAAGAAACTTTTGGTATGAAACTTGTTTTCTTTTTATGAAGGAACAACAAGTAAATGTTATTTCTTCTAACTGTTTACATTACAACTCGTCGACCAAGTATAATTTATTAATAATATGCATAATTTATAAAACTTTACTAAGATCATTCATTATTAATATTGCAAATTGAACAAAATGATTAAGGGAATTATTATTTATTAAAACTTAATATGAGTATATTATATATAGTGTACATTTGACTAACTAAGCTCCTAAATTAAAACATATACAATATAAAATCTTATTGACACTACTATCAGAATAAGAATCACAGTAATAAATTAGAAAGTAAATCAATAAGGTTAGCAGAAATTAACCATCTATATTTAGAAAGAATTAGGTGTAGAATTCCTTAACACTTCCCCTCAAGTTTGGAATGTATATTTATAAATACTAACTTGCTGAGCAGAGTTGAGAAATGTTGAGAAATTAATGGCTTTGTGAAAATGTTAGTTAGCTGATTTAACGTGGGTACATGAGCCATTTTAATCATTTCTTATTAACAATATTTTCGAATAAGATGGCAGTCATTCTCTATATACTTTCTGAGCTCATAGTAAACTATGTTTGAAGTAATGAGGAACATAATTTGATTATCACAATATAGGTTTATGAGATGTGAATATGCAATGCCCAAATCCTCTTAAATTGTTTTCAATCATGTAACTTCACAAGAGGTGATGGGCATCAATAATTTAACTACTGCACAAAACCATAATATTGTTCTTTATTTCTAGGCCTTCCAAAAAACTAATAAAATACCAAAAAAATATAATATCCAGTAACTGATCATCAAGTGTTACAACACCTAACCCAAGTAGCATCATAAATGCATTTAGTTGAATTGAACTTATTGAAAGAAAGAATATTCCTTATCCTAAAGTTTGTTCACATTTTGTGGGACTTGATGGGCTATTTCCAAATGTGAAACTCGTGACTTGTCCATGAATTGACTCAAAACATGCACTTAGTTAAATAAATTAACCACCTTACAAGTCTTCTATATGAAAATGGATCATCAATGTAATGACCCTTATATTTGCTAAGTGACAAGTTTTCTTCCATAGGAAATAAGGCTAGTTTTGCATATTTTTAAGGATTTTAAGTGGATATTTTTATTGTGGTTGTGCAATTCCTTTATTGGATATTGCCACCTTTATACCTAGAAAATACTTCAATTGTACCAAATTTTAACTTGAATTGGTTTTTCAAGAACAATTTGGTGTCTTTAATATCTTGTAGGTTATTTATTGCTATAGTAACATCATCAACATTAGTAAGGAGAATAGTGAGTTTCTATTTTAAGATAAGACAAATATAGAATAATCTGATTTAGATTGTCTAAAGTTAGCTCTATTGAGGGTGGAAGAGAGTTTTACAAACCATTGTTGCGGAGCTTACTTGAGGTCATATAATGATTTATAGAGCTTGTATACACTAGTCTCCCCCTGTCATCTGAAACCAAATGGCAAGTCATATACATATATAAAGGCACTATTAACAATTAATTGGTGAAGATGCCAATAGTGTGTTAAAGTCATAATAAGAAGAAATCGAATTGTCATAAGTTTTGAAACATGAGCAAAAGTCTTAAGGTAGTCTAAGTCTTTGACTTGGTTATATCCTTTTATAACTAATCTAACTTTGTAGCCTTCTATAGTGCCATTTGAATGGAGTTTTATCCTATATACTCATTTGTACCCAATTGGTTTCTTTCAAAATGTAATAGTTAGAGGGACCATGTGCCATTAGCTTTGAGTGCATCAAGTTTTATTGTATGGCAAGGTGGCACTTAGGATCACAAATTTTCTATGCAAAGTAAATGATTCTTTTTCCACTGAAAGCAAAACAGTAAAAGCGTGATGGTTAAGAAATAATATACATCTAAGAAAACATCATATAAAGGATAAGAAACACCTTTAGCTTAAACTAAAACCGATTTAGATATTGGAACTTTCTTTAAAAGAAGAGGAACATCAAACTGATACTTGCTAAACTGATTAGAAATTATTGTAGAATAAGTCGACTGTGATGACAAGTTTAGTAGATTGTTTGAGATAGGTTCATCAATTGTACATGGAATTGAAGTCACAATATTGGAAATGGAGTTAGTTTCTTCTTGCTTGGACTGCTTAGATAGAGATATTCAATAATATTAGAAAATTTTGTAGATTGGTATTGTCATCATCATATATTGATGGATGTCGGGGTATTAGACTTGAAATTATAGCTTAAAAAAGAATGAAAAAATATCCTTAGAAAATAACATTGAGTGAAATTAAAAGCTTACTAGTTAAGAGATCATAAAATTTATATCCCTTTTAGGAATATAGATAAACCATGAACAAACATTGGGAGGCTCTAGCATCAAATAAGGTAGGGTATTGATGATGTGTTGAAGCACAGCATAAGCATTAAAAAACTCGTATGATAATATGCAGGTTATTTTCGAGAAATTTTTTCAAAGAGTGTTTTCCTTTGAAGAAGAGATGTAGAGTGTTGGGACTCGATTTTGGGAACCGGACCCCAATCAGAAAAACAGAAACCTAAACAGAAAGCGAAACCAAAGAATGGATCCGAAATGAAAGAACGGATTCCAAAATCAAGAGCGAAAGAGTCCGAAGCGGAAACATATGGCGAAAGTCAAAGAAAGCAATTCGGATCAAAGGCGAAAGAATCGAAAACGAATCACACAAACGATTCAATCGAACTCAATCAAATTTTTCGACATCCGTGAACTCATACTTTAGAAAAACATCACGTTGGAAACCTTAAGACAATCGGTCTAAACCAATTCGAAACTGGTATAAAATTTTTTCTTTCTTTTTCATTCTTTATTCATTCTCATAAAAAGCAACCTAATTTCTCATTTGAAAATTTATCCTTAATCAAAAACTCAATTCATATATCCTTCTTATACAATCATATACCATCATTTTTACAAGTCTTATTTTTCCTTTCCGTAAAATCTCACACGTGATTTATACACAATCAAGCCATACACAAATAAGCACTTCTATATTTCCAGCTCAATCAACACAATTCATCGGACCTTCTGTCTGGAATCTCAACACAAACAAACTCATTTCTATACCCATAACACTTCAATAATTCTCAATCAATAATCAAAATCAGCAGACCTCCTGTCCAGAATCCAAAACACAATCAATATACAATTTATATACAAAACCATAATACACTATTTTATTCCATATACAAATCCATAATTCAATCAATCCCAGTCATATATCCCAGCCATACACAAATTTATATCTCAATTCCATACACAGGTCCAGAAGTCACTTACATTCCAAAATAATGCACTACAAACTTTAATGGCATTCCAAGCCATATACAAACCAATACCAAAATCCCAAAATACTCAAAATACAAGATATGCAAAAATCGATCAAATGCCTTGACCTTCCTTCATCTGATCTCCTACTCGATACCTGGAGATGGGGATGAAGGGGGGTGAGCTAAAAGCTCGTGGATAACATGTTTATAAATCGAAAAAGAAGCAAAAATCATCTTTTTAAAACTTTTGCTATTTTATAAAATCTCAAAGTAGAAATTTTGTCAAAAATGCTTATTTCTCAAACTTTCCAACTTTTCAAAACATTCATGATCAGTTTTAAAATATGGATGCAACACACTTATAACACAACATAAACACATAACATAACACATCAGAAATGGTTTAGGTCGGTCCAGAAACAGAACGTACTGCACATTCCTGCATAGCGGTCCTGTGCAGCCGTAAACAGAACGTACTACACCTTTCTGCATAGCGGTCCGGTGTAGCCGTGAACTTATGGGAGTCTAAAATCGGAGATCCAATGCCACTAGCGGACAGGCGGGCGAAGCCTAGACAAGTGCACTTGACCCTCTTATAGGACCTAACCAAACCCACATAACACATTTCACACTTGAAAATCGGATTTGTCTGAAGGCACATTTCGAAAATTCAGTCTTTCATGTCATCTCATATTCAAACATAATGACATTCATAAAATCACAATGTCACACATAATGTCACATATTTCACACAAATTCATATACAAAATGCACAATCATTCTCAAACAAGGAATACAAAAATTTTCATAATTTATCACTTCATTCATAAATAATGAATTCACAAATTTCCTTAATTTATCAAATCATTTAAA
>JANITW010000236.1:9479404-9500728 GCA_027564335.1 Erythroxylum williamsii
TCATTATTATTTATTATTAAGATTTTTGAAAGCATGGTTGATGTAAACAGTAAACTAGTAAAGTATACAGTACAACTGTATAATATACCAATATGGACTATTTTGCAATTTTTAAAAATTTTAGGGATTATTTCATAAATTTAAAAAATTTTCTGAAACGGTATCGATACAGTTCCGTTCCAGAGCTCAATCCGGTACTGAATTCGGTACAGTATTCATAACATTGATATGGACCCATTGCAAAACAAAATTATGAAAAAAGAATGTCTACACAAAGGTTAATTATTACAAAAATTTCTAATTTTTTAATTATAATTGTCATTTTAAAAAATGACAATTAAATACTTAAATTTTTAATTTTTCACAAATATAACTCAATGCTAATGTTTCTATTAGCGGAATTGCTGTGACAAACTATGTCAGATGTGTTTTTTGATTAATAGACGTAAGAGTCATAATTCTGTAATTTTTAACTAATTAATATTAAATAAAATATTTAATTCTTTCTCTACACCTACAGCCTATCTCTTAATTACAACTCTCTCTATCTCTTGGTTTTTCGAGTCTACTTTGTATCTCTCGCCATCTCGTCTTTACCATCTCTTCATTTTCTCTTTATTGTTTCCCAACTCTATCTTCCCCAAATTTTGTGAAAGTGTGTCTATCCGGAAACATGGTAAGAAGGGTGTTAGAGTTGTGAGATAAATATTAAATACAACTCCCATTTTGTTTGGAACATGAAAAGGCTAACCAACGCAGAGTTGAGGCTATGAAAAGGACAAAAACTTAAATTTTGAAAATGAAACATTGATGTAAATAATCTCGGAATCTCTCCAAAATTTCTCTATCTGCCTTCTCTACGTTTTCCCCTCTCTCTCTCTACCTTCTCTTCTTTTCCTTTAATTTCTGAACGAAGATAATATTAACAAGAAAAAAGAAAGAGAAATAGAAATAGAAATAGAGAGATAGATTATATGGTAGAAAAAGAAATGGTAATAAGTAGTTAACGACGAAAGCAAAGATACTAAAATGTGAAAAAATTTACAAATAAAAGGTGAGGGAAGAAGTGAGGATAAGTCTGCGGTTTGTTATACATTAAAGAGATGCTTGATTCATGAGTTTGAGAATGAATCAATGGGCATGTAATGAATGCATGTCGTTGGTTTTATATTGTGATTATAAGACATATATTACTTTCGGATAATCGTCCATACTCCCAATATGTGAGAGAAACGGGTTTCATTCTTGAGTCTGGTAGTGTCATCGGCATGACAACCTTTGTCACACCTATGACATACTTTTTTAAAAATTAAATATAATTAATTAATTAAAATATAATTAATCAAAATATACTAATTACAATATAATTAATTAAATATATTTTTCTCTTTTTGGCAATTAAATATAATTAATTAAATATATTAAAATTTGATGTAAGACAAAATTTTAACAAAGTTTTTTTCCAAAAATTTAACAAATTATTATTTCTCAATATTTTAAAAAAATCAACCATTATCAATGATAATAATAATTATTGCTTCCTCTTAACTACCTATCGTAATTATAATGATTACATTTATTTTCATTCATCATTATATTCATTTTCTCTTATTGCCATTTTCCATATAAACTAACTGCTTCCTAATTCTTTGTTAATTTTAAATATTATAGATTATAGTAAATTAATTATATTTTATATTTTATATTTATTTTATAATATGTTGATGCAAAAATTAAAATTTATTTGCATCCACATGGTAAATATGTTAATTGACGTGGCAAGTCACATCAATGACATTAATGAAAAAACTAATGTTAAGCTACATTATTTGTGAAAAATTAAAAATTAATTGATAAGTTATAAAAAGTTTGAGATGTTTTTTACTTAACCATAATAATAATAATAATAATAATAATGGTTATAATTATAATATAGATTGTAATTATAATATTATTGATTTAATTGTAGTTACATTTTATAATTTGAAACCTTATAAATAAGACAACAGAATTAATTAATGTCAGAAACGTGGGAAACCAAATGGTACTTCATGAAACTAATTAAGAACGTTAAAAAGCATCCCGCGACTTTGACTTGGTGGTGTTGTGTTAATAAAAAAAAAACAAAAAGATTATTGTTCTGTTAGCTGAGAAAATCCATTAGGCAACAGAGGGACAGAAAAAGGTTACAGTTTGAAAAGATGGCAAAGATTCATATCAGTGCAGCAACGAAAGAGGGACTTAAAAAGCTCCAAGTTGCTGTGCTGGTGATGCCATGTCAAATCCATGCACGTGAGAAGTCTCCCTCCAGCACAGGAAGGGAAGTCAACAGGGAAAAAGGCGTTTGGTGGGAGAGAAAATGTAGAAGTCCGAGAAAATATATTAAAAGATAGGGGGGACGAGACAGAATGGATGATTTCCATGCATGTGCAGTGGTCACCTGGAGACTATCTAATTCCAGCAACCCTTTTTCTCTGCGATGTGATCAGGTGCCTTCAAAGCCAAAATACCATTCTAAATCCAGTATTCTCTTAACACCTGCCTTCAGCTCAAGAATTTGACCACCAACCATTTATGGGCAAGCTAAGAGTCATTTGGGTGGTCTCCTTTTTTACTGTACCACATCTGCAAAATGGTCCCATCCCAACTTTTTAATTCTGAGTCTATATATGTACACTGCATGGATTTAATGAGATTAAAGACGTTGCTTCGCCAATAAGTTGTCATAAAAATAATAATCTTGGAGAAATATAAAAAGTAAATACATACCACTAAGTTATCATGATTATCATTTTCAAGATATGCATGAAGAGGGATTAAGTCTACAGCAGACTGTTAAAGAATATTAATTACATGTTAATATGTTTTGAAGTTATCATTTGTTAGTCAGTTAAATTTTAGATTTGTATCCTTAGCTTCTGCCGTGTCTTGTAGAATAAGTTGTTAATTTCTCTAAATTATGGACAACTTGCACTTATGTATGTGAGCCCTCTTGTCTTCCATGTTGAGAATACAAGTTTTTTTTTTTTTATAATTAGAAATTAGTATCATTGGTTGATGGACAAAGTATAATAATAAACATATCTATTTTTCTTCTGTTGAGAATTTGGCCTTCCATCGACAAAAATGATAACATCGTCATTTTAAATACGAAAAGTGAATAAAAAATAATCCATTAGCATATTTGTTATTGAATATGTATAACAAAATAGCAAGATTTTTCTACCTAAGAAAAGAAAAGGTATTTCAAATTATTTATTTGTTAAAGAATTTGAATAATGCTTACTTTTTTGTAAATAAATGAAATTTTGTTTTATCAAAAAAGTTAGAAAAATAGTCATATAATTCGATCATAATTATAAAAATTTAGAAATCCCAAGTAAACTTAAATATTAATTATAATGATTACAATTAATATCTAATTAAAAAGTCATACTTATAGTTTTAGGAACACTTTTGTAATTCACTTAATATTAAATGGTAATCCTCGATCTTGCTTTAATTCAATATTTTCAGCGAATCATTAAATGATTTTAAATTATATATTTTTTATTTGTTAAAAATTTTAATTACCTGATTTAGTTCAAATAAGAAATCAAATAATGTTAAAAATCTAGGCACCTAAAACTAATAAGAAGGTTAGGACACTAACCTCACTATTGAAGTATTACTATTTATTAAGTCAAACAATGACCCTACAAAAATGATTCGTGGTAATATGGGGAACAAGTTCGCTACGACAAGTCATGTAAACATCACACAAAGAAACCTTTGGACCTTATCATTTATCTCCAAATTAACAAGTCCTTTTTACTATTTAAAACTGTAGATTACATATACAAATTTTGAGATAATTAGAATGACCAGTTCCTAAATTCTTAACAAGAAAAGGAAATAAAGATAAGATTGAAGAAAAAAATGAAAAATATAATAAATTAGTGAGAACAAAAGGTAAGAAAGCTCACAACAACCCCAAGGATCTGCATTAACAATTGTACCGCACAGGTTGGGGGGGGAAAAAAGGGGAGCAATTAATAGAACGAGAGACTATCACTGAATAACTCACCAACACGCCGAGGCCGAGGCCGAGCCCAACCCTTTCTCAACAATCAGAGCACAGAGATTAACCCCGCGGTGATCGCCCCCAACATCGCCACCACCACCGCAGACCACCGTGCGCCAAAGTCTCTCTGGGTCTAATCTAATACCCTACTTTTACTCTTCCCTTTTGCCCCTCAGGTGTGCGTGGTTTTCGTGGGTCCCACAGCACGCTGTCTCTGTCTCCTTCTCTGCGTTCGCGGTTTCTCTCTATCTCTTGGTCCTGACGGGAACTGTTGCTCAGTTCACTCCCTCGTCGCCGTCGTGACTCGCAAGTGATTGCCCAAAGCCACCCTCTCTCCCACTCTCGTCTCTTGACAGTTCTGTTGGTTTCTTGGTGTTAATTCCCATTCTGCCCCTATCCATTTGACCTCCTCCTCTCTTTAAATGGAAAGATCTCCCCGATTTGGCTCTGGGATTTGCGTGATTTCGTTTTGAAAATAAAAAGGATTGCACTTTTATAATCCCTTTTTTATTTTTCTCTCTTTTGGAGAGTAAATCATCTTGAAAAAGTATTCCCTTTTCTTACATTCTACGACGACGACCACGAAGTAAAGACATCATAAGAGGGAGGTTAATAAGAGACACAAACAAGAGGTTAACACCTACAATACAAGGCAGTATCTTGAAAGAGAGAGAACTGTCGGTGATTGAAGGAAAACCTTTTGAGATTAAACTAATTCTCCCAGGTAATTTACATATAGTATTAGTTCTCTCATCAACTTTCTCCTTTGTTCTAACTTCTATATGTGTATTTCGCTTTCTGGGCTTGTTTTCTTCGGTGGTACTCCGAATCTTGGAAGGATTTTCTTAACCCAGATCATTAATTCTTCTCATTGTATCAAGATGTGTCAAGATTGTGTTTTTCGTTTCGTTGTTTTAACGAAAGGATAATCTTTGGTTTGTTTTGGTAGTTTTCTCTAATCGTGTTGGGAACAGTTTTACGGTTACCTCCTTCTTCAAGATCCAATGTTATTTCGGCTTTGATTATCGGTTAAAGAAATTATCTTTTTTAATAATAACAAGGCCACCTCTTTTTCCTACAATCGGTATACGAAGCTTCCCAGAATCCTTCGTGCATCTATCTCAGTGACCATCTCGCTTTTCAAAGATTTGATCTTTTTATATGATTATTAACGTTTTTATGTTGAAACTTTCTCTTTCTCTCTAGTTTCTTGGTTTGGAGTTCATGCGGATCATGAAAGATTGATTACTTTTTGTCTTTTCTTTGTATCAAGTGATTTGGTCTCCGGAGAGAGGAAAATGTCGTCGCCGAACTCGCCGTGTGCGGCCTGCAAGTTACTCAGGAGAAAGTGCACTCTTGAGTGCGTGTTTGCACCCTATTTCCCACCAGACCAGCCACAGAAATTTTCTACGGTGCACAAGGTTTTCGGTGCCAGCAACGTTGCAAAGCTTCTCAATGAACTTCAGGCCACTCAACGTGAAGACGCCGTGAATTCCCTTGCTTACGAAGCTGAGGCTCGTCTCCGTGACCCAGTCTATGGCTGTGTTGGTCTGATCTCATTGCTCCAACATAAACTGAAGCAGCTCCAACTTGATCTTGACAACGCAAGAAAGGAGCTGGCGAACTATATTGGACCTCAGGCAATGCATCCCATATTGCAAGCTCCGACCTTTATACAGCCGCAGCATATGGCTACGCCATCATCATCGATGATGCCTCGCGGTGGCGTGCTACCGATGATGGGAATCCCTACTAGGCCGGTGGGGCCGACTCACGGTGGACAATTGATGATACGAGAGCCACAACCCCAGCAACCTCAGACACAAAGTCAGGAGTTCTACGACGCTCAGCAATTGGCCGTTGCTATGGTTACCAGAGAACAACAAGAGATGCTCAGAGCCTATGAGCAGCAGCAGCTTGAAAGCGTGAGGTATAATAGTGGGTTGGAGGGAGTTGGCTCGGTTACTGCCACTGGGTTTAACCAGAACCAGATTGGTGCCGGTGCTATGTCACCTTCATTGCAAATGAGCAGTTTTCACAACCCTTTTCACATCCAACCGCAACAAGGGGAGCACCATCATCACCAGGCACAGCTGTTGCTTCAGGCACATGAAGGACAGCCATTGTCACAGCAACAACAGCAACCTCATCAGGTTCACCAGCAACAACAGAGGGAAAAAAGCGAGGAGGGTAGGAGTGGAGGTCCGTCTTGTTAAGGATTTTCCCTCCTGTTTTAGGCCTTATGAGTTCTAGGTACGTTGGTTCAATTTCTTTGCATCTTTGAATAGCGAATTAGTAGTTTAAGGCTATGGGAGCTACGATTTTTGACCACTTGTCCACGTTTAAACATTTTTTCTTCGGTTTTTCATGAATTTGGAAATTTTGTTTTGGTGAACTAGAAAGCCAAATTTACTCTTTTGCATACAGCAGAAAGGATGGTGGGGAGAATTATTGTCTCGTCACTGCGAAGGATATTCTTTTCGTCAATATTATGTAGGACCTAGAGGCTAGATTTATGAGCACACGACACATCCAACAGGTTTTTTTCGTCTTGTCCATGTCATTCGTTTTCACCCATCACCAAATTAAAACCCATTCACTAAAATCTCAGCGATTGTAATTAAGTAGATAATTGACAACTGCTTCGGCTAATTAGACACTCATTTGTTATATGCAACGTGGGGGGTTAAATGATCTTTGGGTAGCAGACTAAAATAATTAGGTATCTAGATGAAACTCTAATTCAATATAATCCTTTGTACTTGAGAGTTATATGCTAACATTTACTTTCCTATAATAAACCCAATGAATGATGCTCTTCCGTTTTCATGAAATGATCAATTTTAGTGTCAATAACATGACTTGAAATCTTCTCTTTTAACTCAAATGCACTTTTCAAATCGTTTTGTAGTCTCTAGCTCAGAGACCATCTTGGCTTTACATTGATAATCACATAATTTATGAACAAAAAATTAAATTTTGATAAGGCCTTTTTTTCTCTTTCCAATGAAGAATTTATAGATTGCGTAAACGTTATGGTTAGACATAAAATAAATAGGTTTGTCTTTCTATCCTCTGTAAGAATTTCCCGTAGATTTCTGTTGTCAAGCTCAAAAAAAGGAGGGGGACAGAAAGAATAAGAGAAGGAACTATTTCCGAATGTTAATAAGAAATTATCTTCTGATTAACGTTTGCAGCTAAAAGGCGTGGAAATTTTCTCACTATCATAATTATTTTGTATTGGGAATAACGTTAGAGGTGGCCCCTCATAGCCATCCAGTACGAGCTAGCGTTTCCTAACTTTCTCTTTCTTTCCTTGTTTTTCATCTATGCAGCACAGAAATGCCAGAGACAAATTAATAGAGTCATTGTGTGTTTGAGAGAGAAAGATTATTAGTATTTGCAGTTCTAAGATTTGAACAGACTCACATGACTACGAGGTCTGAAGTCAGCATTGTCTTTTGGGGTTTGAAGAAAAGGACCTCATAGGAGATGACTTTATGTTTGAAATGTGGGGATTCTTGTTGATTTTCGAGTAAAATTAACATAATATAGTTATATGTTTCGTTTTTTGTAGAAATAGTTCAGTACTTTACCACCAATGCAGAAGCTGAGAGTTAAAAAGTCTCCGTTATGTCATATACTACAATACATTGGATGCATAGAAGTTAGTTTACATGTTATTCATGCTACTTAAATCTCTTTTCCCAAGAGAAAGTTATGCACTTTAGTTGATTAATTATATGTTTTTTTACATTAAATTTATGTTTATAACAACAATAAATCAATTCTGCCTGCTAATACGCCCAAGTCTGGAAAGATTTAAATAAAGAGGTTGTTTTTTAATAAATTCATGCAAAAAAACAAAGGAGACAAGTTCATAACTGATCCAAATATCTCATCAATTCTAATCTTTTGGTTCATATATATTTCATGAATATAAGTTAAATATGCTATTCTTATTAAAATTCCTTCTTCTATTAATTAAGAGATAATTAGAAATCCAAGCATGTATTCACTATATAAATGGTTATCAAAATGAGGATGTGATCTTCTAACCCTCTTCTTCTATTCCTACCCTGTCTCATTGAATCTAAGCTATCTATTTATGTTTTGACCCCTTCTTTTGTTCTTATCCTGTCTTATTGGATCTAAATTATTTATTTATGTGACCACATAAATAAATGACTTAGATCTAATGGAACAGAATAGGGACAGAAGTAGGAGCTAGAGAATTTGAGGGCATCAAAATGGAAGCCATTGTTCTCCTATTATTTTTATTTAGCCTAGTTCTTCCATATGAATGACGTGATGGTCACGTAGCAAGAGGGTTTGCTTTCTACTGCCTTACGCATAACTTACGTAGGTAAGACTAAATGAAAGATTAGTTTAATAAAAAATTTCTAAAGATTAGTTTCAAAAAAATTCTGTATGCAGTCAGATAGAATAGCGACACCTATTTTTTGTTCTCTGATGCACGTGAAGACTACGTTAAGTTTTTAAATTGCTTATGATTCCTTATACATATAAGTGTTATTTCTTTTTACATATAGTTTTATTCAACTTGTCATCAAAGCGCATACAATGATAAGTGCAAATTAATTATTAACTGCTCTTGCTGTAGTTCTAACTATAATTGTATTGTTTAGTACCTAATTTAAGTATTACGCCCATCGCCATATGCATTCCACCTTAAAATATAATATTATATAAGTCTGTAAGGTAGAATAGAGAAGTAATATTTTTATTAATATTTTAAAAATTGGATTAAAAGTTAAACTGTAAGATATTCCGATGTATCAACTGCCTAGCGACATTGGTTGTTAAGATTATGAAGAAAGATTGGAAACAGAGATCGTAGCGAACGCCAACAACTTTGTGTAATCATACAGCTAAAATAAACTAAAGGGATGCAAAATAGAAAACACCCTTTTGTCTGCACGTAAGTTTTTCTACACATGACAAGGTCTCTTGAGGGCAAATACAAGATCCACATCTACGTCTCAGTATCTTCTTTACTTGTTCATATTCCTAAGTCGTCACCCACCAAAGAATTAATAGCTAAATAAATTAATCATTTTCGCTGCTTTTGTTAGATTTGTGGGAGCCAAAAATCCATAGCTTAATTATTAGAGCTCTGTTTTTATCTTTACTTCTGATTAAGTTCTTCAAAGTGAAGAATTAAGAAATCCTTTTGCGAAGATGTCGTGTTAAGAGAGGTTTAATTAGTTCATCTCTGTCCCACATTACCACTGTAAATTACGTACGATGTGGGTCCTAATTTAATTGGTTTTGTGTTTCTTTTTCTATACTTCAAAGTTTAGGAGAGAGTCACCCCTACGCAATTCTAAATAATTTTGGCTGCCTACCAGCTCACTATTATGTGTTTTTAGCAAAAATTACCATGTTTATACTACATTTATCTAACCCAAACTCCTTGAATTAGGTTTAAATTTTCCTATTTGTGTTTCATTAAAATCTTTCAACCTTCAAATAAAATTGAATTTTATCTCTAAATTTTACAATTTAATTAGTTAAACAAAAATTAAAAAAGTTAATTTTGATTTAAATTTATTGTATATAAATATAAGATTGAATTAGATATATATATTGAAGATTGAGAATTATTTTATATCGTTATCGTAATAAAAATTATAAACAAAATCGTAAACTAAAGTATATTACAGAGTTTTTAACCAGTTTCTTAAACCCATTTACACTATTAATCTATGGAGAGAAATATACGGAAACATAAAGAGATGGGGTAATTTTATGACAAATGCATGCACGTGATGGATTTGTTGGCATACAGGAAAAAAAAAAAAAAAAGAGTAAGAACGGAAACAAGAACAAAGATTACAATAGTAGGGTGAGAGTTAATGGTAAAGCAAACCTCATTACACTCTACTTCAAAGCACTGCCAGAAATAGGTTCTAAGTACGAAAGATATGATGGAAGGATAACCTAATATGAAAATGAACTGGGAAATAACATTCACCAAAAGGGTAACAAGGTTGTGTCGTGCGTGCAGAATCCAAAGCATATGTCAAGTAAATATATTATATATATACAACAAATCAATGGAGGAGTAGGAAAAGAGGGATGGATGGGATGGCTCCACCACCACACTGGACCATATCTGCAGTGGAACAGTAGCTAAGAAAGAGAAAGGGTATGTGTCTAAGAATATGTATGTGATGAAAGGCAGAGGCAGATGTGGTACTGAGGTATTAGCATGAATAACAATTTCCACATCTCTGAGCCTCCATTGTTTACTCCTTTTTGTCCCCTCTCAGGCTAAGGGCATTCAATTCAATCCAATCCCTCCCTCCTTTAATTCCCTTCACCGTCCCGTTGAAGATAAGTTTGTACATTTTGCCATTACTGTCCTCATCCACACCCTGTATAGGAGCTCCCTGCTCTAACGTCTCTACCACTACCACCGTTTTCATTTTCTCCACACCCTTCTTTCTTTTCTTCTCACAAAACCCCAGGATCATACATTCTTTTGGTTCACATGAGTAATTAGAGATGCTCCAAGTGTTGACTGTATCGTCAAGTGACTTTTGCATCATAATATAATTTAATTGTTTAGTTTATTAATTTATTTTAAAATTCTTTTTAATATTTGATTATTATCATAATTATTTTAAGCTTGCTTTATTTTTTTATGGTTCAGAAATTTTAAAAAAATTTCAGAAACGTCACGGATTTTTAAATATTGTTAGAACTGGCAGAATCTAAGTTGGAGATATATATTAGGCACGTGTTTCTATATTTTTTAAATGTTATTGAAAAATGGATCAAATAAATCTTTCACATCACATTTATTATAAAGTATATGTGAGAACATCCAATTAGGTTTTAAATTAGTTAAATTTTTTTTTACTCAAACAAAATGTTAATTACTGTGTGAAAAATACAAAATAAATGTATTTATTGCATTAAAAGTATTGAGAGTCCCTTTCAAGTAATTTCGGGAGGATGTTGTAAGTTTTGTATTAAATAAAAAACCTCATTTTAAAATAATTAAACTCAAGTGTGCATTTGTAATCGTCAAATTATCTTTTAAACGTAACCTGATTCTTTTAGCAAAGATAAGTTTGCTTAGTATGCACGTCTTCATGAGTCACAAGTTGACTTGGATCATTTCAACTTGGACTTGGGCACACAAAAACACACAAGAAAGCCTCGTAATTTGCGAAAGATCAATAATTAACAAAGAGCGGTCAAAGTGAAAATTGAAAAGAAAAGAAGTCGGCCAGTTAATTTACGTTAACTAAACCCGAATGACTGACAAGGTGATGAGATAGTAAAATCAAAATGATTCCTGCTCTTAAAATTAGGGTTTATTCAGTTTGACAATTTGTTAAAAGGACAACACGCGTCAATCAAAATGCTTAATATAAGGTTTAGTCACCTTGACAGCAACCTTTTTAACGTACTCCTCAATCAAACCCACTGTTTTGTATGCGTCTACGGCTCCTTTTCACGTTGCCTTTTCTCTTTCTGTCTATCAACTGTCTCGTGACTCGTGCTCGTTGAAGCTGAGGAGGAGGGGGACAGTACTGGAGGAAGTGATGTGACGAGAGAATCGAGAAACCATGACTAGTCAATGAAGAATGAGTGAAATGCTCATTGTCTGGTTGAGATGACGACAACTGCCGAGCATTAATGAGTGCTTTGTTTATATGGGAAACAGAGAAGCTGCATCGCTTGTTTCAATGGCTGGCACCACCACGGACTGTGCCTGGGTTTAACTCGCATGGTACACGGACGGGCTCTGCTTCAAAGCAAAAAGACGCTTGGCCATTTGCCATTTGCCTTTTGATTGTTGTCTTGACGCTTGGCCATTTGCCATTTGCCTTTTGATTGTTGTCTTGTTCTGTTATGTTTTATTTAGGGTCATCATTTTACATTTGGCCCCTAATACGTCTAATTTTGAGTACCATCCATTCTAGCTAAATTGGACATAATGATCATCAATTATTTATTTTATCTTTTTTATTATTTACTTAAATTATTTTATTCCTTACTCTATACATTGGATAGTGAAGCCCCTTTGTGATGAGAATGAATAACAACGAATTTTTCCCCAAATCAAAAAAAAAATTAAAATTTTAGTTTTCACTTAAGGTGAGACTCTGAGAGATAACAAAAGTATAATAAAGATAAGTCCTATCATAGCAACCAATAAAAAGAGATACAATATCTGCTTGGAATTCGAAATAATATACTAAAATGAGTAATTTACCCAAATTTCAAAGTTGAACCCTTTTACCCATTTTGAGTTACATCATAAGAAGGCTATTTTATAACTTGTTAATTATAACATGAAGTCAGGAGTTTCTATTTCTTTAAGACTTTAACTCGAGTTTGCTACACATATCAAAGCCCTTCCTAATTTAGAATTGTTCTTTCACATGCATAATCTCCCGAATTATGGATATATGTTATTGCCGAGTGAAGTTGCTAAAGAGGAGAGCATTGGATTACTAAGAAATTATTGCCAAGCTTCTCAACCAAAATGGACGTTGCTTAAGGAGAAGATGCAATGAGGTAACTTGTTTATGAATTTGTCTAATCTCAATTCTTCAACACAGACTATGGCACTAATCTGATCCTGCCCCCTGGAAAAAAGGAGCTGGACATTGGTACACAACCAGTGCTTCCAATTCTGCATCCGCCATAATTTATACCACAAAGACCTTTGAGAAACCCTTAACCGGCGGTGATGCAACATGGGGTGATGCCGATGATAGGCGATCCTACTGGCTGCAGCGCGCAGTTGGTGATACGTGAGCCCCAGCTTTGGCATCATCATCAAAAACATATATAACCGTAAGCAACAGCGGCGAATGTTTGGGAGCAGCGAGAGATGCATAGGAGCAATGATCGGTAGCAACAACAGCAGCAAGTCTCGGTCAACCACTACCACATCAAGAGTCTCTTAGCTTTAGCACTGCGTCTGAGGGAACATAATCAATAACTACCACAGTGTTTCAATCTTATTAGTTTTGCTGTTGCAACAGCATCGTCAACTTTCGCTTTAGTCACGTTCAACAATAACTACCCTTATCCGATTCAACCACAAGCCCAAACTGATCACCAGCATCAGCTTCAGGCACAGCTTTTACTTACCTCACATCCACAGTCACAAGTCGAAACTACAGCTCCTATGACTATGAGCCCAGTCAGCAGCAAAAGTCAGGAAGTGAGGTGAGCCTTGGTCCAGCTCGTTCAGTCTTATTGAAACCGTGTTTCCTCTAGGGTACTTATTTTCTTCACTATCAATGGGTAATTGTTGTTGCCTGCACGAGGGTTTGCCAAACCTACTCATTCCAGGTTGTTGCATTCTGTCGATTAATGGGTGATGTTGTGCTCTATATCAGAAGTTTAGCAGTTTTATTATTCATAAACAGACAAATGTATTTATTACTAGGATGGAATGATGTTGTTATGAGCTAAGCGAAGGCAGTCTCAAATTGTATATAACTTATACAGCATATTGGTGCATTTCAGTGGACTCTCACTGTACGGGGTGTTGTTGTTATATGCAGAACGTTGAAAAATTCAAACTTAGTAACCATTTGAGAAAGACAAAACGTTTCCCACACCCGACAAAAATCGCTCAACTGGTGAGACCTAGTCTGCTTTGCTAATCAATCCCAGACACTGACCTAGTTTTCAGCAATTTTGGTTCTAAGATTGATTTTTTTTTAAGCTAATAAAGGAAAACATTTTCTTTGAAAATGACATCATAGTATTAATTATTCAATTATCTATCTTTTTAGACCCAAGTCAAGAAGAGGTGCTTCCTCAGATTGTTTATTTATGTTCCACTCGAGTTAAATCCTGAAAGAATATTTAAAGAATCGCTTCAGTTTTCTAAAATGAAAACGAACAACGAAGAAAAAAGGCCAATAATTACATTGATTAACGATTTGTTTTAGTATGTTTGTAAGGTGAGGGAGTTCTTAAAACTTCTGGTAGCTGCCTTTTAATTGGCTCCATACCTTTTTGTCTTGTTGAAGCGTGAGATAAAAGACAAAGATCGTGACATGTTGCATTGCTTACCATGCATCCACACCACATGGGTTCCACCAATCATTAGTTCTCGAGGTTCATCATATGATTGTGAAAAAAACCATCATCAAGATTCAATGAACGTTTTGATTCAGGGACACAAGTTAAGCTATTTAGTCTACTGGGGTCACCTGTACGTTGCATGCTTTTAATGGCATCTATTATTTGTGGCCGGTGCAGGAATAATGCCAAGAAGAGAGTACGTAATCACAGTATCAACTTCTGTATCTTGCAAAATGACAAACATTCAGTACACAGGTGATGACAAAAAGTGGTGGTCAGGGTTCGATATTTCCGTTTAAAGGGGTCTAACTTTCTTGGGAGATCGACTCAACTGGGGAACAGCCCCATTTATCTCATACTAAGAGAGGCCTTGAGTACCACTGTATTACTAGCCCTAATGGTGGAGATTTTGGCATCAATTTAATCGACATACAAATTCATAGCACCCACATTGTCACAGTAAATGATCAATTGATCTTAAAGAGAGAAATGAAGGTTAGCAAACAGAGCACAAATCCAACACAATAAAAGCAATTGACGTATATTCTGAAAAAGATATAGATAAATATTGTTTTTTTTAATTATTGTTTATCCTAGTCTATTACACAGTCTGTTACATAGCTTAGCTCTAGCTTTCTTATCTTAATTTGATATACAACTTAGATTAGCTCTTTCTTACCATTAGCTTTTCTATAACAATCATGTAGCTGTCTTGTATATATATTTGGTCGTCCACATCAATAATTTGTTTAAAAAATTTCTATTATAAACTCTTCTATGGTCTTAGAGCCAAAAGTGGTTTAACAACCTATGACCGTTGCTAATATCATTCCAGCCTTCACTACTACAACTCAAAACACAGTCTCTACTCCACCAAATGTTGTTCAACAATTACATACAAAATTAAATGCCACCAATTACCTATTATGGAAAGCCCAATTAATGCCAATATTAAACAGCTACAAATTACCTTATTACATATGTCGATAGTACAGGAACATCTCCTCCACAAGCTGTTAACAATGAACCAAACCCTGTGTATGATTTGTGGTTCATAATGGATCAACTTGTGCTTAGTTAGATTATTAGCTTACTACAGCAAATTAGACTATAGGCAATAAATAAAAATGTAATCAAGTTGTCAAAAAAATCACATATGATTATTTGTGATGTTTTTTAAACATCACTAATTTCTCATAGCAAAAAATTATAGGGGACATTTCCTAAAATCATAGACAAATATTATTAGCCAGGAATTTTTTTAAACCTAAAATACTATAAGTATGTAGCTAAATATGAGTATAAGTCCTATTGAAAGGAAAAAATTTAGCCCAAATGGTAAGCAATGGAAAAAAAAGCCAATACTTTTTAGCTACGTTTTATACATTCTTAGTGATATATGTTTTGCTACATTTTTCTAGTTTCTGTGTTAAATCTTTTAACCACGTTTTTATAATTTCGTAAGTAAAGTCTTCTAATTATGAGTGTAAATATAGTTGCCAAATATTTTTTGTAACTTTTTGCATAACCTATGATATTGAGCAATTTACGATGTTTTGTATATAATTTATCAATATATTTTTGTTGTTGTGAATTATTTAGTTATTATTATCAAATTAAGTCATAGAGAAACATTATTAATTCAAAATGTTGAACAGTCCTTATTTAAGCAAAATTATAAAAGTGTAATCAAATTGTACCAACAAAGTAATATGACATTAATTATTGATCCTTTGTTTCTAAACAAAATATTAATCATAGTTTGAGCATTCCTTATAATTTGTAAACATAAAACTTCGAAGAAGAAACTTCACAAATTGGAATATATCTTAACATACTTTCAAAGATGCTTACAACATAAAGTTTGAGCATAACCCAGACGAGTACCAATTGTTGTCCAAGTCTATAACCCTATAACAAATAAGAAGGTTAGTTAAAGTAAGCTAAAATTATTATGTAAAAATTGATACAATACTTTTTTGGTTCAAATTAAAGTAAGCACTACATAATTTTACCATTCATAATAGGATTACCCATCAGTAGCATCTTATAGATATATATATATATAATCAATTTTTTAATAATAATTTTAGTTGACTTTAACCAACCTTCTTATTTGTTACAGGGTTATAAACTTGGACAACACTTGGTACTCGTCATATATATATATAGGTAGAGCAAGTGATAGAACAAGGCTAGGACCTAGAATTAATCCTCTTCATTTCCATCATAATTCAAGCCAAGTAAATTTCTGAATAATATATCATGTTTTGCTAATTTAGATTGATTTCTTTTCCCTTGATTACTTCAACATTTAATGTAGCATTAAGCTTGTTGTTTTTCTCTTCAAGTTGTTCAATGATTGTATTATATGCATAAGTTAAAACTTTTGGCTTAGGACCATAACCAAGGCCTTTAACATAACCCAAACAAGTACCAAGTATTATATTACAAATCTTATTTGCATTGAGCTCATTATCCTCAAATTTAGACTTCTACAATATCTTTTGTATCTTATTCTAAAATAAAAGAAGAAAACCAATATTAAAACAATATATTACCACTGCATTTATAAATGAACAAAAATATTTATACTTATATAGTTATTTTTTGGTTCTTATGACACCTATCCTTTACCTTCCTTACAGTAAGTGAGTTTATATAATATAATCCTATCACACCCTTATCTATCTAGTTCCTTCTCACTCTATTTTATGAAATTAAAAAATCAAGGCATGATAAATAACTTAATGCTTATTTATTGCAAACGTACATATTAATTTTGAACGACTGTAGATGATTTAGACCATAGATTATGAGGTGTTTTTATTTTTTATTTGCTCACCCTTGTCTTCTCACAATTATTCTAAATTCAAGAAAAAAACTTTGATTAGTTGTTAATTCATGTAACAAGATTAATACAAGCAAATGTAAAGACAAAAAAATCATACCTAAACTTTTAAGTCAAAATAATAGTCACACAAACTATTCCAATTTTGTTCAATCATTCGTTAAGAAACATGACTTCGTACCTTTGCATTAGAAGCAAAAGACTTATAATACTTATGTAACTTGAAACGATGATCCCTACTCTTTTGTTTCAATAATGAAGTAACACAAATTGAAACATTTAGATTCTCAATATTTACAACATATAATTTCAAATATGAATAATTAATAAAAATATAAATAATCTCAAATTCATTTAAACAATATTGTATAAAGTTAAAGATTTTGAAAAATCACAGCAACTTTTTAAATGTATATTCAAGCAATTCATCTTCCTTCAAGTCCTTAACAAATTTTAGACAATGTACTTCTAGTTTTGCAATAATTTCCGTCTCACTTGAAAATTTCACATATTGGATTTTGTTTACAGGATGACCTTGCTGTGCATCAATATGTATGGATATCTTGTAATTCATTGCAACACTTTTTCATTGCAATTCACAACATCTAGTTTTACCTCCACCTCTTTTTTCACTACTATTATTGGAAGTTAATCATAAATAGATATGAAAAGAAAATGTTTAAACTATAAAAATATATATTCTAGCATAATTATACTTGAAGGCATAAAAAAGTCAGAAGCTTGTAATACTAGATTCATTGTTGTTTGAGGTAGAATGAAGTTGTTGTGTATGACTTGAAAGCAGCGTGTTGTTGTTGCTATGTTTTGGCATTATACAAGAAAATGCTTTATTTTCTATGGCAATAAAAGGATATGATAAGAAAATGTTTAAACTGTAAAGATACATATTAAAATATATGTATAGTTGAAGGCATAGAGAAATTTCAAACCTACATTACTAGTTTCATTATTTTTAAGGTGGAATGTTGTTGTTGGCTAGAAACTTTTGGCATCAATTGATTGATTTGGTTAAAGTTACAAATTGCTGGGCTCTGGAATTTTTTTAGCAACCACTTTTTTCCCTTTATTTCTACCTAGTGTTATAATGTAATTTATCTATAAGAAAAATAGGCATCATATAAAAAAGTAAATATAACATATGAATCATATCAAAAGAGCACTTTCAAATACATTCAATCATCATTAATAGCATTAGCGAGATAAATGTTACCAATATTAAATAAGACAATACAAAGAGCAATTTTAAGATACATTCAATCATCATAATTAAGATACATTCAGTCATCATAATCAAGATCTTCAAAATCAACATCATTAATCATATTAGGAAGATAAATGTTACTAATATTATAATAAGACAATAAAAGGAGTACTTTTAAGATACATTTAATCATGATAATCAAGATCTTCAAAATCAACATCATTAATTGCATTAGGAAGATACATGTTACCAATATTATAATAAAATAAAAGAAAGAGCACTTTCAAGATACATTTAATCATTATAATCGAGATACATTCATCATCATAATTAAGATCTTCAAAATCATCATCATTAATCGCCTTAGGATAAAACTCTTCATCACTATTATATTAAGCCAAAATATCATTATTATCACATAATTCATCCTTGAAATAGTCTTCTTCCCTTTCTATGACAAGATTGTCATGTACTCTGGTTGCCTTTAATTTACTGGGATTAACATCTCTCTTATGAAATTATATTTGTAATATCCTATTATCGATGGGAAGGGTAGAATAGTAATTTTGAGTGGTCAATGGGCGTTTAGAAATACCTTTACATGTTCATGCATAATCTAGCATCCGCATACATGTGAATAGTAAATTTTGCACATGAAAAATGACTGTACATGCATTCATGACATTTCTCGGTATAAGTGTTAAGAAATGTGATTATGAATAAATGTGATTTGTGTGTATGAAAAATTGACTTGGAGAGGGGCATCGTGGTTTTTGAATTTTTGGATAACTTTAGAAATTTTTCTGAAATTTTCGGAGAAATTTTCGGACTAGGAAAAATACCAAGTGGCAGGCTGATTGTGTACTGGTATTAGAAATTACTGTCCAATGGCACTGAAAATTTAGATAAATGATTTGAGGAATTATTAATTTGATTCATTGAAAATTTGGGGAGAAATTAGAGTAGAAATTGAATTTTAATTGGAAAGAAACCTTGAGAGTGCTTAAAAATAAGACATGTGTCACTTGCCTAACTATGTCTTAAGCCTAGCTTTTTTCTAAATCACCCCACCTTTTTATTCATTCATGATACTTCCTTTTATAAGGCTATTGGTGAATGAAGTGAGAGTTCTCCATCATCTTCGTAGCTTCTCCTCTTCCTTGTTTCCTCTAGAATTTTGACCATCTTATCTACTCTCTTTCACCTTGATTTCTCTTCCTTTGGTTCACAAAAATAAACCTAAACTCACCCCCTCAAGATGAAGATGATGATCGTATATGGTAGGAGAAGTTAGGAAGTTTGTGACAAGTTTGGAAGATTGGAAGATTTGGAAGCTTAATTAGATAAGAATTGTGTTTTATATCATGAATTGTTAGTTAAATGCATTATTGGGATGTTATGTGAACTTAATTGCATGGGAATTGTGTTTAGGGTGGATGGGTATGAAGTTTTGTTTGATTGATGATGAATGATGTAGCATGTGTTGTATGTAATTTGAGATGGTTTGGAGTGAATTTAATGATGTTAGATGAGTGTATGAAAAGGAAGAAAATTTAGTACATGTTGATACTATGTTGTAGGTTAATGTTCAAGTAGAGGTTTTGCCTTAGTTTTGATTGACATCTTGAGTGAATTGAGTAGTGTTTGAGTGAGGTAATGGTATGGAAGAGGTAGGAGATGAGTTAGGTGATAATCTAGAAAATTTGATTTGAGTATGTTTCAATGATGTTGCCATAACTTCTTCTATAATTATTCAATTGAGGTGATTTTTATTTTGAATTAATCTAGAGATGTTTAGCTAGATTTCTTGTGAAGGAAATGATGTTCAAATTTGGCTTAAAGAGTCCTAAATTTTGACATGAAAGTGAGAAAGTGTGTAGGGTTGAACAGTAGCTCCAGAATTGCATTTTGTGATATGAAAATTTGGGAATTTTTTTGGATAGATTTAGGCAGATTTTGCTAAATTGCTCTTCATGAAAGTTGTAATTTTTCTTGTTATCTTTCTATCGCTATAAAGTATGACATTTTTCGATATTGAGGTTGAAAGTTATGATCTATTGTCTTTTGGATGTTATTCCAAAGATTCATGAGTTTTGATTGTGAAAATGTCCAAAAGTGTAAGTTTTGTGATACTGTACTTTGAGGCAAATTCTAGACTTTTATGGTTTGAATTGGGTTAAGTAGCCTTATTGAAAGTTATAGAGGACTTTCTTAGCTTTGTAATGATGTATAATATACCATTTTTGGATGTAGGAATTGTAAGGTATGAATTTTTGAAGTTTGGATGTAGTTTAGGATGAAATTATGGGGGCAGAAACTTTGATTGAGATTTTGACCCTTTTAAAGGTTGAATTTGCTTCCGAGTTATTCATGAAAGTTGTAGAATGTATTCAGATCTTTTAATTGAAATAAAGCTTGGAATTTTTTTCCAGTAGAATAGGAAGTTATGATTTTTATAATATGTGTTATTGTTTAGAATGACATTTATTGGACAATGAATTTGATTGCAAATTTGACTCCTTTAGAGTTGGAATTTGTCTGTGAGTCCTTCATAGAAATTGTAGGACTTTCTGTGATCTTTCTATTGATACTTAATTTGTCAATTTTGGACACTTTTGTGAAAAGTTATGTATTGTGGAAGGAGAGAGGAAAAATAGGTGGAAAAGAAAAGAAAAAGAAAAGAAATAAATGAAAAAGAGGGGTCAGGGCACTATGCCCTGACGCCTGTCGCGTTCTCGAGCTGGTCGCGATCGCGACGTCCTCGCGAGGACGAGCGCAGATGCTCGCCTAGGGGTCGCAAGAGCGCTCGCGATTGCGAGCATGCGAGCCAGCGTGCAGCGTAGCACTCGCGACATTGCCATTTTGATTTTTTTATTTTATTTTTGTCGTTTTCCCCCCTAATCTGACCCCTCTCCACTCTTTTGCTTATAACTTTTTCATCCGACCTCCGATTGACCTGATTTTCAAAGCGTCGGATTCCTAAGACATTTAGCTACCTATCCAAATGAATTTGTGATTTTTTTGAGATTAAATTGAAATTGATGGATTGAATCAAAGTTGGAGGATCGATTAAACAAATAGGAATTTATTATTTTTCGA
>JANITW010000236.1:9559437-9585499 GCA_027564335.1 Erythroxylum williamsii
ACACTGAAGTATGTTCAGTGGGATAACACCAGTTCATATCCTTTAGGAGCACACTCACTGTACCCGTCCTACCTTTTTTATCCAATCTTTCTTAATTCATTTTATATAGCTTCTATTTTTGGTGGAGATGTAGAGAAAAGGCTTACGAATCTAATGGTTTAGGAATCAAGTCATTTGGAGGTCTAGAAAAGAAGTTATGGCCAAACGAAGCAACCATGTTTATGACCTCAATCAAAACGAACTTGTCTTGGTACAATTTCCATAACTTTTACAAGAAATATCGAATTGATTTCTTTTTTGGACCTTTGGAAAGAAGACTTCAAGATCTACAACTTTGATGAAGACCTCTAAGGCTAATTCGATCGTCTAGCTTCATTATCGTCACACTTTTGCATATTCTCACTTTCTTTCGTATCATTTTTTTTGTCTCATTTCTATCGTTCACTTTTCCATCTTTCACTTTTCTATCGTCTATTTTCTTCCGTCTTCTTTTTATCGTCTACTTTTTTCATCTACTTTTTATCGTCTACTTTTTTCAGTCTACTTTTTATCGTCTACTTTTTTCGTCTGCTTTTTATCGTCTATTTTTTTCCGTCTACTTTTCTGCCCAGAACATCTCCACTTATAAGGATCATAATGTTTGACTCTGATATCCAAAATTTTCATACTATATACCGTTGGAAAGATAAAAGAAAGATCTACAAGTTTTTAGAAGGAAACTTTGCCAAAATCTATCTAGATCAAGTCTATATTTTCCCCCAATTCTATCATCTACTTTTCTTCCTTTCACTTTCTATCGTCTGGTTTTCTTCCAAAATCAGAACACGAATTTTATGATCAACTTTTAACGCCCTGCACCCTATTCTCAACTTTATGACAACTTTTGAGACTCTTAAAGATAGAATTGAAATTTGATGTCTTCATATAAAATGTAGCCATATATCTCTAGTTTAATCCAAATCAAGAATCACCTCGTTTGGATGACTAGAGAAAACGTTGTGGATAAAATACTGAAGCATACTCAGTCAACATTGTCCAGACCAAATCTTGTTTCTAAATCTTTCCTTATCACAACTCATACCAAGATCATTCTTTCTACTCCTTCTACTTCTCATTTTCAATAAAATCACATTTAATATCATTTATACCCAGAAGTTGTCAATGAATGCATGTACCACTTTTTATGTGAAAACATTCCGTATTTATGTGCATATATGCTAACATGATGCATGAGTAAGAAAATGCATTGTCTTAATTTCTCTTTGAGCTTGCATGTACTGAAATTTCGGATCACAACCTTTAATATGGGGACGGGATGTTACATTAGTAGTTAAGTTAGATGCATGTGTACGTCTGGATGTGGATGGTCCATGCTTACTTGTCATTCTAGGTATTGGTTCCTTAATATGCAAATATTTTCCCTTGATAAAAGTGGTTTTAGTGTTAGAAACACTCCCACAATTATATCCAATTTTATGCATATCATTATAATTCTTTTGAGCTCTTAATATGTTTTTAATTTTCGTACTTCCCTTTATAAATTTAGATAAAGAATACTTGAGAGCATCAATTTTCTTTTTCAATGTCTCATTCTCACACTTTAATGCATATAAGTCATGATTGTCATTAATAATCATATTTTTGGATGCTTTTATAGTATTCACTTTTCATCTTTTCAGTCTCACTCATACATGCATCCAACTCTTTTTGAGCTTTCTTGAGTTTTGAAGGATTTTTTTCTTACTCATGATTTCTAGACTTTTAACTAACCCATCATTTGTCATATCATTATCACTATCATTACAAAAATTAAGATCAGATGTTATCTCATCATTTTCCATGGAAGTAAAGCACATATGAGCTATATTTTCTTTTGAATGCTCGCTTTTGGATTCACTTGTTTCATCCAAAGTCAATGCTTTAAATTCCTTTTTTTCATTCTTTTCCTTATAATTTGTTTCATATTTCTTGTTATGTTTGAGTTGAGAACAATATGAATTTATATGACTGAGTTTTCTACATTAAAAGTGAATAATGTTAGAGGATTTATATTTTGAATCATTTTTCCTTCCTTAAAGTCCTTTCTTTTGGAAAATTTACTCTTCAAGATCTTCTTAAATTCTTCAATGAGTAAGCTAATGCCTTCCTCTACGCTTACTAGTTAATATCTCTTCCTCTTTGCTTGATTCTTCATTCGAGGATTTGGATGCTAAATTATTTTTCTTTGTAAGCAACATTTCTTCTCTTGTCCTTTAGAGCCTTATTTGTATTTGAAGAGAGATTCAATAAGTTTATCATATAAGAATGTTATTAGATCCTTAGCTCCTTATATAGCCGTCAATTTAGCTTACCACATCTTTGGAAGTGACATAAGCAACTTTCTTACCAATTTAACATTATTATTGGTCTTTCCTTACCTTTGATTGCATTAATAACATCAATGAATCTAGTATACATACTAGAAATGCTTTCATCATGCTTCATTTGAAACAATTCATATTGATATTTTAGCATGCTATCTTTGCTTCCCTTAACTTGATTTGTACCCTTATGAGTAATTTCTAATGTATGTCAAATGTCTTAAGTTGTTTCATACATAAATGCTCTATTAAATTTATTTCTTCCTAAAGCAACAAAAAAAGGATGTGTATGACCCTACTATTCAAGGAAACTAATATCTTATCTTGAAGTTCTCATTTTTCCTTTGATTTGGGTACCTTTTTCTCATCTAAATTTTTTGTTAGAATAAAGGGGCCATTTAACACTATTTCCTAATTGTCTACGCTTTCAGCCATTAAAAAGAATCTTATCCTTGTTTTATGATAAAGATAATCCTTGTCATCAAAGAAAGATGGTAAACTAATGCTTTGTCCCTCTTGATTAAATGATGATGATAATGCTCCTAAATATGCCATTATGATCTTGTTATAGGATTTTATTAGAAATTCTAATCTAATGGACTTGCTCTAACACCACTCATTCTTCCTTTATGGGTTCCAAGAGGGGGTGAATTGGGTATTAACAAAATTCAACAATTTTTCTAACCAATAAATCAAATAATGTTATAGAAAACTCTCAATACTTCAAATTTAATAACTTTAACCTATATTGGTCAACTAATAACCTATATAGGTCAATCAATCACTAAACTTCAAATGTTTAAAACTAATTTGTTTAATCCAAATATGATTAATACATTTCATAAAATATATCTAAAGATTATTTGAAAGATCAAGAGGTTTTTATACTAAAATAAAAAACATCAATGTGTCTTAATCAATATAAAGATTTATGTAATAAGTAAGATGAAATGGTTATGAATGGTGAGCCTTTTGGATCATCAAAATAAAATAATAATACAAAATGTGAAATGACCTTGATGAGCCTTGGTCTTCTTCTTTTTTCTTGTTTTGATCTTCATTTCTTCTATTGCAAACTTCAATTTCTCTTTTATCAACTTTGTACACTATATTCTTGAGTTTATAGTTTTATTTTATTCTAATGTTGCTTTACATCAAAATAATAAACGCATTAATAATTATTATGTGTTGTTATTATCAAAACATCAATTGGAACCTTCCTTAGTTCAACAAGTTTCTTTCTCAATTAAGAGGTAGAAGGCTGTGGTGTAATGTGATATGGTTCCCATATAAGTTGGTCACATTCTTTTAGGATATCCTTAATAATTTGATGAGAGAGTTATGCATGATAGATATAAGAATCACTATTCCTTTAAACTAACAAACTGATCAACCTTGATCCGTTATCACTAAAGTAAGTTTGTGAAGATGTTGATTTCAGGACAAATCCTTTTAATTAGAGGCACAATGACATGAATTAAGCATCAACTCAAGTTACACAAGCTTTTAATCCAAGAAGATATGAAGATGAGCTTGGACAAGTTGCAAATAATCCAAATGATGTATCAAAATTTATTGGAGACTGGAGAATATTGCAAAATAGATAATACATCACTTTCACAGTATCGTATTAGATTCCAAAATATGATCAGCGCTGGTCATTTTTACCTTTAAAATAAGTTTAAGAAGTAAATTGTCATTGACTGCAGTGAGACCAATGCCAAACTAGTCTTTAATACAAAAACTTAAAATTTCAAAATGTAACCAACGTCAATTATAAGGCTAGATAAGTGTTAGTCATGTAGTTTAGTTGTTTATAGTTTTGTTATTTTAGTGTTATTCCCTTTTAAGACTCTAATTCTTAGAGTTTTATGTCCATAACAAGTTTCTTATTGTTATAATATGCAGTTCATCATTATTATTAATCAATAAAAAAGTTTTAAGATAGTTTCTAAAATCTTTTGGGTAACTCTTATTTAGGTTTTTCTAAAATCTTGTGATTTTATCAATCTTGCTAGTAGTCGATAATCTTAGATTCTTATTAATCTTAATCCTTTCTTTTTTGAAAGTGTGACTATTCATATCAGTTTTTTAATGTTTTCGTATTCCTATTTTCAATTCAAACTTATTTTAATAGAATTTCTTGATCTTATTCATATTAGTATTGAATTTTACTAATACTATTCTTGAGTAAGAAGGTTTTGCAAGGAGAAGACTAGAAAGAAAAAAAGTTTGACAAATTCTAAGAACTAGCTCTAATATTATAAACAGATAAACGATAAAAGAAAATTATAACTTATCATCTCATTGCAAAAATGCTAAATTTATAAAATTCGTTATAAAAATGATGAAAAACCCAAATCTACAAAAGGCAAAGTATAACAATAGGAAAATTTACAAAAGTAAAAAAATCAAAATCACATAAATACGATGTTAAATGTTATTGATTTTCTCGTATGATTACAAACTATACAAGCGCAATTGCGGCAATCACCGTGATTATATCAGCTAGCGCTCTTTACTAATAACATAGAAATGACCTTTTTCGCTTGTTTAGAAAAGTTTTTCAAAGCCAGAAAATGAAAATAAAATAGTGTTGATCCGGTCGAATGATAGAATCATGTAGAGAGGTCGTTAGGAATCGATGGTCATTTTATGGGCATACGAGTCACAGCCAACCGGGAGGAGAGATCAAAGAAGGAGCATAGGAATAAGCTTAACGTTTATGTTTTAATTGTGGTCTGTAAGCAATGGTTCAAAGTAATTGAGAAAGATGAATGCATCATTGCAGGCTAAAGAGTCGTTGATGACATTCAGATATGTCGGTTTGGGACATTTGACATTTCAAATAATAGGTCGATGCAAACTGTTTTGGGTCGCTAAAAGTCAAACCCAAATAGAATCAAAATGGTTATCTGTAGCAGCCGTCTCTGCCCCAAAAAAAAAAAAAATCTATCATCTTCTTTCGGTATGGTTTGTATGTTTTTGGGTGAGCGTATTAATTACATTCATCCACAATTTTGGATTTACCTGACTAATGGCAATGGGGTCCCCACATGTTTGCCACAGTCACATTATTCCTTCCTCCTCTTGTTTTTATTGTTGGCCACACTCATCAATTTCTGTAGCAAAATTTCAATACCCATGTATATGAAAGGACAACAAGAACATAAGCTTGAGTTTTAATTAGATTTATCAGCATAGAATGATAAGCCTCCAATTCCTCTTGCTATGTTTTGATAATTTCCATCGGATGGTATAAAGAAGCATAAATACATAGCTAAAATAAAGTAAAGCAAAATTGAGACAGAATAGAGAAGACAAAAAGACAAATAACACGCGAGAGTAATCAATGTGTTAATCTCCTCACCTTTTTAACAGCTACATCCAAGTTAGGTCTTCAGTACTTATAAAACCCGCCACCGCTTATTTACGAAATCTTAATTTAAGATTCGGTTGGACTACGCTATCTTTGCGGTCGCAACTCAAGTATCCCGGGCCTGTGACTCTGATTTTAGATTCTTTCCCGTATAACCCAAAAAAAAAAAATCATGCACCGTGGATATCCTTCCACCGCTGATGGTGCCCACAAAAAAAGAGGAGACGAGGTCTGCTCGATATTGCAGGCAACAATAGCGCACGTGTCATTTGTCTAATGCTACTTTGACATCAGGGAATAATAATTTTATAATTAGCAGTTCCATCAACTTGGAAAAGTAAATATTTAAGTGCTTGGTATTGTGTCGAGTCAATTTAGTGTTATAAAGCCAAAATCTCGGGGTGGGCTCGTCATATCTTCTCCCGAGGATTGATAAATATTTCCTGAAACGTACAGCCGTGACATTAACACCAAGTTGTAGTTGCACACACGTTTTACACGCGAGGAAATGATACAAATTTTCAAATGAACGAACAATTCATTATACTCAAGGCTAACACTACTTTGTATTATTGGCTCATTTTGGTCTAAGCATACGGTACAACTGGTGTAAAATTTGCACAAGGGCTTGAGATCAGGTAGACAGGACGGGATAGGCATTTTGGACAGAACTTGCTGTTGTTAACGAACGTCAGGATTTTGAAACTTAGCACCGCCTAAGCTAGATCATTTCAGAAATATAGATTACTGTTAAACTAGTAACGTATTACCAAGAACCAAGAACGAGAACACATTAAGTATATAGCATGTTTCCATGTGGCAACCTTTGAAATTGACAGTTGGGATGGGAAGCAAATTGATTTTATCAGCAGGACTAAGCAATAACTTAGTTGGAACTGAATGAAAGCAAATGAACAAATACCCTTCTGAATTATCAGAACTCAACAGATATTGCAAATAAAACTGCAAATATCTTGAAAGTACTGTTGGAAAATCATGCATGTGATGTCATCTTTTGTCAATCAACTACCTAGAATTCAGAAATGTGCATTGACTATAACAGGTAAACCACAGCACACAAACGGAAGGACAAAATGAAGCTGGATGAGACTTTTCCATGAAGACAACTCAAACTTCTCCGTGAGACTGGCAAATATCTCATAGCAACTTTCTTGTATTGCCCCAAGGTTAAAGAAACGCAAGTCAACATGAATTCCAGTAATTGTCATCTTTTTTTGATTGTAATGCTACATGTCTACAATCCAAATTCCCCATGCATATCTGAATCTGCAAAATTAATGGGGACCAGGATCAGACTGTCCCGATGTATGGGTTTCTGTTTGCTTGTGAAGCCTGCTGTTCCAACTGTGACTCTCTGATTTCTCATCTTCTTCATCATCCTCACTAGAGGTGTATTTGGCAGACTCAGTTCCGAGAAGAGGTCCTTGTGGAGAAACAGACTCAGAAGTGCTCGGGTTTGAACGGTCTGATGACTTCCATAAGCCATTAGATGCAGCCGTTGGACCCGGATGCTTGCGGATATGAAGCCTGTATTTCTGCTCACACAAAATATTATAGTTAGTTCTCCATTATAGGGTGATACTCAGCAGCAGAGGCTGGTTGGAGGTGAATAACTCACTTGCAAATGGCTTTTAACCTCATCATTGGTGAGGCCATCCACTTTCATAAGCTCCCTAATCTGTTTAGGTGTGGCCACTGCAAAAAAAACCTAATTTAGGTCCTTGAAAGTTGTTTGGGATTCAAGTCATTAAGCAAGCTTTGGTTGTCAGAACACACACAAGAACAACGCTTTAAAATAACAATATCCCCTATCCTCTTCGCAGGTTTCAGATTCCCAAGTAGATCATTAAAAGAGAAGAAAATGCTTTCCGTGGCCTTAATTACTAACCTTGAGGTCCTCCAAGTCGTTCAAGAGCATCAATAAATCGATGGTGAAGCTCCGGTGACCAGCACCTCCTTTGTTTCTTGTTACCCTGATGTTGATGAATTGTAGCTTGAATTTTCATTTGCTTATTGGAATTGCCTGTTGATATCCAATTGCAGGAACCAAGTTTAGAGACTGGAGCCATTGGACAGAGTCCAGTAACTTGTGAAATAACCTCCTTCTCTTCCTTCTTACCAGTTCCATCAAATTCAGGAACAGCCTTAAATGGCAGAAACCCTGTACTTCTGTAGTTACAGAACTGAATTGGGTTCTCGCAAGTTGACCGATCATCGTCTTCATCACTCTTATGCCGACATAATATACAAAAGAACCCAAAAGTTCAATCTCGTAAATCCCAGGAAAAATTGAAATATTCTTCATCTTTTTACGAATTTAATTACCTTTTTTGATTCAGACTTTTCGTCTTGTTTCTGACAATCAAAGTTAATATCATTGCTGCCCCAAAGCTGCACCGACCTCATCCACATCCTTTTGTCTTTTATATCATCCTCTAACTTAACCTTCTCATCTTCATCACAATTCATTTCCAAACCTTCAGGCTTCTCATTCACTACTCGATCATTCGATTCCTTGCACCGCATTGCCTCACTCTTCAATCTCTCAATAGCTACAAAAGAAAGATAAAAACAAAACAAAAAAAAGAAAGAAAGATAAAACCCCCATCTTCAGAAGCTCATTAATCAGCCAAATAAGAAAGAGGAAACGACTCGAACCATCATTCAAGAGAAGCATGCTAAGAGGGAGTTCACGTTTAAAAGCATCGATCTTTCTCAGCTCTTGCTCTAATCTCTTCAGGTAATTATCAAGCTTTGATAACTTCTGGGAACCATCTTTAATCCTCGAAACGTCGCAAAGAAAATCGGTGATTGTTTTTGGAGTATAAGACAAGCTTAAATCCAAGCACAGCTCCATTTTTTCTTCAGTAAAAATCTTGTCTTTGACAACAAAAAGCTTTTACCTTGGTCTCTAACATTGACCAGAGAAACAAGGTAACGTAAATGAACAGAGGAAGGAGAGATATAAATCTGTATATATAGAGGAGAGGGAAAATCCCAGATTCAGGACGCGAAGATTCGTTTAATTAAATACGAGTCGTCGCATATTTGAGTCCACTCAGCTCCACTCGACAAGAGGATCATTTTTCCAGGACCCTCCCAATGACACAGCATTTATTTGTGTTTTGTGGTAATTGGTAAGAAATTCAATCCTAAAATTGTAAAAGGCTTTCCGCGTGTGCTTTAGAAGACGGCAGGCAAGTGTATGGTGTTGAAAAGATCATTTCTTCTCTTTGCTTTCGTGTATACTTGCAACTTTTTTCACTAATGGGTTCTAAGCTGGAACAGCTCAAAATATGTTGTTAGAATAAATTCCTACCGGTGGATCACAATTGAAATTAACGTGAAAGGGAAAATTGATTTTGGGTTCAAAACAAAGTAATTTACTTTTAAATTCAAACTAAAAAAGAATACACAACCTAATTGATTTTTAAACTCTCAGTTTTGGTACTGGTACTCTATAGTTGGAGAGCATTTCATGGAATCAGTTTTGGTTGGGTATTTGTTAATATTCACTACTGTTTATAAAAATATTTTATAATATTGACTCAATAAATTTATTTATTATGCTTAATATATCAAAATATTTTATTTTAGACATAATAATTTTTAAAATATTTCTATATTTAAATAACCTTTTAATTTGTCTTAATTTATAAAATTAATTCAATATTTTTTAATATTTCAATTTGTCAAAAATATTATATAAAGTAAAAGATATTTTTACATTTTTTTCATTGATATTGATCTAAATGTTACAAAAGTTTTTTTTTGGTTAAGTTAGAAGATTTTATACAAATATAGAGTAACGTACAACGATGGAATACAACTAAGAAGATGCCTTGAGACTACATCACTTCCTTACTCACAACCTGAGCCAAAATTTAGCTCTCCATCTCTCCCACCACACCACACATAAGTGCCACAACTAACTAAATTCATTTTAACCACATTAAGGCAGAAATTACAATCCAATCCTTTTATTTTAACCACAACAGCAAGGCAGAAACTACAATCCAATCTATGGTCATCACAGGCAAAAGCAGCTAAGTCATTGATATCTGAAATGATGGCTTAGCCTAGAACCAACTTCACCTCAAATTCTTCTGCTGGCCTTGAGGGATGAAGACGACTGATGAAGGTCCATATGTAGACCTTCCAATTTCGTAGCTGCAGATTAAATGCAATGTGTTTTCTGATTCTATCCTCTTTGATGCAGTGAGGTCTGAAGAGATGTTGGAACCAATTGCCTCCTGTCTGCTTTCCGAAAGTTGACACACATGATTGAGCCAATTGCTTTTCTTATGTTATCAAACCTGCAAAGAAAAAGTTAGTAAAATAGCCACTCATTTAATTACCTTCTCTTGGTGTTTGAGCTTGATGTTCCATAACTTAGGAGATTACTTCGAGGTACACACTCCCAACATCCTTGGCTTTATTTTTAAAAGTTCCAACATTACTTTCAGATCAAATGTGGTAAACAGTAGTAGATAGCAGGATTGGAAAATTTGTAATGCTCGAAATGCTAGTATTGGAAGTAGTTTTAAACCAGTGAGAAGAGAAAGGAGGGTAGGCTGATTCTGGCAATATAAGTAGAAATGTGAAAGGCTTTGATCCCAAACTGATTTAGAGTATGTACACTCAAAAAACAAGTGGTCTATGATTTCACTAGCCAAAAGGCACAATGAACAGTGGTTAAGAGTATGAAGGTAGGGAAGTTTGTCGCAGGTTTGTAACTTTTGAAGAAAAGCAAGCCAAAGGATAAAGGAGCACCTAGGTCTACTACCTTTAGCCCACACTAACTTATACCATGGAACTTCCTGTAAAGGAGGTCGCAAGAAGTTATAGGTGGAGGCAGTTGTATACTTTCTTATGGAGCTAGCTAGCCATTCCAGACAATCAGGATGGGAATTATTAGGTTGATATCGAGGTACTTCAAGATTTCTGATGAGATTTATGGAAACTTCTTGCCAACTCCACTCATCATGATTGATAACTTTGGAAACTCTTGCTGTCATTGGAAGTTCCGAACCATTTATCTCCCTCAGTGAGGAGAAGTTCTGCAAGATGCCTCTCGGTGGCAGGGGTTCTGCCATAAAAGAGTAGATATACCATTGCCAATCCTAAAACTGAATTGGTTCCTTATTTTATCCCTCACGAAAGTTGGAACATTGCTTAAGGGGAGGAGTAAAGCATCACCTCCTAAACGTAAAAAATATATATATATATATGCCACATTAAAAAAAAGAAACATATAAACAAGTAGTATTAAGGTGAATGAGTATTTATAATTGAAAATAAGGTTATTTATATTGTATCCTACCTATTGATATTAGATAGGAAATGATATTGAAATAGATAGAACCATCCTAAATAGTTGTATTAGGATATACAATGAATCTTTTTTAAGAAAAAATTATATGAATTAATCCTTGAAAATACACAAAAGCACAAAAGTCTCAAAGAACTGAGCTAGAACACAATTACATATTGTAACTATCTAAACTGAAGTTTTTGAAAAGCCTTCCCAAATAACCAGAGAAGTTGATCTATGTTATCTTCTAATTGAATGTGCTTAAGCATGAATAAGCTAAAGTGTATTCTAATTTTGTCTCATAGGGACCCAAAGAACTCTTCATCGTTTAATCTAAAATTGGAAAACACTCTTTTGTTTCCCAAACCCCTATAACAAGATAAGATAATGAAATGTAAAACACCTATAGTCATCTTTAGTCTTATTTGTGAGCTTCAAACTTCATTATATTATATCATTCCTATTATTAATGGGATTCTATAACTTCCATAGTGTTAGTAATTTCCTCCATGCCCTCTTGGTATATTTATGTTAAAACGGCAGGTGTTTATGTGTTTCCAACTTCATCTTGCAAAGAATGCACTAGTTGGGGAAGTACAAAAATTTACCTAGCCTATCTAAAGTGGGAAGCTTGTGTTGAATTGCCGGCAATAAGGTATATGCAACTTTAGGTAAGTAATCCTTGTTCTAGACCACTATCCACTATATTCTAGGATACTTGCATAATAGCTTCTTTATATAAGGTTTTATATGAATTATGGATAGTTTTTAGAAGCTATGGTTTCCAAATAACTTTGTCTTCACTGTTCCTCTAAATTCTAAAGCTAATTAAAAACAAGATTACACCTGATATAGGAAGGGAATTTGAGTTTTAGTTGATCAATGATAAGGCCTGAGCCATATTAGCATTTTGATGAATCAGACTTTTCGGGGATTCGGTAATCCAATTTGAACAAGAGGTCCAAATGGAGTCTAAGTATCAAACCAAAATGTAGTATTGTCACTATTGCCAACCTAGCTAAAGCATTGACTCCTTATATTATATCTAGCTTTACCAATGAACTTCATAATTGAGGAGGCATTAGTGAGAATTGTAGGGATTCTGAATTTCCAAAAGCTATCATCCTTGACGTAGAGGCATCTCCAATTTATTTGCCTAGAATGTAAGCTCCTTAAGTATGAACGATGTGAGCTTGAGGAATATAATTCATTTTATCAGCTATTACTTCGGAGATCAATTTGTAGATAGAATTGCAACATGTTATAGGATGGTAATCTTTCCTAGTTTTTAACTCCCTGCCTTTAAGAATAAGACTTATAAAGGAGCGATTAATTTCCTTAAGCAATCTCCTTTCCTTGAAGAATTCTAAAGTTGCATCCATAATTAGATTATTGGTAATAATCCAAGTTTTAATAAAGAAGTATGCGTTTAGCCCATTAGGCCCTAGTGCTTTAAAAGGTAGCAGAGATTTTTAATGCATTTATAATTTCTTAGGCTGACATTGGTTTAAAAAGGAGATCAGTTTCTTAAGATGTAATTTGATAATGAATAATTTCTTCAATTAGTTATAGAGAAAAGCAAGCAGTAGATGGAAAACTGCTCCACAACTTCCTTAAGAAGTTAGTTTTGAGTTGTTAAGATTGAGATTGAGTTTTAGATTGAGAAAATTTTATTTTTAGATAATCTGGGGATCACTGCTTTGTGGAAAAAAAAGTAGAGTTTCTGTCACCTTCTTTTAGTCAAATAATCCTTGACCTTTGTCTCATCAGAGAGAAGTCGAAGTTAATAGCTTAAATAAAGTTATACAATACTTGCCTCTCTCTATCTTGAAGAGTTGATGAGTGATAGTCCTTGTAAAGCTTAGACTAAGCTTTTCTAATGTAGCTTTAGCAATAAGCAATAGATGATGAGTGTTACCAACATTTTTTCTATAAAATGCTTTGAGCTCCTCCCTTACTTTGCTTTTCTTTTTAGTGAAGATAAACTATTCGGTCCCTACAAAGTTACCACTATTACCTTCATAATTGCTTTACTGAAACATACAAGACCAGCCAAAAAGTTGTTAAATTTGAATGGAATTTTGCTACGAATTTTGGTGTTAACAAACCACACTTAAATGGGAGAATGGTCTGAGAAACTTGTATTGGGAAAAATGGCTTTAGTATGGGGTAAGGCCTAACACCACTCTAAGTTGATGACTCCTCGATCCAATTTTTTTTCTGGAGGAAGGTATTTTTCCTTTTTTATTACTCTATGTAAAAAGAGTTACCCCTAAAAGGCAAGTCATTGACTTGTATGTCATTAAGACAATTAATTAAATCTTCACATAATGTTCTAGTAGACTTATTGCCTTCAGCTCCTTTTGGATAAATGGTTGCACTAAAATACCCCAATAAAAGCCATAAACGTGTCATGCTTGTAGCAATCTCCCTAAGTTCTTTCCATAGGTTAGTTCTTTGGAAAGATTAGTTGAATGTATAAATAATGGATAAGCTCATAGTCAGATCAACTCCTTGTAACAAACTTTGAGATGAATTATTTGATCCATCACTAGGGAGTCAAGGATTTGAAACCTATCTTCAGTGAGTAGAACTAGGATTCCGCTATTGGGATGGGCATTGTATTTATCCACTAGCTTCTAATAACTTAGCAAATTAAGAATATTGCAATTTTTCACATTTGATTATAGATTCCAAAATGCCTAATATAGAACGCTTATTTTTCAAAATAAAGTCTTTAAGCATAAGCTTTTTAAAGGAAGAATTCAGTCCCTTAACATTTCAAGCTATGACTATAATGTGTTTAGATCAAAAGAAGAAGATTTCTTCTTCCTACTAAATCTTCGCCTACTTACATATTTAAACTCCCATGCTTCTTTCAAGAATGTGGTGGGACTAGTATACTTTCCACTTAGAGAGTCTTTCATGTTATCAATACCTTTTAGACTAGTTAATTCCAACTAAAGGACATTGTTGACGTATTTGAATCAGAGACCTCAACCTTATTAGCTACATTAGGACTTGAAGTTACTATGTTTAATTATGTAAGATCAATAACTAGAGTTGGAAGCTTCCTTCTCAATGGGATCTACTGGGGTTAGCTAAGATGTTTAGATTTGATAAATCAACCATATGAGGTATCTATGTAACTATATTGTCACCTTCTAGCAATTCTTGTAAGAAGTCAAACCCTTCTTGTGGTTATGTGGTTAAAGTTTAGCATTGTTCAGTATTCAAGTATGAAACCATGCACACAAACCTAGACTAGTACATTAGAGTGTTTGATGTCCTTAATATTGACACATGGTCATCAATTCTGGAACAGGATTAGCTTGTTTTAAACATAAAAGGGCCCTAAATCTGGTACTTTTCTCGTTAAAGAGCTACTAGCAAATATAAAGAAAAAAATATCCTTATTATTGATGAGTATGTCTTTGAGTTCAATTTTTTCTAATTATTATAGGCATAAGATTGCATTATCGGAAAGAATACCTTCTTGTCCAAGAAAGAGCCTATAAGTGTCACATTCTACATTTCTGCACCAGCTTTGAGCGTGCCAATAGGAAGAGCTACGACTTGGATATCAAAGGTCTTACTTAAGGGGCAATAGTCGAGCTTGGACTGAAGACTAGTTCTCTACCACATGGAGACAAGTTTTCCGGATGGCTATAGGTTGATTTTCGATTATAGTGTTGTCTCGGGAGTTTATTATACCAACAAAAGTGAAGGAAAGGATGGAATTGTTGTAGTTGTTAGAGAGAAATTGGGTGGGTTGATGGTCAAAAAGAGGCAGGAATATTGCGTTTCTTTTAACATTGCCAGAGATGGAAAAGCAGTGTATAGTAAAAAGTTAGAAGTAGATTAGAAACAAATTATAGGGTAAAGAAGGAGCTAGAAGGGGTAGGAAACTGAAGCAATGAACATAGGTAAACAATTAGAGCAATAGGAAGAAGAATGCAAGGAGTAATTATGAAGAAAGAGTACGAATTTAAAGATCAAAGGAGTCAGCATGCCATGCATAAGAGCAATTTATGAAAGAGAGAAGCTAGAGCTTCTTTGTCATCAATTTACAAATATACAATGAGTTTTTAGCTTGCACTAGTCTTACAAATATACATGTTGAAATATTAAACAAAAACTGTATATTAGAAAAAGTTGAAGTATTAAATTGAAAAAAATATGTTTTATGTTTAAGTAATTTTAAACATAAAATATTTATAGTTAATACATTATATTTAGAAAAATAAAATATTTTATATTAATTTTAATAAATTTAAACATTGAATCATACTTTAAAATATTTTTTTTAATTTTGACATTAAGAGGGGACTATCTTTTATATAAAAATTAAAGGCTATTTATAATTTTAAAAGATTATGTAAAATAATATGTAATATTGATAAGTACTCACTTTGGATTATTAGATACAAAATTTGTCACTTTAGTTGACAAATTATATTTCTTTTATTTTGACTAGTAATTAATCAAGCTAAATAAAAATAAAATTTTATCCTCTTGAATTTCTTCATATCATAAACTATATATCATTATGAAGTTTCATTTCTTTCATTCGGTGTATATTTTATGACCATTTTTTTCTCTTGTTTGAGTCTCTTATATTTATATTTAAATAGGTAAAAGATTATGTACTTACGGGATTGATGGACAACATTCAAAAAGATATATGTCCTCTTCATGATGATAATGATACAATTGTAGTTTATATATTAAATCCTTAATTAATTATCAGTAGAATAAAATAATAAAATATTTTATTTTCTTTACCATTATTTTTTTACGATGACACTGCTTAACCTCCTCACACTCGTTGTCCTTAACTCTTTGATCCTACCAACCAGCATAACCTAGGTGGGCAGTCTCAATGTTCTTAAAGATTGAAAATTGGATTGGATTCTTTACATCGAGTTAGGTCAGTTCCAGCTTCCTTTCTCCTCTCTTAGTGTGTCATGCCTCAATTTAATCGAAAAGGTTCCTATAAAGGACAGTAGTTCAGTGTTTTTCTACCCTAACTATGACGAAGACCAAAATATCCAATATTAACATAATGTTGAAATAAGCGTAGAGCCTTTCCTATTTGTTGTAATGCCCAAGGTCGCTGATCAAGGCACTAGAATGCCTTGTCCCAAAAGGTGGAATTGCCCATCTCAAGTGTCCCCACATTTCGACCCAACAGAATAATGAGGAGATAAATTACGGTCTGATTCAGCCAGCTTTTCAGTAAAGCAGCCCACTTCTTCCGTTGTCAAAATTTGAACCTTGATTCTTGTCCCAAGTTAATTTTACCAATGACTAACTGAGCTATCCGTGCGGGCAATAGCTTTGATCGCCTAAATATAGACATAGTGGTGAGCTGAATAACCAACAAAGACCATGAAGCAACGGGGCATGTGAAAGATTCTTTAGGCAAAGAAAGCAGGAGCACCTTAATTTGACTGTTTACCAAAACGAAAACAGTGATAATGTTACTAGTCTACAGTCTCCAAAATTGGAATATCCTCGTTATATAAAAATAATAGGAAGCAATTCTAAGTAATGAAAAAGAAAAAGGGTGTCGTCAGCTCCAACCAAGCATCAACACGGGGCAAGAATGAGCTTTGAGATTCTTCCATTGAAGGCCAGTAGTTTCTTGGAGAATAAGAGAACAGAAGTTTTGGCAATAGGCTATTGATTCCTGTTTCTGAAGATTCTCTCTGTCCAGAGACTGACACGTGGTGGGAAAAAGGTTGAGGGGGTTTCAGATTCAGACATGTGAAATAAATAAGGAATTTTTTGGATTGATACATTAAATTGATAAGAGAGAGGACAGTCGGGTAGATGCCCATTCAATATGGAAAATGACAACCCGTTCCAACCACCAGATGTGCCATGGTCTTTTGTTTTCGCTCATCTCCAACTATTTCAGATTGCTGTTATCCTATACGAATCTTCAATTCTTGTCCGGTTTTGGGGCTGCTGTTATTTTATCTGGAATATATTCTGGAGTGAAAAAGTCAGTTTGTTATTTGCTTTTGGATTGGATTTGCTGTAACAGGACTTTCTTCTCATCCATTCAAATCTTGAAATTGACATTCACGTGTAATTTCTTTTGGAAACGAAATAGATTTTATCTTATGCATCAAAACAAAGGCAAAAGTAAAAGAATCTCTTTTTTCCGTTGCCGGGAATCGAACCCGGGTCTCCTGGGTGAAAGCCAGATATCCTAACCGCTGGACGACAACGGACTTCTCTCTTTCACCCCGAGGTGATGATTTGTAATTCGAGATATTATGCTTATGAACCAAACCGAACATGGTGAATAGAATCTTAACCTTGTCGTGTCAGGACTGACTTGAACATGGTCCCACACTCCCCCATATATTGGGTATACAGTACAAGAGCAAGAAGGGGCAAAACATCTTGACATGAATGTTTTTCGATAATGAATCTTTTACCTAATTTTATAATATTTTATACTATTTTATAAATTTTAATTATTTATTTATATAAATTTTGTGTATATTTTGTATAAATAAATTTAAAATTTACATAAATAAATAACTAAAATTTATATAACAAAATAATACACCGTAATATTAAACAGAAAATCCTATCAACCATCTTTTACATGTTACATCTTGTATGGATGAATGTCTTTTACATGTTTGACAAGGCGAACCCCAGAATGCTGTTCGGACAAACTTCATAGTTCACTGCACAGATTATCCGTACGAGAACCGTTAGTGAGATCAGCCGTTCAGTCCAATTTAAAACCTTGACTGCTGCAGCTGCTGGTGGGCAAATATAGGATTTAATTAATAACTAGCTCCTTGTAGGCGTTTAACGTATCACGAGGATTGGGGCTTTCGACCTGTGTGAATGAATCATAGAATGATCGTTAATTTATGAAATTCCTAAGAACTTCAGCTTTTTCTTGACTATGAGAATTGATTCAAGACTGATGTTTGAGTGCCAGGACTACAGAACAAACACATCAAGAGGCTAACTGATAATAGCTGTATAAGCATCAAATGCAATTCGCGCAGAGAAATTCCTGAGAGCCTAATGTTGTTTACGCCTGGCTCGTCTTAGTGTAAGTTGGTGCAGGGCCAGCTGTGAGAATTTAGGGGCACAACTTAAAATTCCATTCTAAATAACATGATCTAATGGCATGAAGTCTTCCTGAATGTAGGTTGTGGATGAGCCAGTGGCTTTGTATATAGTGTTTCCAAGCTAGGGTGGTCAGCCAACTTCTCTCCAAAATTCAACCCAACTCCTAATACAACAATTTCAGCCATACCCATCCTCCCAAATGAGGATAACGCAAGAAAGTAAGAGAGAGAGAGTCTGATAGAAAAGGAAGCGTAAACCTTAGGCAACAAATATGCAACTATACCAAAACTCCATACAAACAATTCCTACAAGATATCAAATTATCATAATTCCTAGACGACGGTCCAAAAAAACAAAGATTTCTATTTACCCTGCTCTTGGATACTGAAAAGAAGAGTATGAATTAGAGGACAAAAACAGGGTACAAAAACCGGGTACAGACAGTGACAGTCAAAGGAGTTCAGAAGCTTCACAGCACTTTTTGCCGGTAAAGTCAGTAGACAGAAGGCCAAAAGCCCCAGTTTCCTAAGCCTAAGTCAAAACATGTAGAAACGTACTATCAGGTCTTTATGAAATGAGAAGACAGAAGTTTCGAGACAGTGAAGCCATGAAAGGAATCCACATCAAAGAGTTCTTTGAGCTTCTCATCACATATGATTCTCCTCTTGTCAGATGGATCCTTCAAATAAGCAGAGAATAATTTGAGCAACATCACAGCAAAAGCCAACAATAAATAGTAATAAGACAAGGGCATGGGTCATGATATCATATATAAGATGTAACATTGAGGTTAACCAAGTAATTTGGAGTTTGACTTAACAGCAACCGGTGAGAGACTGGAACCAAAAGCGTATCCTCACTCTTCTAGGAGCCATCTTCAAGACTCGTTGACATAAAAACTACATGCTAAATAACTACGTACCTGAAGATTGTTTTGCTTTATGTACTCCCACATCCTCTTGATAACATCTGCTCGTGATAATGCAATTTCTCCAGTGCCAAGGAATTTCGCCAGAGCATCTGAAAGTTGAAGAGGAGCAAGTAAACCTGATTTTCCTCCTTTCTGCCTCTTCTCTTTTCTGTCTTGTTCATCTGCTCCAGGAATTAATATATCATTAACAATGGAGCTACATGCCATTGAAAAGAAAAGTTGACTACTAACATGCTGCTTAGTGCATGGGTTTCATTCCAAGGGTACATAATATTTCACTTGCATATTTGAAGTTCGTAGAATGTGACCAATGAGATCCTATGTGTAAGGGAAAGCAAATCTCATATTCTGTCCTGAAAAATTAAAAGAAAACGCTACTGTGGACTAAAACTAGCTCCTTGTCAAACATATCACGAGATACCATACCCAAGTCATGATAAAAGTTTTGAATCAAGACAAGAAGTAAAATAATGATCTGAACCAAAAAAAACTCTTGAGGATAAACTTAACGAATAAGGACAAAGGCTCAATAAATCTGAATTAGCTACCTTCTTCCCTCTCATGCTTCTGCTGCTTTTCCTTCTGTGCTGACTTTACTGGAATCACTACACCACGAGGAAAAGTAAACTGTTATGGGGACAACAATAAACAATGAAAAACATGAAAATCAACCTAAGAAAATTAATAGAATTTGTGTGGCTAATGCGATAGATAATCTTTTTTTGTTGCATGGAAAATTAAGGGGACACGTGAGAAAAGGTTTCATCTTTTCGACAGAAGAACTTGTAGAGTCGTATTGGGTGTGATCTTTGAAGGAAGATAAATTGAAGCCTACTATTCAAGTAGTGGCATATATTTGTTTCTACCAAGGAGTTGCATAAGTGCAAAGAGGAGACAAGTCACTCACTGAAAAAAAAAAGTGAAAAAGAAAGAAAATAGTAGCATACCGTCATCCGATTCCAAGGGCCATATATGCTTTGATAGGGCTTTATTCATTTGAAACATGTTGATTGAGTCGACATTGAAAATGGAATGCAATTGTTCATCACATATTATATTTCGTCTGTTATTTGGGTCTTGTAAGTTGTGCTCTCTGATATGCGCCCAGAGTTGTTTGACAACCTAAAGTAAGATAACAGAGAAGCCACAAAAACATATAGTCTCAAAAATCAAAATCATATCAACTGACAACAAACTCAAAGGATAACTCTCCAGAAAGTTTCATCTGTACCTCCGTCCTAGCTAATTCAGGCACCCCAAGAAATCCCTGGAGTTGAGGAGAAAGGCTACATAGCTTGGTAAAACCACCGCCTCTTTTCTTGCCTTCATTGTTATGCTTCTCAGACCTGACTTGAAGGAAAGAACACGAAATAAATAGATAAACAAGAGAAAAAAGCTGCTATTTGTTTGTTCCAATACATGCCCACTAGTATGCAGATACAGAATACAACAATTTCCATAACAATATTCCTTAAAAAAATGGTAAAGCCAAGTAAAACTTTAAAACAGAGATTGATTGATTTAGTAAGTAAAGAAAACTGTCTCCAAAAACTCTTACCATTTCCCAACAAAAAAAGAGCAGCTGATGATACATTTCCGCATTAATGCTAACAATCCACTGGAAGGCAGATTCTTATTACCAACAAAAACTTCTATAGTCACTTATTCGTGTGCTTTGAATTAAGAGAGAGAGAGAGAGAGAGAGAGAGAGCAATATAGGACAAACACCTGTACCAAACAATCATATAGCAAGTGAGAAAATTTTTTAACCTTTTCAAAGCTTCATTAATTTTGACTGATCATTAATTTTGATTTGCGACATATTGATTAAGGAATCAACATCGGTGGGTTAAGGAATCATTAATTTTGAGTTGCAACATACTGGTTAAGGAATCAATGTCGGTGGCATCACCAGCAGTAACTTTTTTTTCTCGGTAATAACACCACAAGCATCTTGAAAAATGATTTCTTCATTTTGGAAATTGCAAGATAATGAAATGTGCCAAGGTACTTGTCACGAAAACAGAAAGAAGAAACTAAGGTCAAATTGACTACAAGAACTTTGCCAGACCAACCAAGCCCTAAATAAGCAACTCATTAATTGAAAGTCCGTGTTGATAATTGATATTGGTCCAAACAATAGGCAGTTAAAAACCTTAAAATGTGGAAAAAAAATCCAAGCTTTGTCAAGAATGGAAAGTTTAGCAAAATCCGGCAATGGGCAAAAAGCCCAAAAGCAGCTCTATTCCAATAATTGATCATGGATGGAGAAGATCAGATCTCCCCAGACCCGCTTCATTGCAGAATTTTAGACTGGGTGCGTGATGATGAATGGAGAAGATCAACAATTAAGCAGGAAAAGAAAGGAAAGGGGCAAAGTGCAAGCATGGAAGAGTTATATGCGGACAATAACTGAAAATTTAATGATATTAAACAAAAGCTTGCTTTCTCTACTCTCTATAAGTAAGTGGTTAAGCTTGCAGCTGTGAGTTCCACGGCAATTGTTGACATTGATGGAATTAATTGGGGACCTGTTCAAATTCAAACAGATTCTCTTTAATGCTACTTAACTAAAACCCCATCTCCATTTCATGTACGTAAAGCAATATCAAAGCTACAATCTGTTTATTTTATTTACCTTAAACTAAGAAGTCCAAATGTACATGAATATGCAAATAAAAAGGATACAAGCTCACACTTTATCACAGAATCCAATTCCTCGAGCAACAATTACTAGTAAAATAAAAGCCGCAGTATGGTAAAATAGAAACAACAAGCAATTAATTGTTGGGCTTATACGAGTGAAATTCAAAGCAAAGACTACATTATTCATCCAAATAATGAGCATTAATTTCATTTTTAAGTCCAAAATGAGCTGAAAAACCTCTCCAAAAATAATTATCTACAATAATATAAGATGGACATAGAAAACTTTCTAAACAACAACTAACCCTCTTTTAGCAGCAGATTTTCCGTTAGTCGCTTCCTCGTCATCTTCCTCCTCCTCCTTCGCATCACAGCTGACCATTTCATCTGATTTATCCTGCGCCGTCTGATCACCATCATCATCAGCGTGGTCGTCTTCCTCGTCCCCAGCATTCTGAAACTGGCTCTGGAGAAACATATCCACCTGTTCCCTAATAAACAATTTTCTATCCGTCAAATCGACGCCAAAATCCTCCTCCAGCTTCCGGCGGACGATTCCGGTTGTCGTCGTGTTGAGGTCCGAGTTCCGGAGGAACTCCCTTAACCTCTCGATAAGCTCCGAGTCCGACACCATCCTTATGATTCGGGTCGAGATAGAGGGAGAGAGGAGGAGGGGGGGCGGGGTTCGGCAAGGGACAAGAGTGGAAAGATAAAAATGAAAATGAAAAAGTTTTTCTTTGGTGCTTCTTCTCTTCTCCTTCACCTCTTTCTCGTTGCTCGTTGGAACTGAAAGTGAAGGTTTGGGACCCATCCTGAGTCTTCGTGGCCTCCTTGGATAATTTTCTTATGTTGACAGATTTGACCTCCATGGAACCTGAAATTTTCTTCAGTGTCCTCTACGCTTTGTCGTTTTTCCTTTTCTCTATTTTTATTGACGAATTTGTTGTAACGTGCGCCTGCCATCTCAAGTCAAGAACAAGAACCACGTGCCAGTATCCTCATTCAACCGTTATTTGTTATTTATCTACGTCCTTTCTTTTCGCTTAATTTTTAAATCATCAAAAATTAAAATCTCTATAAATGAATAATGTTAAGATCATAGAAGATTTGTTACCTAAAATAAGAATTAACTAATCAACATTTAAATTTAGCACATTAATTCAAATACAGACTAAAGTTATTATTAAATTTATTAAATATTAATTTATAACAAAATTTACTATATTATACAAAAAATTATGAAATTTGTGCTCATTTTTAATTAGACAGCCTTATAATTTAATATTTATTTCCAAGTAAAAGATTGTCATAACTCTAATGGTAGTCTTAAGTGTTGTTTATTGTTTATACAAATTCAATGTAGATGTTTGGACTCTTTTCTAATCACCTAATTCATACATGTTATTAGTCATATTTTAAATTTAAAACTCTCACTTTATATAGTTATGAGTTTACAAACTCAATTTTAAACTATACTAAACTGATACATATTTGTTAAAAGGGTTTTGAAAATTTTTTGTTTTAATTTTGCTAGTAAAATTTTTTTTGAAAAATGAAAAGAAATTTTAATTATAATAAAAACTAAATCTAAGTTACAACGAGTTCATGACTTTAAGTCTACCATTATATTGTGGTATTACCAAAAACAAAAACTCCCTGAGTAAGGTAATGTAACTGTCTGCAAGATAGACAACAAAAAGAACTAACTATAGGCACCATCGATATTTCATCTTCATGGAAAAGCTTATTCACCATTTATAGTTTATGAGGGTCCCCCCTAATGTTCGACTATTTGGGGGAAGACTTATAGTATTTGAGATTTGACTTTCTTTTCCTTGTTGATTCTTTTTTATCGATTTGGATTGCACGCGAAAGAAAAATGGGATACTGTTAATGGAGTATCACAGTCATCTGCTTGTTCTTAAGAGATGACCCATATCCCCTAATTTTCAGTTTGTCCAACAATTGCTAATGAAGTCAACATGTTAGCCAAATCTATCTGACAATGCTTCAAATACTGGGAGGTGAAATCATTCGCTCCACTGTCTAGACTCTCCACATTGTCTACACTTGAGTTGTCAAGAATTGGTTATTCCTAGAAGATATTTGTAACAACTTTTTCAAAGCTCAAATCAACTAATTGATTACCATTGTCTATAACTTGAATCATTTGTGCATCTGAAACACCATTAACTACATCCACAGCACCATTAAGCAAGCCCACCACAACAACACTAATATTTTCATTCGTTGCAAGAAGGCTATCTCTAACAACCTTAATATGGGTGGTATTAGAAAACTACACCAGTAATAGCAACCCAGTAATAGCAACCATTCCACATTCAACAACATCAACCACACTATTAACAACTTCTACAACACTACTAATGTTATTATCTGCCTCCACTAAGGGTGATTCATAGACAGCTACCCTGTCTTCATTTATTGCACCATTCTTATCATCATCTACACCAAAATCCAATAACTCATCATGCCATCTAGTTTGGAACATCTTACCTGTAGGCTTCTAGACTTTGCTATCATTCGTCGGTTTCTAAGGATAGGAGATGGGTATGACACTCATCTCCAGTTCACCCTTGTCAGTCAACCAAAGAACGGGAAGTGAATCAGGTAGGGAGGCCTTTTTTGATACTTCAATGCACATTTTAGTCTAGCAAAGTTGTTCGATCGTTGCAGCTCAATGGTCCAGAACTCCATTAGGACGTTATGGAACTGTAACTATAATGGCATGGTGTCTATCTCAACTCTGTTCATTTCCAATCCCAGCCTCCATTTCTTAATGAAGAGGGGTGCCCTCCCATGTGTCACAGGCCTACTCTATAATCTCGTCAAGGTTTGTGCTATCAGTAAACTTGAACGGAATGGAGTCGTCTTCCCTAAGCATTGCTTTCTCAAGTCCCTTCTTTCCCCATCTTGATTTTGCCTAAGCATTAATTACCAGAAATGTAGGACTGTAGCGCCTTCTTATCACAGGGTACACATTAGGACGCTCGAAGATCATTCTGGTACATATTATACGATAAAGACGAGCTACGTTCGATCACTACATTCTGTTAACATGGTATCATATCAATCTTCACTTAAAAACATCATAAAAAATCACAATATTTTTTAAACCAACTTTTCCTCATTTCCTTTTTTTTTAAATCGAAATTCTACATTGTGTCTTTCAACCTTTACTGTATATACATTAATAAAACCTAGTACAAAATTATTACATGAAAGAGAAGAATATATCAAATCTATCTAAGCCATCCAAAAATTCCAGCTGACCGATCTTTGAGATGTGACTTCTCTAATCAAAATCACAATCTATACGACAATAGAGCCTCTCAATAGCTAGAGTCGTCCCTCGGTCCTGAAAAGACAATGTTGCAATTTTGGTGAGTTTTGCAAACTCAATGAAGTAATCATGATCGATGGTTCACTCAAATCATGCAACACATCAATTCATATCACAATTATTTAACAATTTTGCATTTAACATTAATAACACACTTTCACTTAAGCATAAGCAATTTTGCACTTCACTCTATCAAACATACTTAACAAGATGCATATGAAATGCTCATGAGACACTTTCCAATTGTTACATTGTTGTGACTGGGCGCCTGAATTGTCCCGTATCTATTTTGGATACTGAGCTGATTTATACTATCTCTTCTCCGATGAGGATACAGGGCTCATTACAAGTTGAGCTTGAGGCTTTGAAACACTTTTGAGCTTGAGGCTCATTTCCACACATAGAGCTTTAAGCTTTGATCATTGGCTGCCCTAGTCTCAACTTCCATTATCTGATTATGCATTCATGAATAGAATGCATATAATACAATCAATCACTTGATAAAACACATAGGTCTCACATTCATATTCAAGTAGCACTTCAATATTTCAATCCTCATTACACAATTTGTTGGACTAATAGTGGTCGACAAATTAAATCCCACTTATGTTTTGATAATAATAAAATGTATAGAATTGGTTAAGAAATTGTTTCAGGTATTTTTGGATTGATATTCAATAAAAGAATTCTGCAAATCAAGATAGCAGTAATCTTTGATGGGAAAGAGATTGATCATTGTGGAATCAAGATGGAAATTACCTTAATGTGCAAGAGATATTCAAGGATGAAGATTATGGATAAGGAACTTCAAAGATATGCATCCCAACAATTAAAGATCAAGATTTTATGCAATATAACCGTTGAAGCCAACATAAGTCGACTAGTACATCATAAGTCGACTAATGTATCAAGTGAGAACAACATAAGTCGACTAGTA
>JANITW010000236.1:9707623-9722858 GCA_027564335.1 Erythroxylum williamsii
TAATACATAGTGTCTATTTAATTATTTGATATTAATAAATTTAATTATTTAATATTATTTAGTATAAATAATTATATTATAAAATAAAATATAGGTAAAATTAATAAAAGTACTTTTTATTTTTATGTTGCCAAACAGTCTATTATATGAAACTCTTTTTAAAAAGCTATTTTTTTAATTGACACCCAAACAATCAACTGACTTTTTAAAAAAGCTCTTTTCAGAAAAGCTCTACTGATAAAAGCTCATCCAAACAGACACTAAGATAACTCCTACTATTATCTCTAATATTAATTTGCACTTATGTCTCCGTCACAACAATGCTGACTCATGAGTCATGGCATTTCAGTTATGCAATTTTGATCATACGGATGGTAGCATGCTTGTTAGGTGCAATTCACCTAATGTTTCACATAAGGTCTAAATAGCTCATGTCATTATCTCTAGTACTAATTTTGCACCATAACATTTACAAAATTACACATTTTGGACTCTCAAACTTAACTCTATTAGGTTTCCGTTATATCTCTGTCACGACACTACTAACCCATGACACATGACACGCTAACTATGCAATTATTAATTACAATGTAAATTTAGATACTACAATTATATTGACTTCTCTATCTGCTATTTCTATTTATAAATACCATTTATCTCTACGAGCAAAGAAATTACGAAAAATTATGCTGCTATGTAAATTTAATTACAAAAATTTCCTTGTATCATATATATTATTAGATAATATTGGTACTTTGATGTTTTTATTAGTTATACATTATTGAAAAATAATTGATTTTGAATTATTTTCTTATAATATTTAAGAAAGGTGTTACGGGAAGAGTTGATAAAGAAATAACTTCGTTTTCATATTAAGTTCAAGAAATAAAACGTCCAAAATAACGCGGTTTTAGAAAACTTCCTTGTCTTGAACGACTTGAGTCCGAGTTTGAACATTCGAACTGTTGTGACGTGTAATAATATACTTGAGCGAGAGATCCAAACACGCTGACCAGGGTAACTTACTTTTTCCTGGAAAAGTTTTACCTCCCATTCAGATCTTTAGAAATGCATTTCAATTTCCGATTTATCTTTTTCTCTTCCCAAAGCTTTCTACAATTGTTCCAATATTTCCATGATTTGGTCCATGAAGGTTGGTCCGGTTCCCTTGAATAGTCATCAAACATTTATGTTTCATAGGTCAGGCTCGAACCTATTATCTGCTTCTTAAGACAAAGTCATTTCATGGGATTGGTTCATTACAGTCCCCTTTAGACAATACGTGAATATTAGTAGGTCTGAAAGTCAATGCAGCTGTTAATTTGGTGTTCCAATTATAGAGATAACAAGCATACGAGTTTAGATTATCTGCTTTGGTTACTCTCTACTTATTCTGTTTTGAGCATCCGTCCATTTAGTTTACATGTATCTCATTTATTTGGAAACTGTACGATAAATGCTCATAAATCAGTATAAGAGTAGAATAATAAGAACATGTGATGGGTTAATCAGGCACGTAAACAGTTTCCAGCTCCAAGTTTATAATAGCTCGTCCTTTGAGAACTGTGGGCCAAAGAAGATACAGTGAGAGTTCTAAATTGATAAATGCAAGTGACATAGGAGCTGAAAGTCCTTGGGAGAGCTTTTCACTGTTATAAGAACTTGTCTACTGTGTACTGGCTTTGTCTGGAAAAGTTTGAGCAAATAGGTTAAGAGTAAAAGAAAAGGCCAGGTCACGGGTGAGCTCCTGAATCTCAGGCAAGGAATCCATCGACCAAATGTACACACGCTTGCATCATATTGATAATGAAAAGTTAATCAGCCTAGTTGGGATGTGATGAGACAAGGGTTGATTAGGTTATGATAAAATAAATATTTTATCATATATTGCAATGTCAAATTATTTATTTAAAATTTGTTATTATTAGAAATAATATTTATTTTTAATATTAAAAATTAATATTTGAAAATAATAAATGTTGGCATCGGGATCGGAATGATGAGATCAGGACCGTGTGATTAATCCCGCAACTGATCAAACAGGAGACAGAAACGGAGCACGTGGATGGGACACCTGATCGTGCAAGTGTTTTTAGCTACAAAAGAACCTCAAAAAGTGTCAAAACTCCAAACTATCCGACAAAAGAACACAAACCCAAATTCCGCGAGAAGAAGATCGCTGGGAATGGAAAAGCCACCTTCAGGGCAAAAAACGGCGCCGTTTCCTTTCTTTTCAAAGCATAAGAAGTTGCAACTTCGCTTCGTCTCATTGCTCTCTCTCCAGAAAATATCTGTGTCCTGCACATGATATCATAAAAGGAAAAAGAGAAATGTCTTCTCTCTCACTTTTTTGGTCAGACTTGAGTAATATCTGATCGCTACTCGCTAGTAATATCTAAGCTGAACTTGGAACCGACTGTCTCCACTCTCTCCAAGTGAGCGATTCTCGGGTTTTCACGTTTTTGCTGATTTATCCGTCGGCGGCTGTAAACGAAGACGGTTTGTAAGCTCTCACCTTCAGAAACAGAGATGGATCGGAATCCGGCGATCACTGCGGTACCCGGCATGGATATGCCAATCATGCATGACAGTGACCGGTACGATTTCGTCAGAGATATCGGCTCCGGTAACTTCGGCGTGGCCAGGCTTATGAGAGATAAAGTAACCAAAGACCTTGTTGCTGTCAAGTACATTCAGAGAGGCGATAAGGTCTGCTTTTTCGTTACAGATTTTTCGCTTCATTTTGTTATGGAGAACTTTTCCTTACGCGGTTTGACGAATTTATTGTATGGATTGGAGTTAATATCTGCTCCGCTCATTAATGGATGCCGAAGTTGACTTGTAGACAGTTTAATTAGTTCGCTTAGAAATTGCTATTTAATTTCCAAGTAATTATGGTCGGGGAAATCTGTAATTATTGACTTCAAGTTAAGAAATGTTGTGTGAGCAGTTGGATGGCTTTCCTCTTTTGTAATTTTCTTTAAAGAATATAAACTCGGGGTTTTGATGGTTGAGATGTATAATTCTTCTATTGTTAATTCGGTTGCGAGTTTCCTTGCGCTTTTATTCTAGTTGTGTTTGAATGCCTAAAACTCTGAAGTGTCGCGTTTGTTGTTGTTTTAGCTTGTAATAAGTTTTCAGCTGGGGGTTAATGTTATTGTTGAATGCTGATAGATTGCTTATCTTGGGTTTTTGTTGCAGATTGATGAGAATGTTAAAAGAGAAATCATTAATCATAGATCGCTTAGGCATCCGAACATTGTAAGGTTTAAGGAGGTCAGTTTATTTATGACGATTTAGGATCTTTTTTTAGGCACAAATGGTCTTGAATTTCCAGTTTACTATACTTTATATCTACTCAGGTCATTTTAACACCAACCCATTTGGCAATTGTAATGGAATATGCATCGGGAGGGGAGCTATTTGAGCGAATCTGCAATGCTGGACGCTTCAGTGAGGATGAGGTTTGTGTTTCAATTTCACGAGCACGAATTTCCCTTGTCACTTTTCCACAATTTGTTTGAATGTGGATTTTGGTTCAGGCACGGTTCTTCTTTCAACAACTTATATCTGGAGTGAGCTATTGCCATGCCATGGTACCTTAGACTGCTCTGTTTTTCTTCCCTTATGTGCTGATGCCAGCTGGTTTGTTTGCATAGTTGATTTGTTTTTTATGTTTGCTTGTTGATGAAGCAAGTGTGTCACCGTGATTTGAAGTTGGAAAACACTTTGTTGGATGGAAGCCCAGCTCCTCGGTTGAAGATATGCGATTTTGGGTACTCAAAGGTAGTACTTGTTTCTTGAAAGTTACAATTTCTGGTGATACCACTGGACATATTTTATTTTTAATTTGAAATAGATTGAGAACTATTCATTTCCAATTACATAGGTCTTGACATGAAAAAATGGTTGGGTGGGGAAGTTCCAACTGAGTTGGTTCTGGAGTATGTGTGATGATTCTTTGATTACTTCCTGTGCATGGACCCACTCTTCTATCAATATTTTTGCTTCTTAGCTTTCTAATGTTTTGTTCTTGATGAGGCTAACTAATTTCAAGCTTTAACTTATTTGTATCATGGTAGAATCTTGCTGTATTTGTTGATTTGACCCTTACTTCTTTCTCTTGTGTCTGCATGGATAATTTGTTAGTCTTCAGTGCTTCATTCACAACCAAAATCAACAGTGGGAACACCTGCATACATTGCTCCAGAAGTGTTATTGAAGCAAGAGTATGATGGCAAGGTAACTTCTTTAGATCATGCTTATTCTGAATTTGAAATTTGGCTGATGTAGTGTACCCCTTTGAAAGAGATATGCATTTAACTGGTTAAGAATCTGGAATGAGAGGTGACATTCCCATACGTCCCCCGGAATCCTGCACTTGGCATGAAACAAACAGCTTGTTTCATCTTCATGTCCAAGGAATGTCTTTGTGCAATAATAATACTTTGTTAATGACTTGATCCCGATAGGCTAATATTGAATCAAAATTTTACTTAACATGGATTTTGTGGATTGTTAGATGAGTGAAGTGCTGATATCCTGTCATGATACCAGATTGCAGATGTGTGGTCATGTGGGGTAACCTTGTACGTGATGCTGGTTGGAGCATATCCTTTTGAGGATCCTGATGGGCCAAAGGATTTCCGGAAAACAATACAGGTACATTATTGTTTTCTGTTTGCCGTTAATACCTCGTCATATAGACATTGTATATACAAGAAAATGTTCTTGTCTATCCCATGCAGAGAATTCTTGGTGTCCAGTATTCTATTCCAGACATTGTTCAGATATCTCCTGAGTGTCGCCATCTGATTTCAAGAATTTTCGTTGCTGATCCCGCAGCTGTAAGTTAGCCTTCATATCAGGAGTTTTTAACTTATTCGAAAGATAAATCTGGAATTGTTTGGACAACTAAATGGAAAATAAGATACTAAAGTGGAACTTTCTACCCCAAAGTCTGACGCCAAACTTCTTGGATATCTTGTGCATATTTAATGACTCCACTAAGATTCTACTTTGTGTAATGGTGTGATTAAAGGCTCCTTATTTTGGATATTTGGTGATACAGAGAATCAGCATTCCGGAAATCAAGAACCATGAATGGTTTTTGAAGAATCTTCCAGCAGATCTGATGGACGAGATGACAATGGGAAACCAGTTTGAAGAGCCTGATCAACCGATACAAAGCCTTGATGAGATAATGCAGATAATTTCTGAGGCTACAATACCGTCTGCTGGGGCATTTGGCATCAACCATTACATGATGGATACTCTGGACATGGATGATGACATGGAAGACTTGGATTCTGAATCTGAGCTTGATATTGATAGTAGCGGAGAAGTTGTTTATGCATTGTGACGATAGCTTGTCTATATGAGATGTAGTACTCTGGGTATGGAGGAATCAAGGTCATGGTCAGAAGAATGTCTGACAGACTGGGGTATGTTATATAGGCAGCAAAATAGGAAATTTCCATATATGCTCTTCAAAGTTGTGTCACAGTATGAACCTTTTATATCTTGCTGTGTGAAGAGTTGGTAACTGTTGCAAATTATCGGAACCATATATCCACCACGTTGGATGTGGCTCCAAATATTGGTTGTCATTTTTGTACTTGTACCATGATTTATGTTGTATGTTTTGTTTTGGCAAGTATGTATCTCCCATACTGTGGTGCGCGCAACTTTTTCTGCATCTGGCTTCTTTCAATTTGTTACTCTTGACATGCAACTGATATTTTCTGTTGGACTTTTTTCCCGATATTTTTCTTAACCATACTTCTTTAACGTCATTATGAAAGATAATTCAGGAATTTCCCTTTTGTTAATTCTTTTACTTCGTTTTCATGTTGCTACTGCATGCTCGACCCTTGCTGACAAGATAATTCACTCAACAACTAAGTTTTTCATCCAAATCATGGTTCCAAGCATCGGGTGGTGCAGGTTAGGTGAATGCTTCACTTTGTCTTGTCCTGATTCCTGATGCATTTGTTAATATCAAAGTTATACGAAGTCTGGCTAGTCATTGATGCGTGAACTTTTCTCCTTCCCGTTTCTTCCGACTCCCATGTTTTTTTTCAACTCTCCTGTGACTATTTCTAGTTCTACCCGTATTTGTCTTATTATCATGGAATCTCAAGTTTGTTCAAGATAAAACAGTATTAGAATTGTTAAATTTTCACATTAACTAGGAGCAAAGTAATCATGCTACTTGCGACATCCCAATGGTCTTAAAAACTAAGACAATATCTAAGGAATTTGCAATTGAAGACCATCCTGTGAATCAAGAAATCAACTTTCCAATGGAATTTGGGCTCGGCCGACAATTCCATTTACCAAGCTTCACTTATGGAATGAAGCTTGACCCTTGTTTAAAGCCAGTGCAAGTTGACATCCTCCTCGACTATTTCTATTTTTAACCCATCGATTTTAGGGCTTAAGGTCTCCCATAAGCTAGCTGTCTCTTCATCACATATCACCTCCTCCAAATGCTTAAGATGCACCGATTGTGGCAGCTGAAAATTGTTTGAGCATCCCACCATGTACAATTTTCTCAATTTCTGTAGTTTACCTATTTGATCAGGTACCGTTTTGATTGCCAAACATTCTGATATGTCAAGAACTCTCAACTCGAAGAGGTCTTCAATTGTGCTTGGCAACTCTGACAATGCAATGCAGGAACTTAGCCTTAGAACTTCTAAAGCAACCCAGTTACTGATTTCTTTTGGCAGTGTAGTCAACTTAGGACAGTTGGTGATGCTAAGTTTCTTTAACCTGGCAAGAAGACACAGCTCAACAGGCAATACTGTCAGGTTGTAGGAGTAGTCAATAACTATCTCCTCTAGGTTTGCCAACGAGTCTGGCAACCGGAAGGTAGAAGTAGTGAAAGCTTGACCTATTGTACACATGACCAAGGTCAACTTTCGTAGACTAGGCAGATTCATGGATGTAAAGCTGAAGGGAGGTAATATAACCTTCTCCATTCTGATTCTCTTGAGGAGGAAGAGATGACGAAGATTTTCAAAGTTGCTCAATTCAGCAGGGAAGAAACCATAGTTTATCAGAACTATAACCTTTATGCTGATTGATTTCAATATAAAATCTGGTAAAGTATAGTTCTTCGTGCGAAAATTTAGGACCAAAGCTTCAAGTTTGGGTACTTCCATCATGCACCATTTGGAAGGGAACTTATCATCTGCAGAGAATTTTTGTGTTGTCAAGTTGGGAAAACAAAAAAGAGAAAAGCAGTACAGGCCAATAACTTTCTCTGTAAAGGAGATTGGGACAGAGAATTCACTACCAGAGAAGATGGACAGCAGGCGGGCCTTAAGACTGAGCTGCCTGCCTTCAGTTAACCAGTCAGGCAAGTTGTTTCCAATGATATCTACGGTTACTCTCTCCCTGTTCTCGATTGGTTCCAGGTTGCTTAGATGAATAGCTAGCTCTCTAAGCAGATCATGTTGCATGACAAAATACTGACTGTAGCTGCCACCCAGGTCTTTCCTGTAAAAGATTAAAATGGTTGGTTAGGCAAGGCCTTTTCCATGAAACGTGAACTATATGATTCATTAACCCTTAGGCACTGCCAATCTTTGCTTGTCTCAATCGGAATGAGTACTAAAACCTGCCGACCTTTTGATAATAAGATCCAGCAGGTTCCCGGAGGAGAGTTCCCAAAGGGTGGCAATCGCACGCATGCCTTCATCGTCTTGTCCATACAATTCTGCCCATATATCAATTAGACAAGTAACAGGAATTCTTTGATCTTCAGGGAAGGAACATAGGTCCATGAAACACTCCTTCACTTTAACCTTTTTATCCAAGGCATCCAAACTGCCTTTCAAACAATTAATCAAATCATCATATTCAAAAATAGAACCAGTTTCAGACAGTTGTATCTCTCTGAGTTGCCACACTTCTTTAGGCTCTCCGCGAAGAGACCGACCGACCACATTGAGAGCCATCGGAAATCCTTTACATCCTTTAACAATCTACAATCAAAGCCCACAAGTACATCAGCCACTTTAAGTCACATGATAATAGTGGTTTTCGTTTTGGTAATTCCTAACCGTATTCATCTTTCTGAAAGATAAATAAGAAATTGTTTCAATCATATGCATCTGTCAAGATCATGCATGCAGACACGTCTTATGTTAAGAAGAAAATAACAAGAGTACTCCCAATTCAGCTCATTGCAGATCATTCTAAGCATCAGATCTCCGTTGCAGTCTTATTTGAGGTATAGAATTGGAAATGGAAAGATTGCTGACTTCTGGTTTGATAATTGAGATACAAGAGGGCCGTTATATATCATGGAAGACATTCAATCACTCAAGGCTATTGTTCCTCCCAACACCAAAGTCAAATCCATCATCTTGAATGGTTCCTGTTCATGACCTTTTCATTCTTCTAGAGACTTTCAGAATATCATCTGTAACTGGTCTTACTATTGTCTTAATAACAACTCTGAAGATTGCTTACGCAGCTGGCTAGGGAACATGTCTCTGCAATTTACAACTGCATCATGCAAGAGGGGAACCTAGAGAGAAATATTAGATACAATCTTGTACGGGATAGCTGGTTAGTTCCTTCACACTCCTCCATACGCTGTTTGGCAACTTCTACGAGGCTTGCTACTATAGATTGACTCAAATTTTCAATTGACTCCAAGGTTTACGTAAAATGTAGTAAGGGGAATGAATCACACAAGTCATTTTTTTTTCAACTGTGAATACTCAGCTTATCTTTGGAACAAGCTCAGCTTATTCAATCTTCAATGACCTTATAATAACTGGTAAACAGTTTTGGCTGCAAAAGTTAAAACGTGCAGTAGAGGGGACAAGAAGATCTTCAAATTGGCCTTTGGAATCATAGTGCGCCATATATGAAGAGAAAGAAATATCAGACTACATCAGGCCAAGTTGTTAAGACACAAATGCAAGCTGGACCAGCTTCTACCTGAAGTTTCGAGTGACAATTCTGGCAAGGAGAAGACTTAGAACACTTCAACTCTGTACCTGTCCTTGATTATGTAAATCAAAGGAATCTTAAGCTGCGTGTTGGAAGCTCTTAGGCAGGCCTTAAGTCAGGGTTTATCAAAGAAACTACGAAACATATATTGGTTAAACTTTTTTCAATGGTTGTTAAGGGTGCATTACACTATTTCACTTTTGAATTAATCAATTACTTGTTTACCCTACAAAAAAGGAAACTAAAACGAGTACAGAACCTTCATCATTTGAGTGTAATTGCATACCTTGTCCACAATTTCATCTGCAATTTCAGAATTCTGATTTGGCAAAGATGCTGACCTCCGGAAAAGGATCATGGCATTTTCTTCATTCAATGGTTTTAACTTGTAAGTGCAATCAAATCTAGGAAAATGAGACCTTGACGTCACCAAAACCTTGTAGCCTGGGATTTTGATGTTGAACTTATCAATAAGAGATACTGATTCTGGCCAAACATCATCTAGGACTAACAATATAGGAGCTGGCCCTATACTCCTCAAAAATTGTTCCAAGTGGTAGACAACATCTTCTTGGCTTTGAAACCCAGGGACCTGGTAGCACTTTTGCTCGAACAATCTCTGTACAAGGCCCTCCATGGTGGGATTTCTCGAAACAATAACAAAGAAGATGTTATCTTGAAACTTCTCTGCTCAAATTAGAGAAAAGAAAAACTATGTCAGGGGGGCAGTAAATATCTGCAATGTATATGCAAAGCAAACGCATATACTGGAGGCAATCTCGCGAACATCGAACATGAACATAAAAGAGTTACTATCCTGAGGTACTGGAATTTGGTTGACAAAAAAAGGCAATAAAGCATGATGTTCCATCCCAATACATTTAAAATTGACACACGGTTCAGCAGAAATGCTTACTAGCCAATGGATCTGGTGGAACCAACATAGTTTAATCATTTCCATAAGAACTGGAATATTGCAGAAGAAAAGTTCTATCTATTTTACCTTGAACTACCTTGTCATGGCAAAAAAATTTAGCCAACGTGGTCTTCCCACAGCCTGGTGGAGCAGATAATACGAGTGTCGAAACCTCGTCTTTGAACAGCATCATCTTCAACTCCCACAGGGGTACTTCCATTCCCACAAAATCCTCTGGAGGCCCTGGGATTGCGTATGAACGGCTAAAACCTTTGAACCCACCGATCCCTGTGTTCAAAATCAATCGTTTCAGGTCAGCATGCATATCTTTTACCTCGAAGAGAGTTTCTGTAATGTCCCTTGCTTGTTGAGCCTCAACAACAATAGCAAAGAAGGTCTTGAGCGATTCCTCAAAGTCTCGAAGCTTGTCTGTGAATTTAGGCTTTTTCCAGTTGGCGTACCACCGCACTTTTGAGTATTCAAGAAGAAGCTTCTTTCCCTCCATGATACGTTCCATAAGCTTTTCCGTCTCGTCCCTTCTACGATTCAAAACTTTGTTCCATTTACTTGTCTCTTCCACCACAGGAATTATGCATCCAACAATGAATTCTATCCGATCAAGTGTAGGCTTGAACATGGCAGCCTTTTCTTTAGCGCTTAGAATTGCTTTCAACACCTCTCCAAACGCTGCTCCTATAGCAGCCCCTCCAAGTAAAGACGCCGCCATTACAACCTTCTTTGCAGATTTCCAAATTAACTCTTCTGACAAATTGAGTTGCGTAGGAATGCAAAGTTAGACAAGGGCTGATAGTGGATAGAGGAACCACGCAACGTGGAATATTATATATACTTTTACAAAAGCCAAGGAATCGTCTATCTCTTTATGCCGGCGAAGACTCAGTATGAAGACTCAGTATGAAGGAAAACAATTGTGATCGTTATGGGAACCTTCCTTGTGAAGCAGGACATGCCTCTGACAGGTCTTGGCCATGTTAGGGCCTCAGATGTTCCTGGCCGAGTTTACGCGTAGAAAGAACATTACTTTCGTACCAATTACAGAATGAAAAGAATCTTGTCGCTTTGCAAATTTTCGGAATACCGTTAATTTTCATATACATTTCTGCAAAATATGAATAGATGTGTCTCTTCTGAAGATGACATTTATCAAATTGATTCACAATTTTCAATTGAAAATTATAATACGATACGTGAATCATTGGTATGTGGAGCTTAGGTGACATTTTAAAATTTTTTACTTGTGAAATATATGATTTTATATAATTTAATTTCGTAAGAATATTTTTAATGTTTGTTAATTGAATTAGAGATTGAATATTTAAAAAGTATAGAATTAATAAATTACTATATGATTTAAGACCTTAAAAAGGCAATGGTTGTGCATGCGCTAAACATGACTGCTGAGACTCTATTAGCCGACGCTAGAATAAGACATATATCAATCCATTGGCTAAGGTAAATTAGTAAGCATCGGTGAATTGGACAATTTAATCAATGTCAGAATGGATACTCTCATCCCTTAATCTCCGTAAATACGAGGTCTCAAATTTGAACCCTAAAAATTAAATGACCAATTTAATCAACATTTTATTTTTTACGAATTGAGCCGATGCGAGCAGAAATTAATCTAAATATAAATGACTTAAATTTCTTTCAAAATATCTCGTGAGTATGCCGACCTAAAAAAAGAAAAGAATGGAGCAGTGAGTACCATTCTGTTGGCCTGACAGATTAGTTAACGTCTATCTTTGTGTTAGTTTAGTTGATATCATCAAAGTTGTATTTGCCTTGGTATGATTTCATTAAAATATTGCATAAACGCGTCTTCTTTCCTTGACGTGTATTATGTACATACAATTGCTCTTTGGTTCGCTTGTGTTTTGGGTTACGTCTTTATCCCAATCGGAATCCTGTCGCGATACTCTTCCTGGCCAGAGTCCCAGCCGTGGTCTTCTCTCTTTGTTTCTCAGAACCATTACTTATATGCCCTCACCGCAGACCATCTTCCCCATATCTCGACCTTTATGTAATAGAGGGTGTTTCTTTGTTATGTTTTTCTACGTATAGCCGTGTATTATCTTTACAGAAGTTAAGATTGTTGTGTGCCTTTGTCTTCGATTTGCAGATGAATCGCGAGAGGCCTCCATTTTCGTTTGACTCTGTATAGTGGGAGGAAATTTTCTTTTGCCTTCAGTTTTCTCACTAGCTGAAACAATCTCTTTTCCGATACGAACAATTTCGTCCTCCTTGCTGAATTCGAATACGCCTGGGACTGGCCACCGCACACGGTTGTCGTTTCATCACAAAGAAATTCAAAAAGATAATGGTTTTTCGATTTTGCGTTTTCTGTTCAGCATTTTTACACGATACTTTTTCTCTCACCCTCTTCTTCTCAAGGCAGTTCCTACGTTTTATAGCCCCGAACGAAGAAAAACAAAAGCTCCAATAAATCGGCAATGTATAAATTTAAAAGTATATTTTTATTATTAAATTTAATATCGATGTATAAGTAACCCAATTTATAAGTTCACACGCTTAACAAAATATTAAGTAATTATAACATCAGCTAATAATATCCTAAAAAATTTTAGTAGCAATAAAATCATTAAAAATAGTAACAATAACAACAAAATAGCAATAGCAACAAGAGAATAACACTAACAAATATACAGATAATCATGATTTATGAAAAATAATTTTTCTGTACATTTCTAGATACAAAATCATTAATAATATTATCAAAATCAATAACATCCAACATATCCTTCTCGATGAATAAAATGACCAAACCATTCAACCTATTACGATCTTATTTAATTATCAAATAATTTTTATTTAATTATCAAATGCATTCAACTATTTACGGTCTTATTTAATTGTCAAATAATTTTTTATTATTTAATTATCATGACATATTTAATAGAATCATACAAATTTTATAATAAATGAAACCGTTTATGTAATCTTTGAATTGAGTAACTTAAATTATTTGATTTAGTCATATAATCACTAAACTTATGTAAACTTATATAAGAACACAAATCCAACAATTATTACATTACTTGTGGCAAAGTATAATGAAAATTATAATTACAAAAATTAAATTATTTATTAATGTTCAATTATATATTTATACATAATAAGTGATCTAAAAATAAAAAGAAGAAACACAAATAAACACAATATCATTTAATATTAATGTTTTGATTTAAAATGCTAATATAATGTCATGTTAATGACAAATTACAAATTAATTATAATATATTTAAATATTTAATAAGCTAAAAATACATTAAGAATAAAAAAACTTTACTTTTAAATTTTCACTTAAAACTCATAAGATAAAATTGTGAAAAAATTTTACCGTCAATTTTTGAGTTAAAGTATATTAGATTCATATTTTGATGAAAATAAAAATATTAGAGACTAAGAAATATACTTTAATGCTTCGAAGGTATTTATAAATTTAATAAGTTAAAGTTAAATAGCAAAGAAATATACTTAAATACTTTAAAAGTATTTATAAATTTAACAAGTTAACATTATATAGCTAATAAAAGAAACTATTTAGCTTCTAATATTAATAACGTTAACTTTGTCAATAAGTTATTTATTAGTTAATATTAACTTTCTCTTCTCTTCTTATTAACAACTAAAGATTTATTATCTTTCCAACTAAAAAAATGTCAAAAAAAAAGCTGTTGAAATGTATTAAAGGTGGGTCTCTAATGAGAATGGGCCTTAGACGATTACCCTGTGCTGATCTAGACATGCTTCTTCCCAGTCTTCTGATAAGTGATAATCCAATTTGTCACTTATTCACCATCTCCTTGCTTGCAGCTTCTATCTCATGACACTATCACCATCTAGACAGGAGAGCAGGATCCTCCATGTCTGGCTACAGGAAAGATGATCACAGTTGCAGATATGGCAGTGATGAACTCCCGAGGATGTGTTTCGACCCGATCGCCCTTGAAAATCTTCAACCGGATAGGAAAACTAGTAATATGAACAATTCCTGCTGGTTAGTATCCCGTCCTTGTTACATCAAACTTATGTAATTTAAAAAAACAAGAAAAAAAATAGATTTTGGTTGGGTCAGATGTGCTAGGTCCAAGTTCAGATTCAGAACGGCGCATGGGCTGATAGGCCCATCCCTTAAGGATTAGCTTAATTCTTAAAGATACTAGCCATATAAATTCATTACCTCATCATGAAAAAGGTATGATTTTCAAAAACCCTATTTTCATTACTTACCAGTCATCAAAACTCTCACAAAAGACTGACTTGAGCGTCGAAAGGGCCTACCGGAAATCAACCTCCGGCGTGCCTTTATTGTTTTGCAGGTATCTTTGATCCAGAATCAGTCAATCTCATGAACCCAAACAGCAGCGTCCAGCCTCACCAGAATCTGACAGAACTAGATTTCATATTATCATCAAGTATTAGGAAATTTACTATATGCAACACATTTGCTAATCTTCAGTTTTTCTATTTTAACCTGAAAAACGAAAGTTTGCACGACATGTCAAGGATTTGGTTGCAGACATTCTGGAGATGGACTTGTGATGAGGGTAGGGCTGACCATACGCAGTGAAGTAGCATTTCTTTTATCTAGCCAATTCGTATCAGTTCTTTTCTTGCCTCTCTTTTTTAAGAATGACAGTAAGTCGATCCGAGACATGTGGTTTGAGCCCACCTAAGGGTTAAAGAAGGTCATGTTGTGTCGCTCGAATTTCGGTTCAAGCTTGAGTAGATTGTTCAAAACAACTTCATTTTGAGTATATAATTTAATGTTTTAAAAATTAAACCGGTTTAATAATAAAAACATTGAATAATTCTACTTTTTAGTTTGGATTTAAATTTTCGGTTTAATAATCTTTGTTGTTAAAAATTGATAAACTTATTAATTAATCAATAGTAAACTAATAAGTTTTTATAAAATAAATAAAATAAAATAAATCAATTATTTTTATTTAATAATTTTTTAATTAAATTTTAAAATTTTGATAAATAAATTTTTTTAATCATTTAATTTTATTTAATCTTTAATATATTTTATGTAAAAATGTCATTAGCTCGAGCCCGGATAGGTCGACTTGTGACTTGACTTGATCACGGGCTGACCGGGCCAATCCTACCCACTTTATATGTTCTAAAAAAATAAAAATATTGGTTCTGTCGGATTCTGGCAGAACAGAACGTTGCCGTTTGGATCCATGAGCTGGCCGCTTTCTGGGATGGCTTCGACGTGAAGGTACCTGCAAAACAAAGGAAGGCACGTCGGGGGTTGTGTCCCGATTAGCCCCTCCGACGCTCAAGTCAGTC
>JANITW010000236.1:9751611-9773627 GCA_027564335.1 Erythroxylum williamsii
GAATATCATGTATGCATGTACAGTTATTTCATGTGCACTATTTTTGCTGATCACCAGTACCAGTATGCATAACAATAGCAAAGCAGTCCTAATCACTCTTACTCCTAGCCAATTTACTATTTTACCTTTCCCGTCGGGGTGGGATGTTACAATAAGAATGTGTATAGATAATATATGTTAAAGACTTAAATGAGCAACTAAATAGACTAGAAAAAACTAAACCTACGTGTGCTTCTGCTTTGTTTTAATATCTAAAGGAGACTTGGGCTAGAATATACTAGTTATTTTAATCAAAGGGTCTAGTTGTTGATAATAACATGAGAGACTTTTAATTTATGATTTTGCGAACCATGGATAAAACAATGATTAGTATGCTAGAAAAAATAAGGACCATAGTCATAAAAGACATGATAAAAGAAGGGGGTCTACACATATGGATAGAAGTCAAATATTATATTTATAGTTGTCAAGAAGCTAGAAAAAAATAAGAAAGAGGAAATGCGATGAAGGATTGTACGGAATAGGAGTGGAACATATGAGACTAGTAAAATGGGATATAAAGCATATTGACAAACTAGGAAGAGACCATTGATGTAGTTGCTGAGTATAAGACACATATAGTTATCCATACAAATATATTATTAATGTTGTTGATCACTCCAAACAAAAACTTGAAGCATTTTTTAATTGATTGCTATAAAAAGGGCATTTGTATTTGGAAATGTGGAAATGTAAGAAATGTAGAACTTCAAAACACAATAATAGAAGGTGTAATGTTACATAGTCTAACAAATAACCCGTCAATGTATGTAACTTATGGTTTAGCTATCATTTTAATTTAATTATGATGTTGATTGAGCTATTTAGGAGCAACAATAGAGATGCATATGCAAAAATTAAAAACATAAATATGAAAGCAGATAATTCTGTTAATATTTCCGTGTATTTAGGCTTAAATTAGCCATTTTACTAATGTTAAAATTAATTTTGAGAACTTTAAAATATTAAAATATAATTTATATTTTAATAAAAATTCGTTTAAAATCGAGATTCACCCGTAGTCTTGATAATTTTGTCTCACTAGAGGCACTTGGAATTTAGTAGCCCCGTGAATCCCTTCTCCGGTGACCCTGGGAACTTGGCTTTTTGAGTTGGAATAGGCTTAGGTCTTGCATCAATTTGTTGGAATTGCCGGTCACCATCTGAAGCTCTGATAAGTTTTAACACTGCTGACATTGCTGATTGCTTAAGCGTCGTGAACTTGCCTGAAGGGGTTGAGGAGTTTAACAATGGCATTGTTGTGTAATCTGTTTGTTAGATCAATATTATTAATGCTGCGTCTGAAATAGTCCGTGCTCCTAAGTTGCGGATTGAAACGAATCCTTTGACGAACTGAAAATGGGCTTCTTCTATGTTTGTCTATGACAGTAACCCTTTCAACACTGTCATTCCCCCTCCAAAAAGATGAGATCTTTATTCTTGAAATCCTCTCGTTTGTCATCTTTTTCTCATTCAAAAAAGATCATTGCTTTTCATTATTCTTCTCAAACCCCATTCCAAGAATCTTCCACTCAGAAAAGCTTCTTCAAAACCAATAACAAAGACAGCCTTATAAATCGCTTGTGCGAGGACAGGAGATTCGAGGAAGCCATCGATATATTGTGCGAGCAAAAGAGAATAACAGAAGCAATTCGGGTACTCTATCAAGTCGATAGGCCCCCTGCTTCTGTCTATTCATCTCTTATTCAGTCTTGTCTTAAGAACCGAGCTCTCGAAGAAGGTAAAAAAGTCCATGAACACATTAAGCTATCTGGGTTTGTGCCTGGATTATTTATTTCAAACAGGCTTCTTGATATGTATGCCAAGTGTGATAGTATAGGGAATGCCCATAAGTTATTCGATGATATGATGGAGAGGGATTTGTGTTCGTGGAATATTTTGATCTCTGGGTATGCGAAAACGGGGTTGCTTGGAGAAGGAAGGAAACTGTTTGATAAAATGCCCCAACGGGACAATTTTTCTTGGACTGCTATGATTTCGGGTTGTGTAAGACATGATAGGCCCAAGGAAGCTTTAGAGTTGTACAGAATGATGAACAGATGCGAGAGCTCAAAATCGAATAAGTTTACAGTTTCCAGTGCTCTTGCTGCTGCGGCTGCAGTTCCAAGTTTAATAATTGGGAAAGAGATTCATGGTTATATAACAAGGAACGGTTTGGATTCAGATGAAGTAGTTTGGAGTGCATTATCTGACATGTATGGTAAATGTGGGAGCATCGGGGAAGCAAGGCACATTTTTGACAAGATGATCGATAGAGATGTTGTTGCTTGGACAGCAATGATTGATATGTACTTCGAAGATGGAAGAAGGAAAGAAGGTTTTGATTTGTTTGCAGACTTGTTGAGGTCAGGGATTAGGCCTAATGACTTCACTTTTGCTGGGGTTTTGAATGCCTGTGCTCATCAAACTGTGGAGGAGCTTGGCAAGCAGGTTCATGGGTACATGACTAGAGTTGGATTTGGTCCGTTCTCTTTTGCTGTAAGTGCTCTTGTTCATATGTACGCTAAATGTGGCAATATGGTGAATGCAGAAAGGGTTTTCAAATGGATGCCTCAGCCGGATTTGGTTGCATGGACTTCCTTGATTTGTGGGTATGCTCAGAATGGTAAATCTGATGTTGCTTTGCACTACTTTGAGTTACTACTTAAATCAGGGATGCAACCTGATCACATAACTTTTGTTGGTGTTCTTTCTGCTTGTGTTCATGCTGGGTTAGTAGATAAAGGGCTTGAATATTTTCACTCGATAATGGATAAATATGGTTTAAAACAAACTGGGGATCATTATGCCTGTATCGTAGATTTACTATCACGATGTGGCCGATTTGAAGAAGCTGAGCGTATGATTGACAGCATGCCCATGAAGCCTGACAAATTTCTTTGGGCGTCCTTGCTTGGTGGTTGTAGAATTCATAAGAATCTTAAACTAGCGGAAAGGGCAGCAAAAGCACTATTCCAGATAGAACCTGAGAATCCAGCTACTTATGTTACAATGGGCAATATTTATGCTGCTGCTGGTATGTGGAGTGAAGTGGCAAAGATCAGAAAGGCCATGGATGACCGTGGAGTGGTGAAGAAGCCCGGTAAGAGTTGGATAGAGATTAAGAGAAATATGCATGTGTTCACAGTGGGAGATGCTTCCCATCCTAAGTCCGAGGAGATAATTGAGTTATTAGGGGAGCTTTCAAAAAAGATGAAGGAAGAGGGGTTTGTCGCTGATACATATAATGTTTTGCATGATGTAGAGGAGGAACAAAAAGAGCAAAACCTCTCCTACCACAGTGAGAAGCTTGCAATTGCTTTTGGAATCATTGCTACTCCACAAGGAACCCCTCTCAAAATTTTTAAGAACTTAAGAACTTGTGTAGACTGCCACACTGCAATCAAATTTATCTCAAAGATTGTCAACAGAAGAATAACTGTGAGGGATTCAAGTAGGTTCCACTGTTTTGAAGATGGAAAGTGTTCCTGTAATGACTTTTGGTGATTGAGATCGAGCAACTTCACCGAACAAGCAAAAGATCACTCAACATGCATAATTACATTGCGGTTGCAGCCAAATGCACTGTTTATGAATGAAATCCAAATAGGAGTTGTGCCCATGTGAAACCTCAAAACAGGACGAAACTAATAGATCAGATCGTGCACGAATAGAGCGTCACTTGTATCCAAGTCTATCTCCCATCTTTCGTCCACTGAATGCAAATAATTTTAATTGTCAAGTTTTAACTAATCAATGGTGGCAGATCAAGATGCTCCGGGGATGGCGGCTGTCTGTATTAATTGTTGGATTGTCTGGAAGTAACACAAGATTCTTATGCTCGTAGATATTCAAGATAAGCGTCATCATGAAATGGGGAACCCGGTAGCAGGCCACGCCGCTAAGGGCCTCTGAATAGTGTTTGAAAGGAGCAGGGAGTCATAAAACTTGGCTTATCGTGATCACAAGAGTGTTGATTCTCCAATTCCCTCTGCCAACCACTATTCGCTCTTTTCTTCTGAAAATGTTAAAACTCAACTGGTGTTCAAGGTAAAAGCGTTGAGTTTGGTGTACACAGTATACTAAAATCAAGCAGAAGACCGATGTCAGGATTCAACTCCTGTGTTAGTAAATTTAGATGCGCATCATCTCTGAATTATATTAATCAATGCATAATCTTGAAAGAGTAGGATAAACATTGGCTGAATTTGTAGTACGAATCTTAAGTTACATCCATTTGCTTCGGGAGCATATGAAAACCTCAAACTAACCTTGTCCTAGATCCTTAAATATACAAGGAGACTACTCCATCTTCTTCTCCTCCTTAACCTCTTTAACGCCAGCCACCCTTTTCTTTATTTTTTGAAACAGCTCATCCAACAATTCATAGCATCTTTTTAACTGCTGCTTTATCCACACCAGGAACCTGTGTATCCTGTCCTTGTTGATCAAGTAAATCGCAGGAACAGTCATGCCGAGGATCATAACTATGAATTTGCATAAAAACTCGGATTATCTCCGAGAGATGGAAAGATGCAAAGGAAAAGAGCACCTTACTTGCACATACCTACGTAGAGAAGTGTTAAAAGGTCAACAAAGCTTCTCACGTAAGAGAGAAACAACAAAACAGCAACCGCTCTGGTGAAGATGAACCACTGCCTCTCTGCCTATATGTTCTGAAATCCGGAATCTGGACCGGTCATCAAATCGGTGGCCTTATTGGTTATCGATTTGACCGGTTCGATCGGTTCAACCATCAGTCGAATCGGTGTGACGTAATAATTATGCAATAATTATATTTAATTATATATAATATTAAAAATATTTTAAAAAATTCAAAAAATAACAAAATAATTATCCGACCGGTCCGACCGATTAATTGACTGGTTTTGGCCGGTTCAGACTGGGTTAATTTATAGCGAGTTTTGAAGGATAAACCGGACCGGACTACCGATCAGTCACCGGTCGGACCGGCCGGTCCGGTCCGGATTTTAAAACACAGCTCTCTACAGTAACACAAAACATAATATAATGCAAAAATATAAAAGCTAAGAGAAGAGAGAGAGAAGAACGTAGTTGATTTATACTAGTTCCATTACAACCCAAGTCTATGTTTAGTTTTCAAGTATCTAACTTAAGTGTTTCACTTTAAAAATTTAAGTAGTAATTTAACGAGCTTCTTCAAGTTTATGAATACATATTTTTCAAGGTTCTTCAACTTTTTACATTAGTAGTATTTATCGAGTCTCTACAAGTTCATGATTACATATTTTTCAAGATTTTCTAACCTTCCATATTAGTAATATTTTTTCTCAACAAATGAAGAAGTAATTTGTTCCATATATGCTTCAAAGATCTCTTACAAATTAAGATTCTTTGTCCCCTGTTTGCAAAAATGCAGTAGTTCTTCTTTAAATAGATATTTTTTTAATTAGCAGTTGTTTCATTTTTGTTTTGAGTTGACTTTAAATTTTCATTATTTTCTCTGCTAAAATCTTAAAATAATCAATCATTAAGAGAAATGTGGAGCTGATTAACGAAATATATGATTAGCAAAATCCTTCCAAATTTTGTAAAATAAATAAGATAAGTTGATAAAGAAAGTTCCTATAAAAAAGGAAACATTTATCTTATGATTTTATTTCTTCTTTAAAATGTTTTTTTTAATCTTCGTAAGGAAATAAATCAAATTTAAAATTTGAAATATACCGTTAATAAGCCTAGCAGCTTTGCAACTAAAAGAACCAATGCACTCAGTTTCTTTCCCCTCCACAAGAAAACGACTTCGGGAGTATCTGTACCAAATCACTTGTGATCGTTAACATGTAAGATAGCTATGTAAATACAAATCCCAGATCACATATAACAATATTTCAAAGATTAAGCACGAGTAATCTGCATGCATATTATGGATTTTGAAGCAAATTAACCACAATCATCAAATGAAGCCCTAGCTATGGAGAAATTTCAACAACACGAGCTTATTACACATCATAACCTGATGAAATTAACGAAGATTTTGATGTATCAGACATGTCTATAATGTGAATTAATCCAACTTAAGCTATGATGTTCTGCTCAGTCATGTTTGGTTTCTTTGAAATCATTTACAAGTCCGGATAATGACCGAGGACACAGAGAAGAGACAGTGGGGTGTGGTTTACGCGTGGAAGGAAACGTGGATGCTAGGCAGAGTTGGTGGCAATAGAAGGAGACCGCAAATTATTTCTTGCCTTAGTCATGCATGCATAAACCTGTAAGTTAGCTACCACCTAATACTTTCTTGATAATAATCAAAACTTTGAAAAATTATACTTGACTACTGTACTTTCGGATTGATGCTAAATAATTTTTGAATTATTTTTGTTTATAAATAATTTATTATACTCGAAATAGTCTATTCAACGGTATTAAATTGTTTCATTTTTCTGTTTGATACACATAAAAATGTTATTTCTATCCTTCTTTAGCAAAAATCAATGTCTTAAATTTTAGTTAAGATATTTTTTTGATGTTTGCTATAAAATAATGTGAAGTTTTTGTTTATATATTCTATTTAGTCTTAAACAAATTATGTCAATTCTATGAAATCAAAATAAGTATAAATTTTTGTTAATTTATTTTTCAAACGAGTCACAAATTAAGTATAAGTAGTTGAAAATCTGATTTATAGTGAAGATAGCAAATGAAGTTATGATTTACGAAAGAGTATAGGAAACGTATAATAATTTATCCAGAATTCATGTGATTATGTCTAACTCAAATGTTTTAAGCTTGTTACGAACCCTCGAGTAGACAATAGGAAAAATATATATAATTGCCAAAAGGACTTGCTACTTTCGTAGAATTACAGTATAAATTTAGGTCCAATTCAATTAATTTTAATTTATAAAATTTATCATAAAATTATGAACACAGTCTTTTTTTTTTTTAATTTCTAATACATAGTCCAAAAGGAAAAATATTATTACAAACTAAGTTAATAAAGTCTAACACAATAGTGCCAAAACTATAAAATAAAAAGATAAATCTTTTTCAGATGAATGGTTACTAGAATCAGCAACTTATTATATATTCCTCCGGTGCTTTCAAATCTTAATATGCCAAAAAAACAAAAAAACAATATAAAGATAATAAAGTACAATTTTCTTTTCCTAGAACATCAACAAGCTCTAGCTTCGATGACGATACTTTCACTTCCACTATTGATTTTGGAAGAATTTCCAGAATACTCGCAGCAACGACATTGTGAATTAGCCGCGCATTATTTTTCATCGCCGAAATCTTACTTTTTGCATGTGATTGGCGACGATTAATAGGAGTCGTCACAAAATGCTCTACATTTTGCAACGGTTTAGCATTTTCGTGGCCAAAAGTCAGGTCTTTGGCGACGAATGCTTAAAATCATTACCAAAAATTGAAATAATTACAATATTTACTCAATACATTCAAACTTTATAAATTTATTTAAATTTATAGATTTATAGATAAATAATTCTTTAATGATGTCTATTGTATATAAAGTACCTCCATTCATACAAATTTTTCATGAAAATAGAATAAAAAATCTAAAAATTGTAAAACGTTCTCAAAATTTTAAATATATTGTTGAATAACACATGGTTGGTAATTTAATTAGAAGTTTAACAATTCTTACAAACAAAACAATAAATAAAGTGTCACGCTTATTTCATCGAAAAGGAAAAGAAATAGTTATTTTTCTGAATTCCAAGTGATATAAGACTCGGAACAAGAAGTAAAGAAGTTCATTATGTTTGGATTCCCAATAAGGTCCTTGCACGTTCGAAAGCATCAATTATAACAATCAAAGATCTTCCCTCAGGTGTTGGTTTATTGATATCCTCTTCCATCATCTTCTTCACTTTAACTAAACTAGCAGAAGATACAGTTAACAAATCCCTAGATGCAATAAGAATCACTGAATTAGATGAATCACTTATACGATATGTTTCACCTAAGACACAAATAGTATAGAACTTAACTAGATAATTAAGTCAAAGCATATAAGGAACTCAAATTCAAACACATGCATACCTGGTTAAACAAACATAGTTTTTGGCATCGACAACTGCTTCAAAAGAGCTGATTTCCCTAATCGTGTATGGACCATCGGGACGTTGCCATCGCCTCCATTTTCATCTATCTTCTCTTGAAGATTCAAGGAAGCTTTATATAACACATAGTATATATAATTCATCTGATAGCTTCATAACAGAAAATGAGATACAGATAATAAAAAGAGAGGTAATTCGAATGACACTAAAAACCTTGAATAAGAAGATCAGCCATAGAAAGCAAGGTGTGATTAGCGTTGATGAGGAGATATGTTATGCATCGATTTGTTCTTCATTAGGGAGAATTTTGTCACGTTCCTCTCAGCGAAGTTCATTTCTTCCATCAGAAACTAGTCATCACGTTGACATTCCACTAATCCATTATATGATTTCATCAAATATATTATGAATAAATTGAAATGTGCGTATGCTAAAAGATCTAGTCTTTTAATAATAAGAGCAAAAATTTGTGGAAACGTTAAATTAAGTAGCATTATGCACTTTTAAAAATTTTGATGATCAAATGATAAGGCATCGTGCAAAGTTAGAGTGATTTGAAATAAAATTTAAGATTTTGAGCCATAAAAGATTGAAGCATGTAAATAAATATGTATTTCCTTTGAAGTGTATTGTCTTATATTAGAATATTTCTCTATAAATTGCTTGGAACATTTTAAGACCTAATCAATACATGCATATATAAGAATAAAAATGTTATAAGAACAAAAAAAAACTTTCATTGTTTTACAACCTTTAACTTAAAAACCCACCCCAATTTTACATCCCTAGTTATCTCTTTTAAGACATAACCTTTTTTCTTTTATTTTATAACTATATTACAAGCCAAATCTCTATTTAAACATTCTTATCTATTGTATTATGGTTCAAAATATTTTGTTTATTTTTATATCTATTAATAAAAAAGAATCAAAAAAAGAAAAAGTAAGAAAGGTAGCAGCTAGCTAGAAAACTCAATATAAGTCCAATTTTTTTCATATGAAGCAATTAACCATTCCCAAGTGAGTTGAATATCGTGGTTCCAACTTATAAATATGTTACCTATATATGTTTTGATGCCTTGCTAATATTTCTTATTCTAATCAATTTATCTATAATTCTTATGTGTAATCATAGCCTCATTACATGTTGAAATAAAGTCCTTTTGACTTATACTTATGTATACTATAAGTGGTAAAGATTTGATTTAAAAGCAATTATATGGTAAATATGTACATAAACCTCCCTTATTGAATTGGCCTTGATTCTCTAACAGACCTTTCATCAAACAATTAGCAGGATTTCCTCAAACAATCATCAAACAATTAGTAGGATTTTCTCAAACAAGCATGGAAGGTGGAAAAAAAATCAACCCATACACAACCAACTAAAAACACAATTCACTATCTTCTAAACACAAACACAAACAAAAACCTATACATCATAAGGAGAACAAAAATCTCACACAAACTCCAAAATATAGCAGAAAAATAAAGCGCAACACAATAAGGGTTCTTGAAAACAAAAAAGAAGCATAGTACCATAGGACACGATGCTTCTTCGACAGTGACGACCACAATACAGGAGATGACCACAATAAAGGATACGACACTTCTTCGAAGGTGAACCAAGAGGAAATACACTTGCTAACATGAAAATGAAGAGAGTTTCATCTTGGTGTTAATAACCTAGTAGAACAAGACATAGTTTGTTGTTAAACAAAATGTCATTTAGGATTAATTCGGAAGATATATATAATTTGGCGATGATTCAGAAATATAGCACCAAATGGTGGCCCATTATCATTTGGGTTGATCTTTGGTGACGAAGTTATGTATAACAGTACCAAATTTATATATAATAAATAGATAATTATGATTAAATAGACTAATATATTATATAAGTAGGATATAAAAATTATCTATTATATATATATATATTTATAAATCATTATACTAGTTACAATTATTATCTATAAGTTCATATAACATTATATTAATTACCATATATAATAATATTTATTAAAATATAATTAAAAAATAATTACAATATAGTAAAAAAATGGAAATGATCAATATTACATATTAATTAATATCATATTCTTATAAATCAAATTTAATATTATTGACAATGATTGTAAGTCTAAAAATAAATTTAGTTAACAACAATATCATTTCTTCCTATTTATAAATCTAAAACAACAAAATTAATTTATATTAATTAATTTATATTTTTATTAATCTCTTTTAAAATCTATGATTTGACAATTTTATGCGATGTCACAAGACTCTATTCATCATATATAAATTATATACTATTTATATAAATGATATATTACAAAATATTTGTTGATTAAAAATATCATAAATATGATAAGTATTGGCGACAATTTTAGAGAATCATCGCCAAATATATCCCTTTCGTAGCGATTCTAGGAGATTGTCATTAAAGAGCATCTACATTGACAACAATGCATCCTTAAAGTGCTTATAACACATAGTTAGGCATGTCTCACCATGTTGTAGTTGAATTACTAATGGCTAAATATTTTAGAAACCTAAAAAGATGGTGGGATTACCACCTAAGCTGAATTATAAAGATATGATATACTAAAAGTCATTACAGTAGATGAGGAAGGAGAAACTATATTAGATAATAACAATGAACCTATATAAGATGCAGTTCAAACCCTAATAATAGCAATCTCTCTTCATTTCATAGGTAACACATCTCAAATAAAAAAACTAAAATAATGAATTATTATCAAATCTTAGGTCCGAGAAACTTTTAGATTTTAAACGATGTAAAGATACTTTAATAACTAGGGCAATACTTAGAACAAACTCTAATGGAAAGAAAAGTTCTTAACATGATTTCTTCTTTTATTAAGAGAAAAAAGTTATTAATAAAATTAGGTAAAGTTATAATGACCAAATCCCATATAATAAACTAACGTATGAAGAATTGATTAGTTATACCCAAAGAAAAGATTTAAAACTTTGTTAAGACATGAAATTGCAAAAATAGTTAAAATATGAAATATTTAAAATCAAGAAAGAATTAGGTCTTTTTTTCAACAATTTGATGTTATTTTATAATAATAATAATAATAACTATAAAACATGTAAAGATTACAATAGAACCATCCCAACTAATAGAAATAAAAATAAATTCCCTTATAGGAAGCACAAAAAATTACAAATACCTTGTAAAAGATATCATAGTATAACCTAAGCCTTTTTATTAACTTCCAAATTTAGGAACATAACATGTTGTAGATATAGTAAAAAAGGTCACTCGACCATGCTTTCCGTCCAAGAAACTGTTTTAGAGAAAGAAAGTCTTGAGAGATAAAAGGTGACAGGTTGTTTTGTTTGTTTCTTCGTGTGATCTTGTGAACGAGTGCGTCGCTGTGGGCACGGCTGACATTCTGTGGGACTATGGAGTCCTTAGACCTAGAGGGTCATCTGGCAAAGAAGGGAAGGACGCGAAAATGTAAGGAAGCTCCTCCCCCACCCAAACCGTCCGACATTGAGGCCGTTATAAGGAGCCATGCAAAGGGAGGTGAAGGGACGGCACAGGGCTGGCCGGACGAGGATCATGTTGTCGTAAAAGAGGGTGACATCACACCAGTAGTTGGGACTTAGGGAGGCAGCATTCTGCTCTCCCAAACCCTTTGAAACAAGCTCGACAAGCAATGGGAAAGGGCAGTCGTACTGAAAGTCTTGGGCAGAAGAGTGAGCTTCTCTGTTCTGAGCCATCGTTTGAAGACGCTGTGGAAGTTGAGGGGTAGGATGAAGATGGTGGACCTGGACAACGAGTTTTTTTGGTTACATTTCAGAAGGAAGGTGACTATTTCCAGGTCCTTACCAAGGGACCGTGGGTGGTGTTTGGACAGGTGGTCGTCGTTCAGTGGTGGAGCCCGTCCTTTCGCCCCTCTCAGGCCACGATTTCCAGAGCTGTAGTGTGGATTCGGATACCTAACTTACCAATTTCACGTTATCACCCTCAAATCCTCTCTACAGTGGGTGATTTGGTCGGCTCTACTGTTTGCCTGGATGAGGAGACGCTGCTCGTCAACCGTGGAAAGTTCGCGAGAATCACGGTGGAAATTGATCTGCTCCACCCCCTTACACCGAGCATCGAGCTAGATGGCGAAACTCTCCTCATTTCCTACGAGGGGCTTCCACAAGTCTGTGTTAGATGTGGCATTATCGGGCATCCCTCTAACGCCTGTGTGAAGCCCGCTCCACCCGAGACGCATGCTGCTCCACCGAGACAAGTAGACACCGTAGGCATAGCAAGGGCTGAGGTAGGTGGCACGGCGAGAGCGCCAGGAGGAGAGCAGAACCCAGCTTCCTCCAACGGCTATGGGCCATGGACGCATGTCCAGAGGAGACGCCAACCCCCAGTGAATGGACAGGGACAGGCACAGACTGGTACGACGAAGGAGAAGCCATCTCTTGGAGGATCCCGTTATGCGGCGTTATTAAATGAAGAAACTGTAGCAGACTTGACACCCACGAAATTACCTAACCAAAATGCAAGTGGGGCTGTTGGATTGGGACAGAAGGTTAGTGTGTTTAGTTTCAAGGGAACCTGGAGCACCCCTTCGCAGCCCAGGGCTTTCCAACCCACCGAGCGTTCCTGAAACTCTTCTCGGGGCACTAAAGGAAAGGGTCCCTCAGCACCCTCACGGCCGCGGGAAGAACAGGGCCAGTCTAGTGGGGTCCTGGCCAAGGTTTTTGGCCCGAGTTCCGCAATTTGCCTTAAACCCACTGCATTTGATCGCAGCCTGGTAGTCACCATACCGACCCACTCTGAAATGATTTGTGAAACCCAACTTATCGCGGATCAAATTCAGACAATCGCGGAAGGCCCCCACGGTATGGACGGAGTGGAGGATTTGGGGGCAGCTCCTATCATCCCGACCCTTTCCCCTACTGAACCTCCTGATATAGTGATGGACTTGTAGGGCTAGGCAGATTTGTCAGGCCACTGCCCAACCCTGACGGAGGCTCAGGACCCTGTTTCATGGGAGCTAGCGGAAGTTCACGCTGAGAGCCCGGTGGAGGACCAGAGGTATGTTGTTGATCCATAGTTATGTCTTTATTAATCTGGAATTGCCAAGGTTCAGGCAGGTCTAAGTTTCAGGCCCTCCTACGCAACTATATTCGTAGTTATAAACCTAGCATGTTAGCTTTGTTGGAACCCCAAATTAGTGGTGTTAGGGCCCAGGATGTAATTCATACCGTAGGGTACGATTGCTTCTTTCGAGTCGAAGCGGAAGGTTTCTCCGGAGGTATTTTTCTCCTTTGGAACGAGGCCTTTGATCTCTCTGTTGTTATTGCTCATAGGCAGTTCTTGCGTTCTACCGTTAAGTGGCGGTCTCATTCTTTTGACCTTACCATCGTGTATGCTAGCCCACAAGTGTCCTCCCAGTCCAGTCTTTGGGCCGCCCTCAATTGGATTGGTAGCTCTAACTCTAGGCCGTGGATTGTAGGGGGTGACTTCAATGCTAAACTGGATAAATCGGATAAACATGGAGGATCCATCTCGGCCCCAGTTGTGAATAGGAGGTTCAGGGATTGGGCCCATCAATGTGGGCTACATGATCTCGAGTACGTAGGGTCTAAATTTACTTGGAGAAGGGGGCAGGTCCAAGCTCGTCTTAATAGGGTGTTTGGGTCGACATCTTGGATCCAACACTTCCCTCATACGGTTAATCAACACCTTCCTTTCCTCGGCTCCGACCATCGACCTATGCTGCTTCATTTCTTCCTAACCCCATCACGTTTTCAGGGCATTCCGCCGTTCCGTTTCCAGAATACTTGGCTAACCCATGTGGGTTTTCCGGCCGTGGTAGCGGAATCCTAAAACCCGGTGGGGGGGCCTCTGAGCCACTCCTTAGCCCAGCTTTCTGGTCACCTCCAGCAATGGAATTGCCAAGAGTTTGGGAACATATTCTCCAGAAAGAAGCTTCTTATGGCCCGATTGGAAGGGATTCAGAGAGCTCTATCGACCGGAGCCCCGGACTCACTACTGGAGCTGGAGGACCAACTCAGTAATGAGTTATTCCAGGTCCTATGCGAGGAGGAGCTATTTTGGCACCAGCAGGCTCGGTGCGAATGGCTTTTCAAAGGGGACCGGAATACCAAATACTACCACATGATCACCCTTGCCAAACGTCGGAAGTTGCATATCGAGTCTCTCCAAGATGCTGATGGCCATCGGGTTACTGCTCAGGCCCAATTGCGTACTTTAATTCGTGACTATTTTGTCTGATTATATAGTCTGGACGAAGGACCTACCGCTCGGTTCCCCATCATTGGGGCCTTCCCCCCTTTCTGAGGCCCACATTCGGGAGCTCAGCCTCCCTATTCGGGCTGCGGAGGTTTCTAATGCTGTTTTTGCGATGAATCCTAACAAAGCCCCAGGGGTCGATGGGTTTAATGCTCGCTTCTATCAGAGTCAATGGGGGACGGTTGGGCCCGTTGTCGTGGAATTTGTTCAGAAAATCTTTCGCCAGGATTACTGGGACCTTGCTCTTAATAGCACGCTTCTGGTGCTCATCCCGAAAATCCCTTCTCCAACTTAAGTCTCCCAATTTCGGTCGATCAACTTGTGCAATGTGTTGTATAAGATCATTTCGAAAGTTCTGTGCATCGCCTAAAAGTCTACATGTCTTATTTATCTGCGTTGACCCAGTGCAGTTTTATCCCGGGCTGACATATCACTGATAATATTATTATAGCCCAGGAGGTGATCCACTCGATGAGGACGAAGTCGGGTAAAACTGACTACCTGGCCATTAAAGTGGATTTGGAGAAAGCTTATGATCGCCTTAGGTGGCCGTTTATTCAGGAGACTCTAGAGGATATTGGCCTTCCGGACACATTCATTCGGGTCATTATGCACTGTGTCACATCTACTTCTCTTCGAGTAGTTTGGCAAGGTACAGCTTCCGAGCCATTCAGGCTTTCGAGGGGTATCCGACAAGTGGACCCTCTCTCACCTTATTTGTTTGTCCTCTGTATGGAGAGACTGGGTCACCTCATTTCAGCAGAGGTGACCAGGGGGGCTTGGAAGCCGATTAAGTTGGGCCGCACGGGCCCTCCTCTCTCTCACTTGTTCTTTGCTGATGACCTTGTGCTCTTTGTGGAACCTGAGAAACGCCAGATTCAGCTTATTGCTCACACGTTGGACACATTCTGTTCTGCTTCCAGGCAACTCGTGAGCAAAGCTAAAACTCGGATCTTCTTCTCTAAGAACGTTCCTCGGGCGACTGCCCAGCGCCTCAGCCAACGGCTTCAGGTCTTGAGCACGTCTAACCTGGGACAATATTTGGGAGTTCCTTTGCTTCACGAGCGGACGTCCAGGCGCACCTATCAGTATATCCTGGATAATGCCCAACAGAAACTATCAGGGTGGCATGCCCGTATTCTTTCACTAGTAGGCCAGGTTACTTTGACTCAGGCCGTCCTGTCAACACTGCCCATGTTCATCATACAAACTGTTCGGCTTCCATGCCGATTGTGCGACGATCTGGAAAAAATCAAGCGAAACTTTATTTGGGGATCCTCCCCTGCTCACAGAAAGATCCACCTGGCTAACTGGGAGTCGATGTGTGCGCCTGAATCGGCGGGGGGCCTGGGCATCAAAAACATTCGTTCTATGAACGACGCGCTTCTGGCCAAATTGGGTTGGGGTCTGCTCTCGACCCCTATGGCCCTTTGGGTGCGGGTCCTTCGGGCTAAATATCATTTGGATACCACCCACCTTCTGTTGACGCTCTCTAGGCCAGGGGCGTCATCCGTTTGGAAAGGGATCTCGACGACCTGGCATTGGGTCCGGCAAGGGATCAAATGGCATTTGGGGAATGGGCAGCGAGTGTTATTTTGGATGGATCACTGGCTGGATGGCTGGGGTCCTCTTATTCACGTGGCCTCCGCTTCCATCTCGGATTGGCTTCGTTTGGCTATGATCGCAGATCTCCAGGCGGTCGGCAGAGGTTGGCTGTGGCAAGAGTTCCAACAATACCTCCTGTCCATGGTTTACTTTGCGATCGCGAACTTCGGCCCTATTGACGGGAGTCGAGGGGAGAATAGTTTGGTGTGGGGCCCTTCCCTCCATGGGGGATTCACTGTAGCTTTTGCTTATGCGCTTATCGAGGATCTCCCCCCAACCAATCGGAGTCGATTATGGGAGATCATATGGAAATGGCTGGGCCCTCAGCGCATTCGTTCGTTTCTTTGGCTAGTTGCTCGACGCTTGCTTCTAACAAACCATCAGCGAGTGCTTTGGCATCCTCGCTGCCCTTCCTGTGGGTAGGAGGAGACCACTATTCATGTGGTCCGGGACTGTCCTCGAGTTCAAGCTCTCTGGCGTCTTTTTCCTCCAGAGGGGGTGGATGGGTCTTTTTTCCAGCAGGAGGTGGACACTTGGTTGACGTGTAACCTCACTAAGCAGACTCCAATGCAGCAAGAAGCGTGAGCCACTGTCTTTGGGGTCACCTGCTGGTTCCTCTGGAAATGGAGGAATAGCAGCATCTTCGACCCGACTTTTGTTTGGCCAGTGGAGGGGCACCGCGCTAACGTGGATTTCGTGGGTTGGATTGCCCGAGCTAGGACGACGGAGAAGTGTGTTTCCCCAGTTCAGGGATTACCGGTGGGTACCTGCGTGGGGTGGACAAAGCCTGCGGCGGGTTGGGTGAAAGTTAATACTAATGGCGCTTCGCACCCCAATTCCACCAGGAATTCCATCGGGGGTCTGATCTGAGATTGCCATGGGGAGTGGTGAGGGGGTTTCACGCACAACTTAGACAAGAGTTCACCGTTAACTGCAGAGTTATGGGGGGTGGTTCACTCGGGTCTCGCCTTGGCATGGGACTTAGGCTATCGCCGAGTTGTCCTTGAAGTCGACTCTCTTGAGGTCATTAATCTTCTCTCCGCCCCTCTCAGATTACTAACTGAGGTTTCTGTTTTGGTGACAGGTATCCACCAGCTGTTGCAGCAGGAGTGGACGGTCCAGTTGCAGCATGTGTTCAGGGAAGGCAACCAATGCGCGGACAGCCTCGCTCGTCTTGTCTCGCAGGGTTGTGCAATCCAGGGTTTTCAGTACTACATGAGCCCCCTTTCGGCATTCAGGAGATCCTCCACCGCGATACGCTAGGTGCTATGTTCCCAAGAGCGATACATTAGTTTTGTAGTTTTCCTTGTGTGAAAAAAAAGGTCACTCGACCAATTATTATAGGATCAATAGGAAATTTCAAAACCTATAATTAAAAAAGTAGATAAAATCGAATCCTTAAAGGTGATGAACAATTAGAAGAAGTAACTCAAATTAAATTATTAGTAAAAGATCAAAATTTTCTATTTGAAGTGATAAATCACATCTAAGATCACCAATTGAAAAAATGTTACCTTATAAAACTCAAGCAATCTTAAAACCCTAGTAAAAACCTACCATTTGCCTCCTCATCCTCCTATAATTTAACCAACATATTATTCAAAGCTAAAGGAACAAAAAACTCATGCCTAACGTTATCTAGTTTATATCGAGAAGTCATAATGATAAAATAAGAACCTCAAGTCATTAAAACAAGAAAAAGGAGATAGTAAAATAATACAAAATTTACTTCAACAAATTAACAAAGAATTTGAATCAAATGAAGAAACAAATGAAAACCTTGAATTGAATAATAATGAAAAGTTACTTTGAGATTTTCTTTTTATATTAAATCAAATAACTTTTTAAAAACATTTAATAAAAACAACTCTTGAGATAAATGCATATTTCAATATTGATGCCATTGCTTTATTTGATATGGGTATGGACTTGAACTATATAAAAGGGATAATTCGGATAAAATTATTTTTAAAAAGGTCAAGAAAGATGGAAACTTTGCTAAGAACTCTAAATTAAATATAAATTATAAACTTGATGCCCACATATGTGAATGAATTTATTGTAAAAACTTCCTTTTTGTAGTAGTCATAAGGTCCTACTAGGAACCCTTTTTATAAAATTGAATACCTTCTATATAATAAACTACGATAACATTTTAACAAAAATAAACAACAAAAGGATGTGTTTTTCTTTTATAGAAAATTAAAAAAAAAACTAGAAACATAAATCTAATAAAAGCATGTTTTGAAAGTAATCTCAATAACATAATAAATGTAAAACAAAAATAGAAATGTAATTGTTAAATGAACCTATTAAATGAAAAATAGAAATGTAATTTTTAAATGAGCCTATTAAAATAAAAAATAAAGACCTAACAGAAAAATCGAAAAGGAAGTTTGGTTTGACTTATTAAATGCTTTTTGGGATATAAAATAATACATCTTAGATTTACCTTATAAAAAATATTTTGACAAAAAGCAAATTCCTCTTAAAGCTAAGCCTATAAAAATGAATAAAGATTTATAAATCCATTTTAGACAAGGAATAACTGACCTATTAAGAAAGAATTAATATCCACTTCTAGGTCTTCTTGGAGTTATGCAAATTTTTACATCAATAAAAATTTAAAATGGGAAAAAAGGATTCCTAGGTTAATAATAATATATAAACCTCTCCATAAAGCTAGCCTTGTAATGAATAGACATCCAATTCCAAAAAGACTTACTTGAAGGATTTCATAATGACATATTTTCTTAAAATTTGACATGAATTTAAGAATTTAAGAATTTTGGCCAATTCAAATACATCTTTAAGATAGATATAAAACCTACTTTTATTATCCCATTTGGATAGTTTCAATGGAATGTCATGCCATTTGGCTTGAAAAATTCTCTTTCTGAATTTCAGAGAATAATGAATGAAATATTTTCACCATATTTCTAAATTCTATATAGTACACACAAATGATGTATTAATATTTTCAAATAGTATAGAATAACATTTCAACATGCCAAACATTTACTCATGTTATTAGGAAAAGTGGCTTAGGAGTATCAAAAACAAAACTAAATCTTTTTCAAACAAAAAGTTAGATTTTTAAGACATTATATATAATGAAAAATAACACCAATAGTAAGAACATTAATATTTACGATTAAACTTTTGATCAAATATAGATAAAAAGTAGTTATAAAGATTTTAGGAAGCCAGAAATATATAGTGGATTTTATCCAAATCTTAGTAGCCTATTTTTATCCAAATATTAGTAGACTATGTAAACTGTTACACAATAGATTAAAGGAAAAGCCCTATACCTTGAATTGAACAATATACTCGTATAATTAAGCAAATTAAGTCCCAAGTATAGGCAATTCCAATTTTACATTTAGTTAACCCTAACGTATATAAAATTGTGGAAATTGATGCTTCTGACTATGAATATGAAGAAATATTAAAATAAATTGTTAATAATAAAGGATAAATAGTACAATTTACTTTAGGAAACTAGAATCATACTGAAAGTAATTATTTCACTATTAAAAAAGAAATTCTTTTTATTGTTTATGCATTACTAAATTTCAAAATGATTTATTAAATCAAAAATTTCTTTTAGGAATTGATTGTAAATCTACAAAAGAGTTTTTATTAAAAACTATCCAAAAGGCAAAAAGGCTAAATTGGATTGTGATCACCTAAATTCAATTTGAACTCAAATGTTCCAAAATTTTAAAAAATAACTATGTTATTTTACAATACTCATTTTAAACCCCAACTTGACATCTCCATTAATTCTCGCTTAAAAGATCCTATTAATCATTTTTTTGTACATAAATTGCGAATTATTCATCCTACATAACAAATGGGGTCCAAAAATTTAAAAAATTAATTGAGAGATGATAAAATTTTGGGATTTACCCAAATGTTGTTATCTAGCTTAATCAAAAATCTTAGACTTCAAAAAGGAGGGGGCCTAATCTAGTAAGAGATCAAGTAGGGAATTCTAGCTGATGGAGCAATATAGGTGGCTTGGTTGGAGTCAAATGGAGAATTTGGGTCGGAGGGAAAGAAATTTGCTATTATCTAGGGGTTTGAATTTTTATGGCAATGGTGATGAGTTTACGATGGGAACTAGTTTTATGGGATTTAATTCATTTCAGCAATCAATGATGGTTAATTACTAGAAGGTTGAGCTTAGATTTAATCAGTGCTAGGTAAAGCTATGGTGTCATTTCAGTAAATAAGTTTTATTTCACTTGTGATCTAACTATATTTGATAGTGATAGTGTGTCTTCTAGAAGTAATTTATAGGTTCATGAATTTGGTAATGATGGTGGCATTTTGAAGGCGAAAAGGTGGGGCTTATGCCATTATTGTTTTTATGAGGTTTTTGTAAGAAACTAATAGCATATTATAATGCTTGCAGGATCCAAGATCAACTTTTTTTTGTAATACTATTTCTTACTTTCAATGAGTATTTCTTTTGGAGAATTTCTACTTCGAGAACTTCTTTAATTTTCTAATGAGTAAGTCAATGTCTTCTTATTCACTTTCACGAGATGATATCTCTTCCCGTTTGCTTGATTATTCCTTTAAAGCATTAAACACTAAATTATTTTTCTTTGGAAGCGCCGTTTCTTTTTTAATTTCTTGAAGTCTCAATTCATATGTAAGAAGAGATCTAATACTCCTTTAGTGGTAGTGTTGTTAGATCCTTGGCTTCTTATATAGCTATCACTTTAAATTTTCATCTCTTCAAAAGTGACTTAAGAAACTTTCTTACAATTTAAACATTAGTACAGGTCTTTTTAAAACTTCTGAGAGCATTGATAATATCAATAAATCTAGTATACATGATAGGTCATCATGCTTCATTTGAAGCAATTCATATTGATATGTTAGCATGCTTACTTTGTTTTCCTTAATTTACTTGATTTGTGCCCTCACGAGTGATTTCTAAAGTATGTTAAATTTTATAAGTCATTTTACATATCGAGACCTTATTGAATTCATTTCTTTCTAATGCAAAAAAATGTTTATTTATGCCCCTACTATTTAAGGAAACTAATCTTGATTCCTATTATTTCTTTAATTTAGGTACATTTGGTTATTTACAATTTTTGTAAAATAAAGGGATCATTTGAAACTATTTACAGATCTACATTTTTGGCCGTTAAGAAGAATCTTATCCTAGTTTTCTAATAAAGGTAATCATTGTCATCAAAGAAACGTATAATGCTAATACTTTGTGCTTCTTGGATGAATATGAATAATGACGATGAAGCTCTTAAATATGTTATTATGATCTTTGTATAGGATTTCGTTAGAAATGCTAGTCTAATAGACCTACTCTGATACTATTTGTTAGTCTCTAATAAGACCTAATAGGGGGTGAACTGGGTGTTTATAAAATTCAAGAATTTTTCTAACCAATGTACTTGATTAACAATAATCAATATAAATATGAACGAAGAAATTACTTAATATAAATTAATCAAACAATTGAATAATAATTTAAAGAGGATATAGAAGAAAGAATACAAATTGATATATAGTGATTCTGTAAACAATCATTGCTTACATTCACTCATAAGATTCTTCTTAGAATTTCATTATAATTCTTCTTTTAAGATAAAGAATAACATTTTTACAATTTTTCTAGGTAAAAATAACCCTTCTTACAACCTTCTTTCAAGGTGAAGAGAAGCCTTAATCCCCACCTACAACACTCCCAAGTATAATTGTAACATCCCGTTACTGTCATTAAGGGTATTATAGTAACATTGGGACAGACTGATAGGATTTCACTGCATTCATCGACTGAGCATGTTACTGGCCTCTAATCGTAGAGGAACTGGTTTACTACATATGCATATATTCATAGGTACATGCATTCATGATTTTTCGGTATTTAATTGTGAATTGGAATTGCCTGAATTGACTGGATTGCGAGCTGAATACTGACTGACCTGACTGGAACTGACTGAATTATGACTGATT
>JANITW010000236.1:9773727-9786543 GCA_027564335.1 Erythroxylum williamsii
TCGATGATGGTTTCTCATTGAGTTCGCAAACTCACCCAACATTGCAACTATTTTTCAGGGATTGAAGAGTACCCCGTCAGACGAACGGGAGTATGTCTGCTGCACTGGAGTCGGAGACTAGGGTCGGGATCAGTTCGCGTCTGCGTAAGTGTCTTTCCGAGTTGTGCGTGTAATTGAATAATTCCGCGTTCTCTACTAACTCGAACTGTTATTATATAGGGCCCAGGGTGATAATAGTATAACTGAAATGTGATTACTGAAATTGACTGCTGTAGCCTACCATTCTCGTGTGGCGTGGACTCGGATATCACCCACGATATCGGGTTCGGGCCCTGCGGGGTTGGGATGCTACAATAATATCCAACACTTTAACATAGTTTTATATCTAAAAAATATCTCACTTATTTACTTGATAGCTCCAAAGAGACTTACTCACAAATATGAAACAATGATGCTTAAATAATTAAAAAATACTAAAAATATGTGTAAAATACACCTAAAAGCTAAACTTCTTAATGCTAAAAACTAATGAGAAAACGTATATACATAGTGTTTTGAGACCTTTCCTAGTCATTGGCGCCAAGCAATAGCCGTTACAAAGGCTATATACAAAGCACTGGTCAACTAATAAGGCATAATGGTTGTCAGCCAGTACGCATGAAAGGCATCAAATTCATTAATCGTTAAAATACTGGTCAACTAGTAGACATATAACCAATGTTATAGAAAAATTTTGGTATATCAAATTTAATAATTTTTGGTCAAGCATTAATCCATATAGGTAGAACAATCACCTTAAAGACATGATCAACAATTTGAAATGCTCACACTCAATTTATTTAATGCAATTATAATTTAAACACTTCTCAAAATGTTCCTTAAATTTTGTTTAAAAGATCAAGAGATTTTTATATTAAAACCAAAAGTTTCAATATTTCTTAATGAATAGTAAGGCTCATGTAATAAAGTAAATGAAATGTTTATGTATAGTGAGCTTTTAAAAACTCACTGTGATCAAATGAGATTACAACTAATATTGCAAACTAAAAGAATAAGTTTGATAAACCTTGATCTTCCTTTGTTTTGAATTTGATCTTCATTTCGATGGTTAAAAACTTCAACTTCTAATTATCAACTTCTTCAACTTTCTTCTTTAGTTTATGACTTCAACTTGTCTCATATTGCTTTTAGTCAAAATAATAAATTTCTTAGTTATATTTATATTGTATTATAATTAAAACATCAATTTAAACCTCCATAATTTCTAACTCGCAGTGAAATTAACTTTAGCATTAAACATCATATCGAAAGCCATAACTACTTCAACCCTGCGTGCTTTTTCCAATACAAGTCCAGGTTTTTTCAATTTGATACTGCCAAATCAATGAAGATTAAAGCTCAGATCTATGTTTGTGCAAACACATTAAGGTTGAAAATGAGTCTGTTTTAAAAACACTCAAGTTCGATTGAAATTAAGTTTTATTTGATTTATTAACATTAGATTGACATACTTCATATTCAAACTAGTTTATTATAAATAATTCTCTCAAAAATTATATTAATTTAAATACATTCAAATTCAAACTATTAACTATATATGATTAAATTAAAATTATCTAATTACTTTTGGACTATACCAAACTAATTTAACAAGGACATTGCCATGTTGCATGCAGGAGGTAACCTACTTGGTAAGTTGTGACAGTCTTTTCAAGTAACAGGGATCTACCAAATACTACAAGAGATTAATTGTTTCGGAGGTTTCAAAACCAGATGAGAAAAGTCAGAGAGATACATAAGAAGTAATGTTGTTCGACTGTATGAATTTATCGCTATATAGTTATACTTGGTACATTTTTTTTGTGTTAACGTAGCTCTAATATCATGTGTTATAAACGGTTCTAATTCAAGATAAGTAGCACAGCTATCGTTAAATCAGATGTTCTAAACTTTGGGGCGTCTACTCGGGGCTTCAATTGACTTGGACTAAGGGCTTCCGGCGAGTTATCCTTGAAGTGGATTCCCTGGAGGTCATAAATATCTTATCCACATCTAGAGTCCCTTCGACTGACTATTCTTTTTTAGTGGCAGGTATTTGGGAGCTATTGTATCGAGTTTGGGACTTGAAGTTCCAACATGTATATCGGGAAGGCAATCAGAGTGCGGGCAATTTTGCTGCCCTTGCTGCTTATTCTAGCTCCGGGATCCACTCTCTTTAGGAGGCTCCGTCGCTTGTCTTTGCCACTATGTCCCGTGATTCTCACGGTGTCTTGTATCGCCGCTCTCTCCCTTTGTAGCTCTTGTTTTCCTCTCCCATGTATTCCAAAAAAAAAAAAATCAGATGTTCTAAACATTGACGTGTCCATGGTAGTGGACGGAGTAATGTGTAGTATTCCTATTCCCCTTGGAATGTGAAACAATTGAACAAGATGTTCTTCAGAATTCTTCGAGCAAATGTGACCCTAATTACCGGCACCTTCACAGGAATACAATGTGCACTTTCATGGCAACCGCTAATCTGTGAAAAAGCTTTGGATTCGAATTCAATCATGACAGCTTTCTTTTCGCTGTCACGCCCAATGTCAATTACGTGTGGCGCCCACTAACATCGAGTGCTAGGTATATTTTTCACCGACTGGTCACATGGGGGCTCATCATTGACAAACCTTCTCTCTCAGTTTCTATTACGAGTCTTCTCTCATTCTATTGTACGTACCTTCCTAAAATGGAACGTGCATGTCATTGCTTGTTTGTTAATGGGGAAATTTAAGTTGCAGGCAAATATTCTCTATGTTACTCTAATGTTCGTCTTGGGTAACAGGAACTGAGGAAGTCTCCTCTATTAACTACAAACACACACAACACAACCCATTAAAAATAAAGAAGAAAGTTGACGAGTAAAAGAAGATTGGAATTTTGCAAGAAATGATTTTCTAGAGTGAAACTGAAAAGGCAAGCGCAATTAGAGGGTCAAAGGTTTTCTCCAAATTATAGCTGGCAGCAGCAAGGCTCCACCTTTCTCTTAAAAGAAATGAAACAGCTTCGGCCGGAAACAACTATCATAACGCGTTAACGCGTGAAGTGCGCCGAACATCATCTCAATTAAGAACATCTAGTCGATATGCTTTTGTTATAAAGTGGAAATAGAGTTCATTTTGTACAAAATACAAGCATAACCCAGTTTAGTACTTTAGTTAGTTTTCGCGCCTTCTCCTTATTTAAGCATCACCGGTCCCTGAACTACTCTTAAGAGATCACGAAGGTGTCGTAAAGACTACAGATAGGGTAATCTGTCATTCCCTTTTTTTCCTGCAAGGAGTCTGAGTGAATCTTTCAGAGTGATCTCTGGCTTTGTTTTGTTGCTGCATTTAGTAACTTGGCCAAGTGCCATTTCCGAAGATCTAAATGGGCAAAGAAGCAATCTTTTTGTACTTGTTCTGTGGAGTTTTGGCTGCTTTGAGTGTTAACGTGGCCAATGCAGATGATCCGTATAGGTTCTATACCTGGACCGTGACTTACGGGTATATTTCTCCTCTTGGTGTGCGCCAACAGGTAAATTGTCATTTTGGTGTGGGATATGTTCTTGAATCGTGTGCCTAGGAGGGTGTCTAGTTCTTCGAAGCTAAAGTTGTGGCCTTTGTTTTATGAAGGTGATCCTAATCAATGGCCAGTTTCCTGGTCCTAGACTAGATGTGGTGACTAACAACAACATTTTCCTCAATCTCATCAACAAGCTCGACAAGCCTTTCCTTTTAACATGGTAAAGTTCGTGTTTTTTAACGTTGCTCACTTTGTTCTGCTTAGAAACGGGACCGTGGAAGTTCATCGCTCCTTATTCATGTTATTTTTAGATTCCATTTACCTTTCAATAATGTGGACAGCTCCCATAGAACCTATTCAGAAAATGTTAGAATCTTTTCTTTTCCTTTCGGTTTTGGTTATGAGAATAAAACATAAATGAGTTCATACAGTGCCAAGTAAACTGCTGCTTTAGAGTTGTTTCCTACAAGCTTGCTGAAACGAACCCAGAAAGATTCTTGCTTTATATCATTCCCCTGCATTCTGCACTTATAAATTTCTAACGAAGTTCCTGCATTTGATTCTTGCTTGTGTTTTTATCGATGAAATTTGCTAAGTAGGAACTTCCAATGCCTACTGATCAATTGGATTTCAAATTCTAAGCGAGACATTCTTTTGACCATGTTGTCACAACCAGGAATGGCATTAAACAAAGGAAAAACTCATGGCAAGATGGAGTGCTGGGAACCAATTGCCCCATTCCCCCGAACTCTAATTACACCTACAAATTCCAAGTCAAGGATCAGATTGGAACCTTCACTTACTTCCCTTCCACACAATTTCACAAAGCTGCTGGAGGATATGGAGCAATCAATATCTACGCAAGGCCTCGGATCCCAGTTCCGTATCCATTCCCTAATGGAGATTTTACTCTGCTCATAGGAGATTGGTACAAGAAAAGTCACACGGTAAGGAAGAGATGAACAACTTCTTGCTCATAAAATTTTTCAATTTGTTTCTTGGATACACAACGCTACTTTGTGTTTTGGCTAGATGTTCGATTGGTTCGCCACATCTTTTATAGCGCATTAGATATGATTTCTATGTTTAACTTTTGAACTTTAGGCCTCACTGTAATTTTATAGTTATGCGAAACATGGAAGCAGCTCCAGCAACTGCAAAAATGCTACAGGATGTCTAAACTGTGTGTATTATGAGCAGACCTGATTTTTGTTAAAACTGTGAGATAACTTGGAGATGAAAAATGATGCTTTATTTTCCTGAGCCTGCTTGTAGCTCCACTCTCCGTCATCCTTCCAAGTTTTGAGCTGTAATTGAACGCCTTTTATCTTTGAAAAAAAATTTGCATTTGGCAATCAGTGTTGGACTAGATCCTGGAATTGGAATTTATAATTTCCATTCTGAGATGTCAATCTAAATTTTCCAATATTTTGAGTCCAAATTATCAGATAAACTTTCAGTAGAAGCTCATTAAGCTATTTGGTTCTTCTTTTGGCTGGATAAAGTCATTGGTTCTACGTATCACTTTACCACTTTGTTATATCCCTGACGTTCACCTTAAGCTGTCTTGATATTTGCAGACACTGCAGACATTTTTGGACTCGGGAAAATCTCTCCCATTCCCAGATGGACTCATAATTAACGGCCAGACTCACAGTACCTTCACTGGTGATCAAGGTCAGTGCTAGAAAATTTATCATATTAATAATCCCAATATCCAACGTATGAAGAACTTTATGTTAGTTACTTGTGCTTTTTTACCAACATCTTCTTTGCCCTTCAGGTAAAACCTACATGTTCAGGATCTCAAATGTAGGATTATCTACCTCACTGAACTTCAGGATCCAGGGCCACACAATGAAGCTAGTGGAGGTTGAAGGATCTCACACTATTCAGAACATTTATGACTCTCTTGATGTGCATGTTGGCCAATCTGTAGCTGTCTTAGTTACCCTAAATCAGGCTCCAAAAGATTACTACATTGTTGCTTCAACACGTTTCACCAAGCAAGTTCTCACAGCATCTGCAGTGTTGCATTACTCCAACTCTAAGGCCCCAGCCTCTGGACCCCTGCCTGTTGGCCCTACTTACCAAGTGCACTGGTCGATGAAGCAAGCTAGAACTTTCAGGTATTGATTACAATTGAAATTGATGCTTTTGATGAGATATGTGACTCAGATATTTTTATATGGTTGGTGATTTGTGTTCATAATTTTATCCTTTTTTTCCCTTGAAGGTGGAATTTGACAGCAAATGCAGCTAGGCCAAATCCTCAGGGTTCGTACCATTATGGAAAGATAGCAATCACTAAAACGTTTGTGTTGGGAAATTCAGCACCTTTAATAAATGGGAAGCAGCGATATGCAGTCAACAGGGTTTCCTATATTAATCCAGATACCCCACTAAAACTTGCTGATCACTTCAACATCCAAGGAGTCTTCACCATGAACTCCATCCAAGGTCTTCCGTCAGATGGTCCTGCATACATATCCACCTCCGTTATCCCCACCAACCTCCATGATTTTATAGAAGTTGTTTTCCAGAACAATGAGAACACCATTCAATCCTGGCATCTTGATGGTTATGACTTCTGGGTTGTTGGGTAAGTAGACATGTGCTGTTACATCCACTTCTTGCGAGTCTAATGAGCTCTTAACATTTAACTTTGAACATGCACAGTTTTGGTTTTGGACAATGGACACAAGCCAAGAGAAGAACTTACAACTTAGTTGATACCCTTACCAGACATACTGTTCAGGTAAATGAGATACTTTTGTAACATAATATTCCCATCAGCGAAGGATCCGGCATAAACGATTCCTTCCATACGCCAACAACATTTTATAGCTTGTGATTCATGCATTATTTCCTTGCAGGTATATCCAAACTCATGGTCCACCATATTGGTCTCGCTGGACAACCAAGGTATGTGGAACATGCGGTCTGCAATATGGGAAAGGCAGTATCTAGGGCAACAATTATACCTAAGGGTCTGGACTCAAGTTAAAAGCTTTGCTAATGAATACGACATTCCTTCCAATGCTCTACTTTGTGGCAAAGCCATTGGACGCCATCAGTAGAATGGTCGGCTATTCAAATGTAATCTGTCTTCTGAGTCATAAGGGTATGACTATGGAGGAAAACAGAACAATAGGAGAGGAAAACAAAAGGCGGGTTTAATTGATCATTTACATGTTTATTGTACATCAGTCAAATTTTAAATCGCAATTCTATTGGTATTCTTGGTTTAGATATAAATGGTTGTGCACATTTTAGAAGGTTTTGCTTGGAGAATGCTAAAAGGCCATATGGTATCTATATAGCTTGTGGTTTGAACAAGTTCATGATAACTTCATGTTGTATCTTGTGGTTTGAACAAGTTCATGATAACTTCATGTTGTATTCATCATCAAGAACGCAAATGAAATGTTGCATAAAGTCTATCCTAAACATAAAAACAGAAAAATAATCCAAAAGATAAAGTCATACTATTCCAATCTATAGATATTTAGGTAATTTTCAACACTCCTCTTTATCTTAATAGTTCTAGACTCCTAGATTGCTTATCAATTCTTCAAATCTGGCTTTTGAAAGTGCATTTGTTAGGACATGTTGATCATCAATCCTGCAATAAAGTAGACATATTTCACCTTCTCTCTGCACTTTCCTTAAGAAAACTAACTTAATCTTAAAATGTTTATCATGTTATCAACAATATGATTGTAAGGGTTGTTTAAAATTGAAATGGTAGCTTGATTATCAACAAAAATATGAGTTGGCTCATTTTGCTCCATATATAAATCTGTAAGGATATTTTTGAGCCAAATTGTTCGATTTACAATAGCAATGATTGCCAGATATTCTGCCTTAACTGTGTTGAGCCGCAACATCTTGTTTCTTTGAACATCATGAAAACACCCCTAAGCCAAAGCTAAAATAGTGACCTGTTATACTCAACCGAACCTTCCCAATCATTATCCAAATATCCATGAAGCTTGAAATTCTAACAATGAGTGTATTTAATTCTATAATATTTTTTTTACATATCTTACGTTTCTTTTGGAAGCTTGAAAATGTATTTCACTGGCACAATGATTAAATCTTGAAATCATACTTACAACAAACATAATATCAGGTCTAGTAGCAATAAGATACATTAAGCAACCAATTAGGCTTCTATAATGATGTTAATCCACTTTATCAGCACCATCATATTTGCTAAACTTTTCCTTCTAGTTCATTGGCGTAGTGGTACTTTTGCAATCCTACATATGAAAATTTTTAAGTATTTCCCTTGCATTCTTCCTTTGGCATATGAAGTCCCATCTTTATCTTGCTTTACCTCCATTCCCACAAAAAAGTCATTAAGCCAAGATCAGTCATCTCAAATACTTCGAGCGTTTTAACTTTAAACTCCTTTATTAGCTTCTCATCATTTCCTCATATAAACAAATCATCAACATAAATAGAAACTATCATTAATGTAGCATATGATTTCTTTGTATATTGGTTAGGTTCATCGTGCTAGGCCCAAGCCCAGACTCAGAACGGCGCACGGGCCGATCGGCCCATTCCTTGAAGATTAACCTAATTCCTAAAAGTATTAGCCATATAAATTCATTACCTCATCATGAAAAAAGGTACAATTTTCAAGAACCCTATTTTTCTTTATTTCTCAGCCACCAAAACTCTCTCAAAAGACTGACTTGAGCATCGGAGGGGCCTACCGGAAATCAACTCCCGACGTGCCTTTATTGTTTTGCAGGTATCTTTGAACCAGAATAAACTAATCTCATAGATCCAAGCAGCAGTGCCCAGCCCCACCAAAATCCGGCAGAACCATATATAATGTAGCTTCACTTAAAATTTTAATGAATCCAAGGTTTTGAATATGATCATCAATTTTGTTGTACAGGCTTTAGAGGTCTGTTTAAAAATGTACAAGGCCTTTTTTAACTTATAGACCTTCTCCTCATGTCCTTTGACTTGGAATCCTTCTAGTTGCTCCACAAACATCTCCTCCTGTATATAACCATTCAAGAAAGCAAATTTTACATCTAAATAGTAAACTTTCCATCCTTTATGCATAGTCAAGGCTAACAACATTCTAATCACATCAAGGCATGCAACTGGAGCAAATGTTTATGAAAAATCTACCCCAAATACTTGAGCATATCCCTTTACCACTAATCTACCCTTGTATTTATTTATAGAACCATTTACATTAAGTTTGGTTTTATAGACCCACCAAAATTTTTTTTAGGGTGAATTGTCTATTTTCAGTGTGGAAAGGTGGAAAAGCCTCATCCTCTTGCTTGTTGGAGCCTTCAAGTCTTATGTTGTTTCGTACAACTTCTTATCTCCAATTTCATAAAATAAATTTTTGCCCTTATAACAACAAATTTGTATCAGAACCTTCTTCTTGAGGGATCTGTGAGTTTAGTGAAACCATAATGGAGGATGATACAACATCCATAACTGTTGCACCATCATTTTTTTATGGTGACAACTATCTTTGAAGCTTTGGATCTTTGGGAGGCTGTAGAGGAAGACTATAAAGTGTTTCAATTATTTGAAAATCTTACAACGACGCAGCTAAAGAATCACAAAGGGCGGAAGACGAAGAAGTCAAAAGTGAAAGCTTGTCGTTTTTAGTTATGTCAAGTGTGATTTTTATAAGAATTATAAATCTATAATTTGCTAAAGATATTTGGGATTATCTCAAATCTGAATTTCAAGGAAATGAAAGAACCAAAGGTATGCAAGTCCTTAACTTGATCAGAGAATTTGAGATGAAGAGCATAAAAGAGACATAAACTATTGAAGGCTATGTTGAAAGGTTGCTAAGCATTGTTAATAAGGTATGACTTCTTAGCAAGGACTTTCATGATAAAAGAATTATGCAAAAAATTCGTGTCACTATACTTGAAATAAGAATCTAAAGATTTGTCAAACATTTCTTTAGGAGAATTAGAAAGTGCTTTGCAGGCACTAGAGTAGAGAAGAATTATGAGACAAAAGGAGGTAGTACAAGGTGCTTTTCGTATAAAATCACAAAACCTAGGAGGAGCAAAGACAAAAAGAATAACAAGAGGAAAAATAACAAAAAAACTTGTAGACTCCAACAAATAGCAAGATGAGGCTTTTCCATCTTGTCCACACCACAAAAAGACAAATCGGCCTCTAAGAAAATATTGGTGGAGGCTTGATGTCAAGTGCAAAAAGTGTGGTAATATGGGGCATATAGAATGGATTTGTAAGTGTTAACCTGATGAGACAAATGTGTCCATAGAGCAAAACCAAGAGGACTAACTCTTTATTACCACATACTTTGCCACAAGTAACAATTACAATGATTCTTAGCTGATAGGCAACGGTTACGCAAACCATATGACCAATGAGCAGAGCCTCTTTAAAGAGCTTGATAAAACCGTTCTTTCCAAGGTGAAAATTGGAAATGGTGATTTTATCTCAATCAAGGGAAAAGGAATTGTATCTATTGAGAGTATGACAAGTTTGAAGAATATCATAGATGTTTTATATGTGCTTGATAGCCAAAATTTGCTTAGTGTTGACAACTAGTTGGAAAAGGCTTGAAAATCATATTTAAAGACAAATGATGCTTGGTCACATATGTGAAAGGCAGAGATGCATTTAAGGTGAAAATGATACCTAAAAGTTACACCCTAAATCTGATGGAGGAGGAGCAAATAGCTTTTTGAAGCATTGTGAGCAATGTTGAATTATGACACAAGAAGCTTGGACATTTCCATCATGTTGGACTTCTCTACATGCAAAAATATGCCTCAGTCAGAGGTGTACCATTACTTGAAGACAATTTAGTTGATTGTGTGGCTTGTTAATATGGAAAGCAAGTTAGAAAATCATTCCCTTAAACAGCATGGAGAGCAACATACAAGTTACAACTAGTGCACACAAATGTTGAAGGACCTCAAAAAACATTATCTTTAAATGGTAATAAATACTATATTACATTTATTGATGATTTTACCATATTTTACTGGATTTATTTGTTTAAATCCAAATCTAAGGTTTTTGATATATTCTGGAAATACAGAGCCTTTTTGGAAAATCAAAGTAGTTGTAGGTTCCATATAATAAGATCTAAAAATGGGAAAGAATATACAAATAAAGTTTTTGACAGATTTTGTGAAGAAACTAGTATTGAACACCAACTTATTGCACCTTACATCCCACAACAGAATGATGTAATTGAGAGAAAAATTGAAGTGTTATAGAAATAACAAGGCGTATGCTATATGAAAAGGAATTACCAAAGAAACTATGGGCAAAGGATATAAACACTGTTGTATTTTTGTTGTTATTAGAGCATAAATTTATTTATGCAATTGGAGACAAGAAGTTATATGTATAATAATATTAAACTCCACTGTAAAGCTCTTTAAATAGAGCTAAAGTCTAGAGTTACAGTTTAACAAAAACTCAAATATATTCCTTATTCTTAGGCATTTATTTAGATAAAACCATCATAAAGATAAAAATAGAAAAATAATCTAATAGATAAATTCATCCTAATCCAATCTACAACACAAAATAAGGTACAACTCAAAATCCTTATAATGATTATATCTACATGTATAATAAATTCTCTACAACTTCTACATATTTGACCAACTAGTGATAAGACCATTTGCATATACCCTTAAAAATTATTAAACAACTTTATAGAAGATCTTGACATGAAACTTCAATCTCTATGGTCATGGGAAAGAAAACTGTTGGTGGTGTTTCCTTTTCGCTATACAGGGCTCAAACTAAAGCTTACCTTGAATGAGCTCAAAAATAGAACTGCTTCAACGATGTTGAGATTATAAATAGGATGACATAGGAAAGAGTCTCCGAAAAGGAAAAAAGAAACCTGCAGATGATTAAATAGCATTACAATTTATGTAGGTTGTATTAAGGGTTTCTTTTGACATATGAAACAAACAAACACGGTAGACGAAAAATGGAAGAGAAATTCACATGTTGGGAAAAATTAAGGAGTAAATTCTGAAGGGAATATGGATTTCACACGCTACTAACTTAATGTTATAAGAGTCTAAAAACTGCATGAAATTTTTAGAGCATACAATTTAAAGAACAATATATTCCCATCATTCAAAAGTGATGATTAACTTTTGTTAAGATATATGTTGATATCTTATTATTTAATTTTGAAATTATTTGATAATTGAAATTTTAAGATAATATTGACTAGTTTTAAATACTAGTCAAGATAGGATAACATATTCCTTGGAGCTTTGTTTGGTTAATTATAGTTGGATTGTGACTTAGGAATTATCATTTCTTATGAATTAACAAAAAAAATTGTATGCCTTGGAGGTTGATATCTTAAAGCCATCTTGGATAATATTTGGTACCAGATTGTATACAGATAGAACTCTATTTGGTGAAAACTTCTTGGGGAATCACGTGACCCAAGCTAAATTTGTCTTTTGCCATGTGTCTTCTTTGGGCTATTGTTGTTGATGGGGTTTATGGGTAGATGTGTTCTGATTTTGGTCTTGGTATGATTCAACTGTGTTTTCTTTTATTTTTAAACATCAGCTGAGGGTGGCTTTTAGGTTTTTCTGTAGCTATATACTCCTCTGTTGTTAAATAACCATTGAGTGCTGCAGAGTTGGTCTTTGTGTGTGACTTTTGCTAGGTATTCTCCATTTCTCTTCAATGATAACAGTGGGTTGTGTAATCATTGATGTTTTTTATTTTGGTAGTTTTATTTTTCTCTAGTTTTGAACGACTTGTGAGGGCTATCTTTGTTATTGATTGGGAGACTCAATAGCTGTGTTTTCCATTGAAGTTTGTTTGATTCTTATGGGTCTATGTACTATTGAAGGAGTGTTACTTGTAACACCCCACTCCCGCATGACCCGAACCCGATATCGTTGGTGATATCCGAGTTCGTACCTCACGAGGGTAGCGTACTATATCAGTCAGTAATTCTCAGTAAAAACTTTTTTTTTCAAACATTCACTCCATTAGAGCCATTCTCTCTTTTTTTTTTACACTCATGTGCGCGGAAAACAGTAGACAATTTGCATCCACGTGCATAGATAAACATTTTCAGTTAATACAATCAGTTTCAGTTATTACAAATAGTCAACCATAAATTACAATAACCATTTTATGTACAAAACAGAACCACATTGGCCCATTACAAATACAATTAGTCATTTTGGAATACAATTCTATTGGACACTAATGCAGACGAAAACTGATCCCGACCTCTAT
>JANITW010000236.1:9792766-9822507 GCA_027564335.1 Erythroxylum williamsii
TTTTGTGAACTACTGTGAAAGAATTTAATCTGGGTGAGGGCCCCGCAGACGTAGGCAAGGTGTGCCGAACTGCGTTACCAAACGTCGATGTTTTTCATTATTTTGCAATTGTGATTTGTTATTCACTGCGCGTAGAAAAATTTAGGGAAAAGTCTGCGAATTAATTAACCCCCTTGGTTTTTCAAATAGTTACTCATCTCACAACAGCTATCAGGGAAGAAATAAGAGCTATAACCTTTGCCAAAGAAACCAATTATTTCTCCTCAAGCTCTTCTCTAGGAACTGTCTTCCTTGTACCTCCTGTCACACTAGGTCCTTGTATTACAAAGAAAAAGTGGGCTAATAAATCAATAAATAGTCATCACTTTGAAAGCCACTCCATTTACTATCAATCGTCATATATCCATATAGTTAAGAAAGATTAGAGAGGACATAAATTATTTTTACTTCTTGGGTCTCCCGAAATAAATAATCACACATAAAAAAGATCTTAATTTCTATCAACAACCTTTAAATACCAAACCCAACACATTACTTAACATTACTAAAAAATAAAATAATGTTGAAATTATGAAAACCGATAAACGAACTATAGCATTCGAGCAAATTCCTCATCAGGCTTCAAAAATCCTCGCTACATGATTCTTGCCCCTCACTACATTCTCCCTCTTCATTGATTGGAAAGTAACTTGACTCGGTCAGCGAAATCAAATCCATCCGAAACGATTTTATCATTATCTTCTCAAAGAATCTACACAAGCACATAAGATCATCAATAAAGCATAGCCGAAGGAAAAAAAGACAGACAGAGAAAGGAAAACGTTACTGTTTTTTGGTCGGGAGGAAGTGAGGTGAGTGAAAAAAGCTAAAACTTGAAAGCTTCAAAGCCATTATCGGAGTCATAATCGACGTAAAAAGTGGAGTTATGATGACCAACAATAGTTTCTCTCTCTTGGACTTGTTTGTTGGTCGTTTGCTTTTGCTTTCCTTTTAAAGCCTTGTCTATTAACCACTGACCACCACCTTCTTTCTTATCCTATTAGAGTCGATAAAAGTACCAAATAGTGAAATGCATGTAGAAGGCGCTATGTTAAACTTCAACGACTCCTTCTGCGAGTCATTTCTCTTCGTCTTTTATTTGATGCTTCTATAACTTTGTCTATTTATACTCCTTTTTTAATATCAATTCTATCTGGCTTGACAGCTGAGAGCATTTTGATGTTTAATGTTGATCCTTTTTTTCAAAAATAATTACGATCTAAGGGTAAGAGGAGTTTTGGTAGAGAAGGGAAAGGAAAGAGCTTTGACTTTATTCATTGACAGAGAAGAAAAGTAGAGAAGTAGGAAGAGAATGTCAGAAAAAATAAATAAATAATGGCAATCATGGCTATAACTATTTAAGTCACATCGTGATAGGGAAACAATCCCAGTCTTTCATGAAATGGACGATGGGATAAAATTTCGTAGTCATCCATCACATTCGTCCTTAGTATATATATATACTTAATTAAGGATTACAATTCCGTACGAATATTTATGGTAAAATTTTCAATTTATTAATCTTTTTTTGCATCCATCTTTTTTAAAATTTTTCTTCTCTTTGAAAATTTATTTTTTAAAGTTAAACTTTTACGTACATCGTTGAACACGATTGCATTCCAGAAATTTGATTTCTAGTTGACATATATATATACAGTTATGTATAAATAGTAAAATGATAAAATCCTTTAATATGTAATCAAATATTAAATTAATTTTATAAATTTTAATATCTTTAATTCCATATATATCTTTACACGTATGTATTAATTTAAATTTTAAATTAATAAATAAATTGAAAAAATAAAAGTTCATATTTGGACAATTATTAATGATGACATACTTGAATTTTGGAACCTCAATAGAATATTATCACTTTTTCTTTGAAATGTAACATGGACATATGAGATATTATCATCAATCCTAGTATCTAACTTCCTCTTGTACGTAAATGACTGTCAACGTTGACCTACGCCTACCATCAAATACTCAAACTTAGATCCTTGATTCCGAGAATTAAATCTGAATTATGAGATTTAATTGTTAAAATTATACTAAATAATTCATTCAAATAAAATCTCATTAAACTAAATAAAATTATTTGCTGGATCAAATACGAATTTTACGAAGCTAAAAGTTAACGCATCATTCTAAATTCTTTGAACTGAAACGCTGTACATATCATTTTGGGTGTGGCAAGTGTGCCAAATAACAACCTAGATGATGGTAATGAAACCGATGCAGTCAAAGGAATCGCAATAAACATTTGCAGAAACCCTAAAAGACGCACGCAAGTGATCCACTCGCCACCCTCGCTTGTCTTTGGTCTTGTTCAATCATATAATTCGCTTCTTTATCATGTGACTAACATGATTAAAAATTAAGACAAGTTTTCTATACTATTATCTGGGTGTCACTCTTCTCATGCATTAAGCAACATCACATGCATCAATTACGTATACGCGGTTTCTTGAACCCATACACTAATCTGTTGACCTTTAAACAAGTTGATTGAGTTGCAATGGATTAATGTTATCATCCGCTCCCACCGCAGTGGCTTTCGCTTCCTTGCATCTTTCATCTAACCGTCACCAGGAAACCAAATTCTTCCATGCATGTCTTAGATTAGTTTTTCATATTTTATTAGTCTTTTTGCATTCCCAATTTTTTTTTTAAAAAAAAAGTAAACTTAAGAGGGTTGACATTGTTTGTCATGTTACTTTCCAAGAAATTAGTTAAAAGCACGTGATATTATGAGCTCAAAGTGAGTTGTGAAGGAGTAAATATGAGTCTAGATGCGTAGGTTCCAGGATCTTGACACACTTCTTTTATATAGAGGTTTGCCTTTTCTGTTCACTTGTACTTTTAAGCTTCATCCTCTCATTCAAGGAACTTTGCGTCTTTGAGGGAGTCAGTTTGCAGTTCTTACCTTGGTAGTTGGTACATGTCTTTCACTTATCTAATTCTCCTTACTTAAAATGTGAGTTGAGTTTGAAGATCATATTCCTCTTAAGTTGTGATGATTTTACATACGTCTACATGAACAGGACTCTAGGAATCGGGGGAACATATTACATTGAGATGAGGCGGGGCAGCATCCTGTGTTTTTGTATTGGACTATTGTCTCTGCTGAATGGCTTTGGTGTGCAAGCTGAAGACCCCTACAGATATTACACATGGACAGTGACTTATGGAGACATTGCTCCACTCGGTAGTCGTCAAAGGGTGGGTCAATATGAGCCCTTAACTCGTTTATTCATTTCACGCAAGTTTGTTCTAATCTTCCATACTAAACTACAATTTTTAGTGATTTGTTACACTTTCTATTCCCCATCTTTAGCCTCATCCGGATTGTACCTGTACAATTATTTCTTGCAGGGAATCCTTATCAATGGACAATTTCCTGGCCCAACTATTGATTGCGTGACTAACGACAACATAATTGTAAATGTCATCAACAATTTGGATGAACCTTTCCTCATAACATGGTTAGTGCACAATACAATGTTATATAACCAAGACTTCGTATAGTTTGTGGGTAGAAGATCGTAAAAAGGACTCACAGGCAAGAACTTTCTGGTGCTAATTATTCAGGAATGGAATTAAACAAAGAAAGACTTCATGGCAAGATGGAGTGATGGGGACCAATTGTCCTATCCCTCCTAACTCCAACTGGACCTACAAATTCCAGACAAAAGACCAGATTGGAACATACTCCTATTTCCCTTCTACTGCACTGCATAGAGCTGCCGGTGGCTTTGGAGGTTTCAATATCCAGTCAAGATCTGTGATTGCAATTCCATACCCTATTCCTGACGCTGAGTTCACCTTGCTTATCGGTGACTGGTACAAGACCGACCACAAGGTTTGACATCGAATTATCTCTCTCATTTCTTTACTGAAACTAATGTTGCTTTCTATAGTGCTAACTTGTCCCCAAAAAAAACCACTTTCGGTCCATACAGATATTGCAGCAAAACCTGGACAATGGCACTTCTCTTCCTCCTCCTGACGGTCTTCTTATAAATGGGCTCTCCCAAGGTGCAACTTTCACTGGTGAATCAGGTAATTTTAGTCAAGTTACACTTGAATAACTCTTCAGATGCGACAATTAGGATGGCAGAAACTAACTGTAGAGTTCTGAATGTACCAACCATTTTTTTCAAGGTAAAACTTACAAGTTCAGAGTCTCAAATGTTGGAATTGCAACCTCAATAAATTTCAGAATCCAGGGTCATGTAATGACCCTTGTAGAAGTAGATGGGGCTCATACCTTGCAAGAACAGTACAGTACTATTGACATTCATGCCGGTCAATCCGTGGCTGTTTTGGTCACATTAAGTGAGAATCCAAAGGACTACTACATTGTTGCCTCTACCCGTTTCACTAAACCTTTCATCAACACCACTGCGATTCTTGCCTATGCTGGTTCAAACACTCCACCGTCTTTACCATTGCCTATTGGTCCAACGTACCATGTTCACTGGTCTATGAAGCAGGCAAGGACCATCAGGTAGCTCGAAAGATTTTCACCAAATAGATATTATTTTTATTCATTGTGTTTCAGGTATTGATAAATTGTTGGTTGTTTTGTCAGGCAGAACTTGACAGCAAATGCAGCGAGGCCTAATCCTCAGGGCTCATTCCATTATAAGCAAATAAATATTGTCAGGACAATCATTTTAGCCAACACACAAGCTCTGATCAACAACAAATTGCGTTATGCTGTTAACAGCATCTCCTATGTGGATCCAACCACGCCATTGAAGCTTGCCGACTGGTACAACATTTCTGGTGTCTTCACGCTGAATTCTGTTCCTGATAAACCAACTAACAGCAATCCCGTGCTGGGAACATATGTCATTGGCACTACCCTTCATGACTTCGTAGAGATTGTTTTCCAAAACACAGAGAAGAAGATCGTCCACTCTTGGCATTTTGATGGATACAGTCCCTACGTTGTCGGGTAAAACTTCATTATCTTGATTTGTTAACTTCATTCCTTGCCGAAATTAATTAATTAGCATATTTCTAGGAAATGAGCATGCGGGTTGACTTTGATTAATGTTCAAATATGAATATCGAATAAAGTTATGTAGCTTTTTACAGTTAGTAAATATAAGTAATTATATATAATACGTATGGTCATGCACAAGATTTGTGAATAAATTCTGACCTGTGGCTCCAAAATTCTGTAGATACGGGTCTGGTGTTTGGAATGAAACCATGAAAGAACGCTACAACATGGACGATGGTATTCCCAGACACACCGTTCAGGTACTTAAATTTCGATTCTAAAATGAAATAAGCTATAAGACCCTATATAGCTATAAAAAGTAAACAAATAATTTGCAATTTACACGACATTATTAGGAAGGTGGAGGAGTTACTAATTTTGTTTTATAAAAATAATAAAATTGAATTATATTATGAGTAAGGTCTTATATTGAAATTCACAATAAATCATAATACTATAGTGTCGATTTATATTAGTATTGTGAGTTGTCTATTATTTATTATCTGCACATGTTCTCGTAATTATTTTTAATTATATTATAGCTTGCAATTCACAATTTAAAACTTCAATTACGATTAAAGGGACAAGTAAACAAAGAATTGAGATCCGCCAAATGCACCTCTTCAACTCTAACAGTTGAAAAGCGATTATATGATCAAAAATCAGGAAAAGAAGTTTAAGGCAATAAAGATTAAAGAAGCTTGCAATAGTGATTGTGAGGATAAAGAAGATTAGCTGAGGCACGTTGAAATTGGCACTTGGCAGGTATACCCTCTATCCTGGACAGCAGTATTGGTGTCTCTGGACAACAAAGGAATGTGGAACTTGAGGTCAGCGATGTGGGCTCAGCGATATCTAGGGCAGCAACTGTACGTGCGAGTTTGGAATAACGAGAAGAGCTTGCTCCTTGAGAATGACATCCCGGCTAATGCATTGTTCTGTGGCCTGGCTAAACATCCTTAGAACTTTCGATTCCTCTTATTTATTTTATTTTTATTTTGTAAGAGTGTGTTCTTGAATCAGTTACGAGGGTGTTACTGTTTCAAGACAATTGGAGATAGGTTCAGTGGAAATTGAGAGGGCTAGATATGAACGAAGTTTCCATAGTTTATTGTGCAAGATTCCTTCCTCTTCATAGTTTTGCAATAAATCCATCAACTTTAGCTTGTGGGTTCTTTTCTTATATTACATCACTAAATTCAATCGATACATTTACTGTGGACTTGAGCAAGATATATAAGGACTGCATGGGACCTACTAACTCTTATACTATAAATTAAATCAATGCACTACTTCATGTAAAAGATTAGACATAAATGTCATCTAAATTCATCAAGACCAATTAATTACTAACTACAACAACAATATTTCAACACTGAGATCAATTAATTACTAATTATTCTGAAATAAGTCTTTTACAAGTTAAGCTATAAAGAAGTTAATCAAATCAAACAACTGAATAAATAGTATATATCTCTTGTTAAATTTAAATGGAATCTGGTAAAATCCCAACAATTTATAGTGAATTGTTGATACTAAGGAAAGTTTAACCTGCGTATACTAAGAAACTAAAAATCATTGAACTGTAGAACTATTACAAATTAGTTGCAGCATCAGTCTAACATAGCCTCGTTCAACATCTAAGTGCTCAATTTTCACTGCTACTACCCCTCTAAATGCTTGGCCTTTTAATTACACTTGGAACCATCGATATCTTGTTAACTAACTATACTAATTCTAACTAACGAAGTGACTTGGTCTTTCATCCATATCGTGAAAATCCGTTAGCAGCTTTTGTTTACTTTCTGGCCATTATGTTTGTTAGCAAGAAATAAAATATCAACGTGAACTGAGATGTCAAATGATACTACATTAAAAAATTATATAAATTAATAATATTATAATAATATAAGATTTATTAATTAAAAGAAATATTATTATTTTATGAGCCCTGATAAAATTATAAAAATTTATTATATGATAGAAGTTATTAATTTACTATATTCTTCACCCTAATATTATTCAATCAACATTGTAATTGATGCCTACTTCAAAGTTAAGCTACATTATTAAGATAAAAAGTTTGACTTTCAAACCAAAGGAAGGGATCCCAAAAATGGCCATCAAGTAAGAATGCAATTTCTCCTTACCTTGCAATATTGGCTCCGATTAAAATAACCCTTTTTTGGAATATCGAGAAGTGCAAAAGTTTATTTCTTTTTCAATACTAATGCAGGAAGAAAGTTTTCGTTTGAATCCGATCGTATAATAATGTATTACAGATACGTATTAAAGAGATAACTAAGCTGGAGCTATATGATATGACTGACGCGAAATGATACAATCGGGTGAGCAATACGGATAGGGACGACTTGGCTGCTGCTGATGACTAAACTGCAGTTGTTGTGAAACGGGAAAAATCTTGGAGCGTCTGTTTCCAAGAGAATGGAAATAGCAGAGCCACAAACAGAAAGAAAGAGAGAGGCAATGGCTTTAATTAGATAAGGCTGCAGAGCGGAATCATTCTTTCCAAACCTTGTCAGAATCAAATTGCTGTTTCTGGTAAACTGTTCCCAAATGCTGCTTTTTAAGACATACCCATTTATCTTCAATACAAATTCATGAAAGATTCTTCATGTTTATGTCACCCAGCAGCATACCACTACCCATATCCTCATATAATATATGAAAAAATAATTGAACCAGCACTAAAGTTGGAGTCAACCTAGAGGAATACATTCAGTAAAATCATGTGAAGGTTTTACTCTTTTCTGATATTTTAGTCTCATGTCACGACGTTACTATACACTTACGATCTTTGTTCTTACTAGGAACGAAATGGTTTTGATGTCTTTATGCTAAAAACCTAGCAGAACTCTTAAGTTATATCCTCATAAATATTTCGTCTTTCTTTTTTCAAAGAATATCAACCCACAAAAAGTTCAGTTCCGGTGGTTTTGGGACAGTTTCCGACGATAAAGAAGGGAAACAATTGCTGATATATATGCAAAAATGGATTCACTCTTCAGGATTAAGAATAGTCAGTACTAAAGAAGCACTAATATATACTACCTTTACCACTTCTTGGTCCTTGGTTTGGTAGTTGGTACAGCCTCAAAAGTTAAAAACACACCTTAAGAAACACCCCATACATAATTAAGACATCAAAAAGAAACTTGTGATCCTACGACCATATCCATATACCACACCCCAATGTAACATGCTAGAGAAATGAAGGAAAGATTTAAAAACATAATATAAAGCAAAATAAAATTCAAGGGTAGATATGCACCATTAGTTGGGAAGATCAGACCATGAAAATGCCGGATTCCAGTAACCCAGTTCACTTCCAGCCACCTGAGCAGACTCCAATATCGTTGAAGATGCTGACGTTGATGAAGAAGCTGCATTTCCTAGAACAACCTGAGGGTTCTCAGTATAACAATTAGTCGATGACTTGAGCCTTTGATACAGTTCTTGTAGCCCTGAGTTTTGAGCTTCATCAACTATGAAACCATTTTGATGGTGCTGCTGTACTTGGTTTTGACAATTTTTCCAAAAAGGGCTACAAAGACCAAGAGAAGGAACTTGGCCGAGAGGATCCAAGCATAGGGTTCGAGCATTTAGCCCAACTGTTGTAACTGTTGGTTCAGTTAACATGTGAGTTCCGATTATACCACCTTCCTCTTTCACAGAAATAGAACTAGATAGTGCACTAGCGTTAGGGTTAGGGTTTTGGTTGCCTCTAAGTAGGGAAAAAAGATGAGAACTTTGAGGTGAAGACCACATAATTGGGCTAGACGAAAGCTCATGAGCAAACCCATTTCCAAAACCCGATCTTCCAATCTCAGACGCGAAAGTTTTCATCTTGCTAGTGCTAGGTTTCCCAACTGATGCAGCAGATACGCTCGTGTTCTTGTTCTTTCTGCAACCACCCCCAATTGGAACATTCCTCAGAGCACCGCCTTTAGTCCAATAGCGGCGGCAAGTTTTGCAGAAATGACGAGGCTGAGTCAGATTGTAGTTGTTGTAGTAACAGAACTTGGTGTTTGTAGAATCACATCGCGGACATCTCAAGTTCTCTGAAGCTGAAGAAGTAGCAGCAGTAGTAGGTGTAGTGGTGCTTGTTGAAGAGCAAGAAGAAGATGGAGAAGGTGAAGGAGATTGAGAAACAGAAGCAGAAGGTGTGCCCTCTAAAATGGTTGGAATTTTCCTCTCTCCTCCAATTAAACCAGCGCCTCCCAAGAGCTCTTGAATCATCTTTACTACTTTGTGGATCTACAACAATCCAAAAACAAGAAAAGCTAAGAAGTTGAGTCTTTTCTTTTTTGTTAGTGGGTAAAGCTAAAGAAAGAAAGTAGATTTTGTTCCATGTATTAGAGAAAGAGAAGATGTAGGTGGAAACATGACTTGCCTTTGTAAGTTCAGTTGAATGTGGCTTTGTTGGCAGCCAGTGTGTTTGTGGATGTAAAGGAATAGATGATAGAGGGATGGGAACTCTATTATAGACATTACATTCTTAAAGCAGCCACCTTTAATCTAATCACATAAAAACAAGTGCTTTTGGATTTGGAAGTTTGTGGTAGGTGGTTTTTAGAGGCTAGCGAATGGAGTTATCTTCGTTGCCTAGTGTACCCTTTGTGTTCATCCGAAATTCATATTCAAGTATTCAACAAGAGAAACCATTATTATGCTAATGATTCCATAATAGTCAGAAAAACGATCAATAGCTGTAGATGATCGATTATAAGGTTTTCTTTTGAATTTAAATATAAGCAATTAAACAATAATTTCATATTCGCATGACAAATATTTTTTTCTTTTTTATCATTTTCATGTAAAATCTATCTATTTGATCTCTATTTAATTTTTTTGCCTTTTGGGTAGCTAAAACTCAAATCAATTAGAGAAAAAAGCACTTAAGCGTTATGCTAGGTTAGACATCATCATCTTTCGAACTCTTTATATTGATATAATTTTTCATTGTAATTGATAAGGAAATAAGGGAAAAACATTGCAGGATTGGTCTTTACCAATAAGATGATGGGTTTTTTTGTAATTAGGATCGTCCATATGATATGTTGCATCATACCTGCACACGATTTTCTTGACATAAATAAACTGAGACTCGAGTAAGTGGAGTAGGGAGAATTTATAATGATTATAGTAATCAAGTTTTCTAAAAGAATAATCTTTGTTGGGGCTTTGTGTTTCCTTCCTGAAGATGCTGTTCAAAAACCATCATTACAAGTTCAAGGAGAGGGCTAATCGCATGGAAAAACGTGTAAAGCCAATTGTCCCTACCCTCAACTATAAAGCCACTGCCCCGAGAGTTATGGCTTGAATTTAGCTTTCCCTACAGACAACAGCAGGATCAGGATATGACAACCATTGTGAGGGAGTGTGCGTGAGTGTGCTACTACTTAATTATACACATTTATGAGTGACCCTAAATCCACAGATAATGATTTACACGTGTTTAATTATTGATTTTAAATATGTGCATTAAAGTTGATTGGCATGAATCATCTTGCTTGGATGCTGGACATCATGCTTGTGGCAGTAGAGAGAAATGATCATTTCTGAGAAATTTCAATACATTTATCTACTTCATTGCTTCAAAACCATTTTATGCTTTCATCAGCTTTCCTGGAAAAAAAAAATAGTAAAGTATCTTGCAATTTCCAGGAAAGCTTGTGGTAGAACTATCCATGGACAATTTTCTCCTCTTAAATGTACGACGGAGATGAGATAGCTGCTGGGAAAAAAGATGAAGTCGGACTACAAGATCAACCCAAAAAGCGGATCATATGTGAATTGAAGTGAAGGTGACAACGTGGGATCTTTTCAACAACCATAAGTTGTTGGGATAGGATTGAGTCATGTTGTAGTTAATATTAATTTGTGCAAATTGTAAATTTCAGCTAACTCAATGAGGAGAAAATTGAGTTTGAACACATGTTCTAATTTCTTTATAGGAAAAAAGCTCTTCTATGGTAGTTGGTGTCTTAAGCTATTATGTTCAGTTCCCCATCGTACCTACCACTATCCTCAAACTAAATCGAAAAAACAAAGTTGTGTGTATAAAATGATTGCAGACCCAGTACTGTTGTTTATATGGTCATTAAGAATTATTACAATTTAGAATTACTTTAATTGGGTCAATTACTATATACGTACCGTAACATACCATAATTTGTACTTTTATTCAGGATCTGATTCTTAGTTCTTGACTCAACTCTTTACTGTACTAAGTCAAAGCATATTAGTTATATGAAAGATGTTCTGCAGTAAGCTAAAGAGGAATTTCATAAAATGTCGACGGACTAAAGAGAACCACAAAAAAAGATTCAAAAGAAGCTAGACTTGGACGTGAAGACTTGATATATGTAATTGGGTTTATATCTACACTGTTTTACCTAACACTGGCACATAAGACAAATTGAAAAATCACCTGTGATGTAACCCTTATCTTCTTCTTTGATGGTAAAGTTTCTGTTAGAAGTGTTCAATATAATTCAACAGTCAACGTTAAAACTAGTTTGAACTTACCACCTTCCATTTACGTGGAGTGAGGGTGTTAATAAGCGTCAATCGTGTGAATGGTAATTAAAGTAGATGTGTGAAAAGAGAAACTAGATGGATTGAGCCATGGGGTAAATAAAGGGGCCTACATGTCTCGAATATGTGGAACCATTTTTCAATCACCATCGATCAACATGGAGATCATTAGTCGTGTGGACTAAATCTTATCACTTGGATTGCAAGATAATATGTTATTTGACCAATCCCTTATTGCCCAGTTTCATCTCATAATCTACCTTCCTAATAAGCACTCCTAAAGTCTTGACATAAAAAAACAAAGAACGTACAGTAAACAGATTAACTTTTGGACCTACCTACGTTAAATTAATACAAATCGAATACTATGTTTCATCTGTTGGGATTAATCAATGGTTGTCGTTCTTAAGCTTTTGTTCTCTCAATACTTTCATGTTCACACTAATTAATCAATATTCTTTGTTGTTGACAACTAGTAAAAAAAAAAAAAAAGGCAACTGTCCATTTCGAACAATCAAGTTCAATTCTATGAAATGTCCATGAACGTAAAGATAAGGATATTAGTGGGATTCTTCCAGTTTTCCTTATCATGAACAGAGACATATGCGAATTATTGAATGAGTATCTTACAATCAAAGACAAGACATAACAGTACCGTATACACTATAGTGCACCACGAGAACGGAAGATATTGGTCTAATTGTTTTGACAAAGACCCCTTGGAATGTGTTAACTAATTACAAATCCTTCTCTTTTACAACAAATTAAAATTAAAATTAAAATTTTCAATAACCCTAGAAACACGAAATCAAGTACAAAGTTAGTTTGAGATTAATTTATAGTTATATTTATATAATTCATCTATAGACCGAAGTACAGTAAATGTGAAATTGTTGAAGTGATAACAAAGTTGAGCGAAGCAAGTACTTGCTTTAAAAAGTAAATCAAGAAAACATAAGTTGAACCCCAAAACAAGGTTTCTATTGGAAACAACGTTAGAAGTAGACCAAAATAGCCACTAATGTTGAATAATTCTGCAGCCTGTTCAAGTTTGCAGGAAAAAAGGAGATGCATATTACAACCACAGTGCCTTGGTAGTACTAACAAAACGTTGACTGCCCGTCATACACATTGTAGATTGAACATAACAGGGAGCCCCCCACCACACGGCAGAGGCGAAAACGAAATGTGAGTGCAGAAAGAAAGCTAAAAGCAACGTGTGAAAGAAATTGTATGTCTTTGCAAAAGTAAATATACCTGTCTTCTTAGTTCTGTCCACAATTCTGCAGCTTTTCCCTTTGGATTATCTTATTCAATAACGTAATCTTAATTTTGGTTCTAACAAGACCAATGGAAAGTTCACAATTCTCAAGTGGTAGAACATTTGGATCCCCTTTAAGTTTGAATTCCTAAAACTATTACTTAATTCAATTCTATCATTCATACATTAAGTAGTTTATTCATAACTATACTTTATAAATAATTGTGTATACTTAAAATTTTGTTTTTGTAATATTTGAAAATCCATCATTAGTAGAATTAGCACAACAACTTTAGAATTCTGATCGAACCTATTTTTGTTCACATGAGTGAATTTATTTAGAAAGTTTCTTCAAACTTGAGCTTAGACTAGTATATATGGTCTATTGTGTTATTAGATTAGTTAGAATTAATCAATTAAACATTTTACCTAATAACCACAAATGGCAATCTAGCTTTAGAGTAACATTGTAAACTTTGTCTTCAAAAGAAATAACATAGAGAATTATTCTAATTTATTGGTCTAAAAGTAATATGCTACTTTTTTGGGGGGTGGTATGTTATAAGTACAAAGATAGATACATACCTGACCGCGCGTGCCGTCCGGAGACAGAACACAGAACGTGCTGCCCGACTTTCTCTGACTCAGACCGGGCAGCAGAAAACGACAAGACAGGAGCTGATTATCCTCCACCCTTCTGGCAGTTTGGGCAGCCCAATCTAGTCGCCGTCAATTCTCAGTAAGACCTGTCCAACGTTGGGCAGTCACTATCAACAGCTTTCCTTTTTCCTAACACGATTGATTGATTTCCCGCCTAATTATCACCAGAGCCTAACTGTTTTATTATTACTTTTTAGTTGTATTGGAAATTTTTTGTTTTCGTATTTATAAAGTTGGAGACTAACAAATTTGACTAGTCAACAGGCTTCACCCATAATATGCGAAGAATTAAAAGCTCAATACAAATCAAGGCAAGGTTACGTTGCTCCTTTTCGGTTCATGATATATTGGCGAAATTAAGAAAATTAAAATACTATATTATCGACATGTTAGATGATCATGGCCTTAAAATTAAAATTTATAAAAAGAGGTTAATCTGAAACATTAATTATTCAAAAAAGATAGGTCAAAATTATATATTTGTTATCATACTTCAAATCAGACAAACTATCATAACAAATTTATCTTTTCATTTTTTATAAGTATTTAATCAACGCGATATCATGAATCTTATAGAAGAAATGCTCGTTTAACTTTGGCATGCTAATAAAACTATATCTAAGACACGTGATGATCAATTTCAATGGATTATCTTGTTAACAACTGAATTAATATGAAATCTTGGAGTGTTTATTTTGGTGCATATTAAATTAAAATTTTGTAACAATTTATAAATTAAACATGTTAATAAATTATCTGCCAAATTAAAATTTTAAAATTATATAATAAATTTAATTTAAATGATATATAAATTATTTTAAATTAAAATAAATTACAATCTTTCTCGTTATAATTCTAATATTTTTAATTAAAAACTCTAAAAGAGCTTAAATTCACCGTTTAAATCACCATAAATTGGTAGCCAATATGTGCCACCCAGGAGAATGATATGACATGGCAACCATATATAGTACATTGCATGACACCCACATTCTACATGGACCCCCCTCCGTGTTTCCCCTTAGGCGGCAAATACTGCTTTTCTAGGGCTTCTCAACTCTCATACTTTTTTTCTTTAATCTTCTTTTTTCTGTGGCTAGTGGAGAGTGGAATAGGTACATTCCTTTATCCAATAATGCATTTGGTACGGCCATCTTACTTTGACCAGTGCCACTGCCTTTGGCTGTATCTCATCCTATGCACCAAATGAAAGAACCAAAACATGGATTTTGATTTTGGTTCCATCCAAAGACTAGCTCAGCTAATTTAGCCTGTCCTCATGCTAGTACGAGGAACTAAGATTTAATGGCTTGTAGGTATTGGTCTCGTTCTTGTCTTAAGTAGTAACTAGAAACTTAAACAAACCTACACATGCAAGATAGTTTTTGCACTGCACTTCAAATGATTTAGATAAATTCTACAGCTTGGCTCTCACTGATCTAGTAAAGGTTACAAACTTGAAATAAGATAAATCAGCTTCTAATTAATTCTAAGTCAGTTTGCACATTCGTATAAATTTAGAGATAGTCTTTTTATTAACTAGAGGTAAAACTCCATATTTCTCAAACTCTCAAAACTCAATGCTTTAACAGGATAACGAAAATATGTGTAGTTCCGAATGAATTAGTTTATGCACTTAACTCTACATTGACACAGAGTAGACCCTCTCGTGGTGATTTGCCTTGGATTTTATAATTATAGGTAAGACGGTGAATCGATACAAGCAAATTTTGAAGAAGTACAAATTCAATAGAAAGACAATACATTGAAAAGTGAAAAATGGACATGTTTCCCAATGCCCACAACCTAGTTAGCTACTATAGAGCTAAGGGCCATCCCTAAGCCAAATGCAACCGAATAGGTCACCCCCACCAGAGGTTGGAATTCCAATGAAGAGATTCAACCTGACAAAAGCTACCATGGACAAGATCCATCGTGCAGGACCAGCGCAGATCATGTCTCTGTACGAAGCTAAGCATGTGGGTTGTTTATTATTGGAGAGCTTGGAATGTTAAACCTAAGCAAAAGAATTGAGTGATTGATTAACTTCGATTGGCATGCACAGAGAATTTTCCTGACATGTCAATGACAGCGCTCGGCCATGCTCGAAGGCCTATGGTGACTGAATCCAAAGAAAGTCTCTTATATCAAGACTAGATTTTGTTCTGTATAGGAGTTTGCAAATTTTATGCAGGCCTTAGCAATAAAATAATCCAATTCATGTGCTAGGGTTTCTTCAATAAATTAAAGGAGTGAGTTCATTTCAATGTGATCAAAGCATACGAGTGATACAGTGATCTTCATTGAAGATCCCAACAATCATAGGAAATTGCAATACAAAATCTTTTCGTGCTATGCCATAATCATGTTGAAAAGATTTACGTGGTTCTTAACAATTAACATTGACACTGCAATAATAATATTCAGATAATGTTAATGAGAAATCACGTCTCTATTGGTGTTATGCTCTTACAAACTCCTTTCCTATGGATCCCACCTTAAAATTATTGGAAAAGAAGATCGCATCCCGTCACACACTAATTGAATGGCATGGCACTTACAATAAAATAAATTAAACATAAAGTTAGGTTTGCAAGATGATTTAGCTTTTTCTTACACCAAGTCCCACCCAATGCTCGCATAGACTTGACCGGCTTCTAAGTTCAAGAATATTCCAACTTTCAGTCCCAAAGATTCCTCGATCTGTAGCACTGCAGCCATTTATCACGAGACGAAACAAAGGATGGCGCGGAGTTACATCGAAAATCGATAAGATGTGTTATGGTACGTCCAACAGTTTTTGATCAGATTAAAAAGACTCATTCCCTAATTTTTAGATTCGAGACTTTCACATGTGTAGAGTGCACTATTGATATGGACTCAATTTGTGGTAGGCTTAATTAATTGATCTAAACTCAACAAATTTGTAAAAATGAATATTGATAAATTGGAATTGGAGGGTATTAACCAATGTTTTAATATACCAGTCAAAAGAAATGTTTAAATTTAAAGATTCAATTAATATTAAATTATTATGAAATTAGTATATAATAAGCAAGAAGTAAAAATTATAAAAATAAAATATTTTATTCAAATAAAAAATAATACTCCAGTGTTTATTATTGTATAATAAACTAATAATAAATCAAATCTAATACTTCAAACTAAATATAAATCTAATATAAAACTTAAAATAACAATAAAAATTAAAGTTGTATTTTCGAAGGAGGTTGTGTCTCACCATTGTCAAAAGTTCTAAATTATTTAACGTTATGTAAAGACTTGTAAGCTACACTTTCATTCATAGTATTTACATAAACTTTTTTTACTACATTCAAATAAATTACAAATTAACAATGTCTGAAATTATTCTCAATTGTACATTTGTAATATATTGTACTTTTAGGTTAAATATGATCAAAATAAGGTATGAATTGACCATTAGTAGATGTTCTAAATTCAATTGTTGTGAGTTGTGACATATGCATTTTCTTCATAAATAGCCTTTTAAGTTTGTTGTAATTAAGATCAGTTGACGGTTCTTCTTCTTCAACCCAAAATTCAGTATGATTAATACAATCAATATCAACTAGATCATACATTCTTTTTTTATTAAGCGCCCTGAATACCTAATAGAGAAATTATATATAAAGTGAAAAATTAAAATTAAAATAATGAAAAATAAAAAAAAATTAATAAAATACATATTATTCGTTCTCAGATTATAATGTAAACAAGGTCATTGAGTCTTTGATGTTCTAAACGATTTCATTTCTTTGTATAAATATGTAAAAAAATGCTCCAATTACGTTCACAACCTGATGTAAAAATTGTTTAATTGAGTAATCTAATAGTGAGTTTTCTCAATGTTTGTGCACTTTTATCGAATAATCCCCCATCACTCATCTATATTCTAAATTAATAATTATGAGAATTAAATTTATATATTATTAATAATTAAAAGATGAATTAAAAGTATAAAAACTTACTAAGCTTAATTTTGTAATCATAAGTTCTCTCTTTATAGATGAACTAACAAAACTCTCTTAGCCTTTATGATACAATTTAATTTAATTTGTCGCTCGTAATTACTCTTTAATAGAGAAAATATGTTTACATCCAATCACTTCAAAGAGACTACCCATAATATCATTTGTGCATACGTCATCACTATATAAGCAATAAGGATTAAGAAAATAAGCTACTAAGTGGATCCACTAACTAAGATGCTTATCCCATCATTAGTTAATAATATCTATATAAGACTTATACAATTTCTCCTTTTCTTTATAAAGACTTATATTTGTTTTGCAAACTCTATGTATACAACCATATATATTCCCCAAAGATGACTTCTTATCTAAGTCAACGATTCTTAACAACCTTTATAAAGAGAGTCATAATCTTCACAATGATCAAGCAAGCATCCCCAATTTTATTATCAAGAATAATAGCATAAACTTCTTTTCTTTTAACAGTCTTTAGTAACTTATGATTGGATAAATGTTTACTTGCCACTAAATTTTGAAGTAGTTTATGTTCATAAACATTTTCAAAGTAATAAATTTAGTTGCAAACTTAGTAGTATCAGGACGCATGATCTCGACCAATCTTCTTACTTTCTTAACCAAGACAAAAATGTAATATGATTATGTACAAAAATTGTGACCTTAAATGCACGTGAGCTTTACTAGAAATATAGTTCATATCACCAATATCTTTTAAAATAATATTTATGTAATGAGTAATGCATACAAATATGCCCACAATTTGATTATAAGAAGTACCTAACTGATATCTAATTAACAGCATTATTTGTAACAAAATGCACAATATTCTTTGATCCAACGTACTCAGCAATTTCATAAAATAATTTAGATAAAGCATTAGCACTTTTTACTATCTCAAAAGCATCAACTGACTTGATCAAAGTTGTTACAATATAACCAAGAAATTAAATAAGGTTCTTTGTCTTTGATCAGATTCCTCGTCTTTCATAATAATGCATCATTATATGTATCTGAAACCAACTCAAATTCTTTTTTTAAATCTTGAAGCAAAGGCACACAAATCTTATAATAAGAAGGTACCTTAAATCTTGAATCTATCATTGCTGTAGCATTTATTACTTCTTAAAAGTACGGTGAATTTAAGCATTTAATGGAATATATGAATGATAAAAGAATCTAGCTCATGCTTGTTTGTATCACAAAATAATATCCTTATCAACCAAATTACTATTTAAACTAGGTTGAGAACCAAATAGTTCTCGGAGGAAAATAAGAATTTATGTTAATAGTAGCTTTCCTTTCTCTTTTATCTAATAATTGTAATGCTTTATCATTTCCAAAAGATATATCATGAGCCACTTTATTTTTATTTTTTATTGTTTTAATGTGAATAATTTCTAATCATCTCATGTACATCAAATGGTACTTTTTTACAAGAAGCAATATTATCCTTAATACCAACAAGATTTTCTTTCATTCTATAAATTCCTCCCCCTTTAATTATTTAACCATAAAACATTCGATTATATTAGATATTCCCATTAAATGGTTAAGAAGAAGAAAAATAATTCCATATTAGATTAGACTTACCATGAGTAGATGATGCTAAGTTTATTGAATCTTTTTATGATGATTCCATATTTTCCATTATAATTTTAACCTGAAAAAGGAGAGTTAACTTGTGATCTTGACATAAGGAATCAAAAACAAAAAAAGGTTGAAAAGAATTGAAAACATCAAAGAAAATTAATTCAAATATGAAATAGAAATTGAATATTTTCCAAAATTGAATAAATCTAAAAAGTCTCTAAAAAATTTAAATATGTTTGAAGAAGGACATTGAAAATTAACCTACTTCTTTAAAGTTTAAACATTACTATTTAACACATTCTTAAATTATCCTAAACAACTAACCTATCTTTTTAAGAGAGTTGTGACATTAAAATGATGAATAAGGCTTGGCTTTTCCTATATCCTTTCATTATCAGTCTTACATAATATTTGCTCTACTTGATCGTCATTGTTTTGCTGGATCTTAAAGACGTATTTATTTCTAAATGGCTTTCTTCTTTCCTACAATGGTACACGTTTCTAACTTTTGTTTTATGAGAAGCTTCAATTGCTTTAAGTACTGTTGTCATCCATTTAGAGACATCTAAATTATTAACTAATTCTTGAACGGTTAATTGCTTTTTATCCTCTATTAAAAGGAAATTACCATATTGCCCTCTATTATATGATTCAAGTTCCAATTTTGTAGTCTTTTATGCTATCTAATCGACAAACTTTTAAAGTTTCAAAATCCACTTGTTCTTGAAAATCTTGCTTTGATACTTCAAAAGAAATCCTCTTGTTCAAAATCCTTTTCATTTGTATTATAGTCTTTAAACTTTTTGTGAAGTGATGTTGTTTTCTTCTTTCCTTTGTAAATTTATTGTTGTAAAGGTGACGTCCCTGTTAATATTAGCCTTATGGGTAGTGAGATCCCATATGTGGTAGCTATTCACTCTGTCAATAGATCCCATAGGTGATGTCTTGACTTTGTGATTTCTTTAGTGTTATACATCATGTACACAAGACTTCTAAATACATAAATGTTAGACTAATTTGTTGGCTTCTTAATCCAATTTTTCATTGGGATCTTTAACTTAATTGTAGTTAATAGAAATCTATCCACTTATATTGGACATTATTGATTGTTTCTATCCAAAACTTATCTAGCTAGACCTGTAACTCTCAACATTGTTCTTATTCTTTCTAATAGAGTTTTATTTATTCACTTTGCCTATCTTTTTATTGAGGAATTTACATAACAATGTGCGTCCTTTGATGTATTTTTTCTTACGAAATGTATCAAATTAATTTATAATATATTTTCCTCTATTTTCATCCTTAAATACTTGATATTTTTACCATAATCAAGTTCAATATATTCTTTAAAAACTTTGAAAATGGGAAAAACATATGTTTTCTTTTTCATTAAGTATACCTAACACCCTCCTTAAATAATTATTACTGAAAAAGACGAAGTACATTGCTCCTCTTAAGGAAGGAATTGGTGTTTACCTTACATTAAAGTAAATCAATTCAAGAACAACCTTGCTTCTTGAATTTGTTATTTTAAATTTTACACAATATTGCTTACTTGTAACTCAATGTTTATAAAAAATGTAGTGATACCTCTGTGATTATAGGAATAACTTTCACTTAACAAGTATCTTCATTCCTTATTTAGATATATGCCTAAGTTTTTGATGCTATAAATATTGAAGATCTCATGTGCTTTTGCTTCTATTAATGTCTTCTTTTAACTTGTACAAGTTTTCACCTATTGTTTCTCCCTTTGTAAGTACAATTGTATCTCAAATTATCTTTAAAATCTTGTTAACAATTTCTATTTTACACCCAGGATGATTTAGTTATCCTAAGGACAACAAATTCTTCTTCAAGCCCTTTGTGCTTCCTAAACGATACAAAACCATTACACATCATTAATTTAATGGTTCCAATACTAACAATCTTTAGAGGATAATCTCCACAATTGTACATAGGTCCTTTTGAAATAGGTTTACAATGATGAAACCATTCCCTTCTAAAGATCCTATGAAAAGAAATTCTTAAGTTGAAGAGCCATGTATCAATTAGTGACTTCCTTCTTTAAATTGTTATTGCTACTTTACAATATAAAGCATTGTCATCATTGTAGTAATTGTAAAATTTTCTTAAGGACTAGAATTTTTCTTATATAAATTCTAATAATCATTTTTCAGGTAACCTTTCTTGTCATAAGTATAGTATTTAAAATTTTTCTTACCTTTTAATTTTGAGCATTTTTGGCTCCTATTTGGGGTCATATTTTGTTGGTAAAAGAAAGTAAATAATTTCTTCCACAAAAGAAGTTTGTTTTCACAAGATATAATTAGAAATTCTTATTTATTTATTACCGACTAATGAAAACAAAAAACTATTTCATTCTTTTTTAATCTATATATATATCGTTAGATTGTAAAGACAATAAGTCAATTTAAGTATTATATATGTCATTAGTTTGATCTTTCCATATATCTATATAAAATATATTTTTGTTTCATTTTAAAATTTATTTATTTCTTTTTAATATATAATTTAGATTTATATAAATATAAAATAATCATCAAAAATATTTTGAATATATTAAAAAGAAGAAATACTTGATTATGAAATAAATCCCTTTTTAAAAAAATTGGATAGAAAATATATACATAAATAGCTTTTTAGATACCATCTTAATGATGGTGAACTAAATAGAGTCAATTATAATGGTCTTGCTATTGTGAAAAATATGTTAGCCCTTAGATTGTTGTCACATACTCAGCTCTTATTACAATTGCTACTACTATTATTCTCTCTCTTATCACCATTCAGGCTTCAACTTTTTAGAAACTAGACTACTTATCTTCCTTATTCTTGCACTAAATTTCTTCCTCCAAAATTGCTATTGTAACATTATTGAAGACTAGGTCATTTGTAAGAAGATTATTAGTTAAGTTGATGATAAGTTGATCATAAGAATTATATAGACTTTGAAGTAGAACTTTAGTATATTCATGTGACTCTATTGTATAACCCAACAAAATGAGCTTAAGAGAATAAAGTATTCAAAATATTAATATGCTCAATAATTAGAGTGGATTCCATCATCCAAAGAGTATTAAAGTTTCTCTTATGGAAAATTTTATCATAGAGCAACTTGACTTCGTTCAACTTTGTAAGATTATTCTATAACTTTTTTGTTATTTTCTTCTCCTTTACGCTTGATAAGACTTCATCAGCTAAAATTAGGTAAAGATTTGTAATAAAATTTACATATATTCATTTCATTTGGTATCGTTATTGAAGTTCTTTGGACTTCCACTAATTGCTATAAGCCAATTATTCTTTGTGAAAATGACTCATTTTCAACTTTCATAGCAAGAAATTATTCCCTTTGCACTTTTCAATTTTAAATTTGATTATTATTACTTTTATCTCAAACTATATTGAGTTAATAGAAATTGCTCCCACTAGTTTACATAAATAACAATTGTATATGTGAGTAGTTCTTAGTACTTGCTAAGGGTGAATAATATCTAACTTATTTTTTGACGTAGAAGTTCCACTTATAATGACAACCAAAGAGCATATAATAAGTAGATATATACATTCTGATTAGACTTTAATACCACATATTGGAATAATTATATGGGTGAAGTAAGTCAGCAACCTAATTAAGATTAGAAGAAATAAGATACACAAATATTATAATGAGTACAAAAATGTTATAATACTAACATTCACCAACTATAAGTTATAAATATTAATTTGTAACTTAATACTCATAAAATCAAAATCATGAGAAGCTCTATTCTTTAATGATTAAATTTATTTTTTGATATACAAAACAGGAAGATTAATGAGAATTTATAGGTGAATCAAACTAATTATAATCATAAATTTTAATTTATTATAATTATTACATATTTTAATTTAAACCTTTACGTTATAAATTATTTATCTTTATTTAAATATTTTGTAAATAATAACTTAATTATTCTGATATGAATAATATTTAGACATCTAAAATTTTCTAATAATTGCAACGTCGCATGTTAATTTTTTTAAAGCAATAAGTTGAATTTCATATTAATAATTAAAAGTGTAGACATTTTAAGGAATCATGTTTGTTATCACAGTTTTGGTATAAACCACAATTAGCTTTATGTGTGAACGTAGCTGTACCTAATCAAGAGTGACAAGAGCCTACTGTTCTGGAGTCTGATGCTCAATCATGTGTTCGGGCTATTCTTGACTCTAATTATATGAATGAATCTGCTTTCGAACTATTAGTTTCGATTGTAAATCTCTTCTCACTGAGGTTAGAGATGTGCGCTTAGTCTTTGTTAGATGGTCTACGAATGGAACAACTCATAGGCTTGCTCGAGCTGTTATCATCTCGATGGACAAGGTGATTTGGTCCTAACGACCGCCTATATGTATTTATGACTCTATTCGGCTAGAATGTCAATAACAGTTCTTACCATTTCTTGAAAAAAAAAAAAAAACGGTGTCAAGAGCCTGCAACGAGTCAATTTTGGGTGAACTGGTTTGAAGGTAATCAATCATTTCATTAAAAGTAAGTGTACTGGCTTTAGTATGCTCGAGGAAATTGATGTGTATATTATGCACTCTCGTCCCTTCATGTCGGTATGCCACTTTATTCTGCCAGTCCATACTTGGCAAATGGATATCTGTCGTTTTATGCAATCTGCTCCTGACATGGGTAAATAAATCCATATTTTTTAAAGCTAGAGGATCGAAAATGGAATACCTTTCCTATTAATTTCTACGATTTATTACATTATTAAATTAATATAAAAAGTATAGATGCAGTGCAGCTAGATGGTTAGTGGGAGTGGCATTGAAGGCGATATACTTCTGAAATACATGGGCCCAATCCTCTAGTCCTTGTTGGGTGAAGCCCAAGATACAAACACTCCAACCTGAGTGAGGCATGGGCAAAAGTGGTATTTCGAAGAACGCGTGCAGAAGTTGCAATCAGGAGCAGAGATTCAGTACAACACGCCACACCACACCACATCATCGATTTCTAGCATTCTCCACCGGCGCGAAACTCATTCCGTGTCTAACTGCGGTTCACCGCCAACTTTACGATTTCATCTTCCAAGACCTCTGAGTTTGACGGGTTTTTTACTTTGCCTGCCGCCATGAACTGCGAAGTCTGTCAACTCAAAGAACTGGTAATTTTATCTTAAGTACAGAGTAATTTCCCTGATCGGAGGTCCGATCAAGAATTTTTGCGCCGTCTACTCTTTCTCCTTTTTGTTTATATGACTTGGTTGGACTGTTCAAAATGTATGTAGGAAGTGGAGCACTTTGAGATACGGGAAGTTCTACGTTGTAAGTGCTGTTCTTGTCGCCTTTTAATTGTACCAATTGTCGCGTTTTAATATGGACTACCTTTTACTTCTGCAAAGCAATGTTAATTGAATCGATTTCTGGCCTCAGACTCAGTGAACTAGTGATTTCTTGAGTTACTTTTTCGTGTTTGTGGTTTTAGTTTTAATGTCTGAATTATGTGCAGGCATATTACACACGATTGTGTTTCATCGAGCTTTAGGTCTTGTCCGCCCTAAAGACGTTGACTTGGAACTCTTTGACATTACATACGTAAGTGACTCTAATTTCCCATCTCATCTTGCGCAGATATAGTTCCAGGACCTGACGCTTTATAGTTTTTGGTAATGAATTTGTTGAAAGTAAAAAGCTTGGGAGAAGGACTAGTGCGGAAAAAATGATGGACTTGTCTCCAGAAAAAAAAAAGTAGTTATTTGTTATTTGGTCTTTGTAGTCATTTCTTTCTCTACATTTAAGGACTGGCATTTTAAGATGATGGAAGCTTTTGATGTTTGTATTTTCGCACTGCTCTGTTTTTTTTAGGTGCAATGCGGGGATGGCGATCTTGAAAAGAAAATAGATGAGAAGATTGAGCAATTCATAAGTTGGGTAGACAAACACCCAAATAAGAAGAGTCAGGTCGATTGTTTGTAGCATTCTTTACGAACATTCCAATGCTTTGGTTTATTTTCCCATCAATCTCTCATAGCTTCTGGTTTATCATGTATAATGTTATTTGGTGCTAAAATCATGAGAAATATTTATCTGAAGTACATGGAATATGATAAATTGGAACCTTGTTTGCTTTTGAGGCCTTAAGTCATCATATGCATCATTTGAATAGTTAATCACGGAAACTTTATTTCTCTGCATAATGTATGTCTCATGCTTTGTCATGAGCATCATTTTTGTAGAACATCTGCTCTGCTTTTACTACTGATAGCAATTTGTTGTCTTTGTACATTATTAAATTTGCTTATTGATTTTCAAGCTAATGGTGCAGATATGTCTTTCTTTTTATGAATTGAAAAGTAAAAAAGAGTCATGGTTCACCAACAAAACTGAAAGATTATTTTGGGAAAACTGGTACATCAATTTGAGTGTAACTCAACATCCGAAGGCTCACCCTGGAAAGTCTCATCATTCGAAAGTAGTAGTTGACCCTGGAGGTACCTTCATGTTATTTGGTTGATTTGATGATTTGTTGAAGTTCAATCCTTAAGCCTTTTCTTTATTTCATCCTTCTACTCGTGAATGTAGAAAGTGCATCTGAGGAGAGGAGTGTTCGCAGGGCAGCACTTGAAGCATCTCTTCGTGAGGTCTTATTCCAAATCATTAAATTTGTTAACGAGAAAAAGGATCATGTTCCACCCATATCAGAAGGGGTCATCTACTTCCCCTATGAGATTACAATCCCTAGGTCAGCTGTGTTTTATTTTCCTTTTATCCTCACAAGCTGCTTACTTCTGTTCTTATTCTATAGTTTCTACTTACTAGTTGGGCTTAAGTTAATAATATAGTCCTGGTGTCAACTTTTCTTTCTTTAATCTTTCCTGTTGTCAACCTTCTGTGTCTTAAGATTTCTTGGTATGTCATCATGCTTGAGCATAAGTGTCTATCATTATCTCTGTTATCAATGTTTTCAAGTAGATTCATTTCATTGTTGGTCATTCAAGATTATGGGTGAATACTTGAGGATTGCTTCTCTTGAACCATTTACCATTCTGCCTTAATTTCTGATCTTGGCAATTTAGAACTCTGAATAATTTAATGCATCTTTTTGCCTATCTGAACTCGTTTAAGTGATCAACACAGAATAGATTTCTTGACATTCTGACATCATAGTTGCTTTATACTCTGACTATGGGTGACTCGGTACATTGGCTCTAATTTCCATGTTTTTTTTCTTTCTTTTAATAGATTATCATTTCATGCTATAGTTGTAGCATAGAAAGTTTATGTTTTATGGTGCATGCAATTGTATCATGTCATAAGCTTTCTGATTTTGCTTTGGGAGAGTCTGTGAAACCAATTTCTTAGTGTAACATCGATTACTATGTTTTCTGCGTTTAACTAAACTTTTTTTTCATGCAATTAATTGCTGTGATAATGATTAAAGTCCCCAGTCTGTGAAGTAGGCTAGACTTGACTTCATCTGTTAACTAAAATCAGGACAAACCTTCATATGTATAGGTCATGGAAGTTATTGTAATGAGGGCAGCCTGTTATAACATAACAACCTTGAGCACTAGCCAAAACCATCTTCTATTCTTCAAGCTTCGAGTCAGCAAGGTGGCATTTTTTTGAAAATATTATCGTAGGAAACATGTTACTTATTATATTCAATTAGTGCTTAATAGGGGTTTTATGGAATAAAGTTAACCGAGGAAGTTTTGTGAAGTCTTATGATTTGACTGTACTGCCATTGCTCAGCTCCTCGGATTCTGCCTTTGGGATGGACATGCTGAAGCGGATGCTACATTCAGGAAATCCAACAATACTTGGCTGACTGTAATAGTCGGTCAACATTGTAGAAAGGGTTTAATACTGCCGTCTAAAGCTACCACCGTTGTGGTTTGGTGGCTGTGAACGTGAACAGCGATAGGTTTGAGGCGACTGAATTGGTTATGCTGTTGACTACTTAAATGGCTCCAATTGTAATTACACTTGGGTTCATTATTATCCATTTCTGACCTATCTTGTTGACATTTTCTTTTTGGTAATGCTTAACTCGCTCGTTACATATAAACACAACAGCCTCAGCTGAAGCCACATATACTAAATGCTGTTGATGACAAATTTATATTTGCGGAACATTTCATTAAGATCTTCTTTGGATGGAGCACAAAATCGTCTGTAGTCTTAGATTGCTATTATTGGGAAAATATGTTTGTAATATGAGAAGGAAAGATTGTTCTTATCCGCGTATTGCCGCTTCGTTTCATTTCCAAAATGCAAGTATCAGTTTTGTCTTATTCCTAATGGAATCTGGTCTTGCTTCGATTTGTGGACAATGTTTTTGTTGGTTTGTTCATGTAACAATCACGTTAGTCTTGATGGAATCCGGATACAGTGATACTCTCGACCGACAACCTCTTGTCATTGGCTGAGCTCTTACAAATCCATTTATGTGCATTTTAACATCTGAACTAGTTCAAACTCCCTGTTTATTTGCGACAAAAACAAAGGACAATGACCATTTCATGAAATGAAAAGCTTTAGTTTTGTAAAGAAGCAACGGCGGATATTTGGAGTTGCATCTTTTCTTTTTATTTTACGTTGTATGGTAATTCAAGTTCTTTATAAACCGCGTTTAGAAACAAGTAAATAAATAGCGAGTTAGTGCGAGAAAGCTACAGTATTAGTGCGAGAAATTGCTTGTTAGCGTAAAGGTGACGGGTGCTGTTAGTGAGTTTGCTGTTCGCAGAGCCTGCGGCGAGAGCTCGGTCGGAGCACCGGAGAATATGTCTCCCAATGACTCGGAGGGTCACCAGGCTAAGAAGAGACGTACTCGGAAGCGTGATGACAATCAGTCCCACCTGAAGTAGTCCTACATCGCGGCGGTAACAGGGGGCTCCACTGACTCTGGTGCTGCGGAGACGTCTGCATGGCCAGAGGAAGTGCCAATCGACGTTGTAGACAGGGATATCACGTAGGTCTTCGATGAGCAGGGAGGCAGTATCCTGCTATCTCCGACCCTGAAGGGCAAGCTGGTCAAACAGTGGGAGAAGGCGGTGATCTGAAGGTGCTGGGCCGTCGTGTGGGTTTCATCGTGCTTAGTAACCGCTTGCGCTTACTGTGGAAGCTGCGTGGCAACGTGAAGATGGTGGATTTAGACAATGATTTTCTCCTAGTTAAATTTCAAGAGGAAGGCGATTACATAAGGGTGTTTATAGAGGGCCCGTGGACGATATTCGGGCAGGTTATCGCCGTCCAGAGATGAAGCTCCTCTTTCCGTCCCACCCATGTCGTAATCACCAGCGCTGTCATCTGGATTACGATCCCAAACTTACCAATAGCATGCTACCATCCACAAATTCTCGAGGCTCTGGGGAACCTTGTAGGGCACACGGTTCGCATAGATGAGACAAAGTTGCATGCATGCCATGATAGAATTTTATCATAATTGTGGACCAGTATAATTGAAATTATTTTGTACAAATCCTGATTAATTAGATGTCAATGATAATTCTCTTTTTAACGTGCCATTGGATCTGTGTTTATGGGCTTGTTATGATGGGTAGGCTTGACCCATGTATTATAAAGCACAGGAGGCTCTACTGTTAGCCACCCTTGAAAATACATTTGCCCCATTGAAACTGTATGCGTTTTTTGCTGATTAAGGATTTGGAATAACAATAGCAAATCTTCTGCATCTCTATCACGTCGCTCTCAGAACATTACAATAGATTCAATGGTTCCCCAATTTTCAGGTATTTATCAATCCAATTATTGAATATAGTTTGTTGCAATTCTAGAGTTAATTATTTGTGTAGATTAATCATGAAATTAATCTGAAATTTCGGGTCTAATTTTCTTTCAATTGGTATCAGAGCCAATTAACCCTAATTGTAACTGCTAATATGGTGTAATTTTTCGATATATTATTCTATGGAATTTGGGGTTTTCGTTTTTGATAATTGTATTTTGTGAAATCGTTTTTGTTATTGTTGCCATGCTTCGGTTTGTGTTAGAGAATGCAGTAGGTGTTGTCTTTTAAAACACAAGAACCCAAAGAACCGAAACCATTAACGTTTTCTTCGATTTTTTCTGATTCTTTTCAGTATATTTTTTCGTAAAATTTCTTGAGAGGTTTGATAGATCTATGAATTCTGAATCTAATGAAGCAAATTTCGTTGAAAACGGATCAAAAATGAGAGAGATACATCGATTTTTTTGAACCGGGTCGCGAACCGGGTCGGGCGACCCGGATATCAGCCAGCTGGGAGAGGAGGATGAAGCCCGACCCGGCTGGCCCTCACCCACGCGCACTGGTGGCGCGAGTGGGCGCGTGCGGCTTCCTCCAGTAGCCATTTTTTCCCAAATGTTTTCCTACATGCTCCACTTGCCCGGTACTATTTTATGGTATTTTTTCTGAAATTTTTTGAATGCTGGAATATTTATTTTTATTTTTTCCAAATTTTAAAATTAATAAAAATATACTGTACTCTCTGAATTTTTTATTGAAAATTTTTGTACTTATTCCTAGTATTATTTGGGCTTGTGGGGTATTGTGTACTCTCAGAGTTATATAGTTGTG
>JANITW010000236.1:9836930-9846987 GCA_027564335.1 Erythroxylum williamsii
TCCGTTTCCCTTCGTTTCCGTTTGCTTCGTTTTCCGTTCTGCTTATGTAGTTGGGTTCCGGTAACGGGATCCAACATATCAACTTTAAGTTCAATCGTAAAATTTTGTGAGACAACTTGTAGTTGTGGAGTGAGATATTAAACTTTATAATTCCTTATTTAAGCTTAGTGAATTTACTTATCAGTTTGACCTATAATTTTTTTTCCTTTATATTGAAGGGTTTTTACATAAATCAATGTTTATTTCTTTATTAAGTTTTGATTCTATACTAATATTTGTTGATTAAACTTGAAGAGTATATTATTGTTGCTTTTGGATGATTTGTTTGAGAATTATATTTCTCCTCTCTCAATCAATTCAAATGAAGATGACCCTTTTCCTTTTAAAACTTTTACATCATAAAATCTTTAAATTCAAGATATTCATTAACTAATATGATTTAAACTTCTCAACTTTGAAATTTATTAAGAGCCAAAGCACTAAATTAATTTTATGTAACAAAAGAGCATTAATACTGCTGAATTTGTGGGCCTTATTTTTGTCACTTAACATGGCAACAACAAAGTAACACATATATAATCATTCCCAATAACACTACAATTAATATTTTCGTGCTATCTTCAAGAGGCAGCGTGCGACATCTTGTGGTCGGGAGAGCATAGCCATATGATCGGTCCCTTTCATCTCCATAACCTCGTCGACTGGACTATTCTCTATCATCCAGAGCTGGAACTCTTTAGGTATCGCTTTATCTTCGGAGGCTACTATGAAAGCCCGTTTAATCGACCCGTATCGCTCCTCAGTAAATTTCTTTGACTTGGACAAATCGTGCACAAACAATGAGCTGGGCCTCAACAGTGATTTTGCCAAGTCAAGGTCCTACAAAGAACTAATGTTTACCAAGCTATTGTTGTGTAGGAATATGACGTTTACTAAAGGGGCAGACTTCATCCCAAATTTTGAATTGAACCTCAATAGATTTGTTCGAATTTTGAGCATATCTAAAATTTTAAATATGTTTATTGGATTAATTTTAAACTTCTTTAATCTGAGTCTAACTCAAATTTAATTTAAATAAATTTGAATAAGATTATTACATAATATAAATTTATGATATTTATATTTTAAATAAAATTAATAAAGAATAAATAAAATAACTTAGAATATTGGGGTTCAAGAAATTACCAACCTCGACAGGGCTGAGTTGATAAAGCTTTAACGATAAGAACTCAGGCCCGAATAGCACTGCCTTGAGTTGCAATTCAGATTTGCCATAGGGGGAAGACTTGGTGTCCAACCAGTCGACTTCTGACACCCTTCGAGCGTACTTTAAGGCAATAAAAATCATTTCGTTAGAAAAATCATTGTTGTAGGCTGCTCTACGATTGATGAAATTCATAAGACCGACTAGAACTGAAAGCATCAAATCATGTCCTTATTCGGATACTTTTGATTTGAACCCACTTGTGGCGTTATTAATAAAAAGACAATAATTTGACCTCCTTCTATGTATCTATTATAAGTTTGATGTGATTCAGAATGACCCGAGTAGCAATAAATAAAACTTACAAGCTACAACCAAAATCCTACACTTGTGTTCAGGATCAGATGATTATGTAAAACAGTATACCAATCACAAGAAACAAGAATAGGGTTTTGGAGTGCAGTACCTCTTCGAAGACATATGAAGGCTGATTTTTGGTGTCTGGCATGTACGCTGTGAGGAAGACAGCCACGTCAATCTTCTCTGGGAATTTCTCCATAGCAAGAGATAGATTCATCCCTCCTAAGCTATGGCCAACTAGTATAACCTTTTCATTTGGTAGCACTGATGAGCTCAGGAAATCCAGCAAAGGTTGAGTGTACTCTGAAAATGAGTAAACCTCTTCTATGGAATTCGGATTGATGCCTGCACCAGTTAGGTCCAACGCTGTGACACGGTGGCCAGAGGACTCCAGCAGAGGTTTCACCTTGTACCAACACCAAGCCCCATGACACGCTCCATGTATTAAAACAAAATGCTTCTTTTGACATCCCACAAAATCTTCCATGCCTTTCTATTTTTCTCAAAGGAAAATGAGACTATTTCAGTGATGTTGACAATTAACTTTTATTATAATTACCTTGAAAATAGGTTTTTGTCAACAAAACAAACTCCCTATTTTATTGAAAGAAAAACACAAATATTAAAACTCAATAAACCCAAAACCCGTTATGAGTTAGTTTGTTGAAGCTAACCAACTAAACCCTTTAGTATTCTCACTAGTACACACCTCACTCAACTTTCTTTTAATAACATCTATGGATGCAATGGCCAAATGGCTATATTTATAGGTGATTAAGTCGGTTGGGCTCTTTGGCGGCAATAATTGACAACTTAAAATTGTCAACTAGCAAAAGGAATAGAAAGCCAATTTGAATTAAAAATTTGACCAAGTCAAAGCTATCCTTTTACAACTCATCATAGTCTCCAGATTTCCAATATTAAACCAAGTTTAATCCTTAACATCCTCCTTTAAACTTGGTTGTAACATCCTCCTTTAAACTTGGTTGTCATTCCGTGCATGTTCTTCAACTTGTAAAATGTCTCAGCCTTCAAAGGCTTTATGAAAATGTCTGCTATTTGATCTTCAGATGTGAGATACTTAACAATAATCTCTTTGTCTTTAACCAAACCTCGAATGTAATGATGTTTAATATCAATGTGCTTACTTAGACAGCGATTGCTGATTTATTATCACAGTAGATTGTCGTGGGACCATCTGATTGCTGTTGCAATTCACTAAGCATCCTTCGTAGCCAAATTACTTGAGTGGCATAATTTGTTGCAGCTAAATACTTTGCTTCAGTAGTTGAAAGGGCAACTCCTTGTTGTTTCTTAGAAGATCAAGAAAATGCTCTAGAACCTAAATGAAAAACATGACCTGAAGTACTTTTTCTCTTTTCAACATCATCGGCCCAATTGCTATCTATATATCCAACTAGTTGTATATTTTTATTGTTTGAATAAAATATGTCATCATCATACCCTTTTTTTATGTCACTCACTGTGCACCCATCTTTATTGAAATGTAAATCATAGCCCATTTCTAGTAATTGTCCAACACTCAAAAGATGTTAGCAAAGAGTAGGAGCATAGTATACATTTGAAATATAATTTAAAAACCCATTCTTCAATTTTATAGCTATCTTTCCTCTTCCCAAAACTGGAATCTAATAGTCATTGGCAAGCTTTACTAAAGAATTAAAGGATTCATCTAATTCAGAAAAAACTTCCTTGCTTCCACTTAAATGATTGTTGCAACCCGAGTCTAAAAACCATTTACAGTTATCACTACTACTAATTTCATAAGCAATCATTAACAAGGTTTCTAGGCTATTATTCTCAGCAATTCCAGCTCAATTATCTTTATATTCTTGTCTTTGAACATGACATTTTCTATTATAGTGACCATATTTTTTGTAATTATGGCATTGAATATATGACCTGCACTCATATTGATAGTGACCAAACTTTTTGCACTTGTAACATTGAATATTGGATCTATCTTGAGGATATTCATTTTCTCTTGCTCCTGGTCTAGAATTGGTTTTAGAATTTTTTCCTTCTCTACCTCTAAAATTTGAACTTCTTTGAATATGCTTCGTTTTGCCTATTGCACTTTCCTTTTCATTTCTCAAATTTTCTTGGGCTTTTAAAACTTGCTCCGTTATGTTTGCTAATCTTTTATTCATTCGTATTTCACGAGGCTCTAGTGAGGCTTGCAAATCATTAAGAGTATTTTTAGACTCTTCAATGGTTGTGACAACATAATCAAATCGACTTGTCAACATGCGCATAATCTTTTCCACGATATCTTTCTCCATAACCACATGACCATTATTTTTCATCTCATTAACTAATTTTTCTACGCGTGAAAAATAATCCTGAATACTTTCTTCCTTACCTTACTCCATCAACTCGTATTGCTTTTTAAAGCCTTGCAGTCTTGTTCGTTTAACTGTATCTACTCCTTCATACGTTTTGAGCAAAATATTCCAAGCCTCCTTTGCTGTTTTAGCATGGAATATTATTTCAAGAATCAATAACTAAACTGATTAACAAATTAAAAACAAGGCTTTTTTGTTTAACAAACGATCACAAACCAATTGTTGTGATTCTTCGTCCATTGGTTTTCTTTTTCTACTATGCCTTTTTCCAAAATTTCACCATACTCATTGCTTCTCAAGTATAGCTCCATAAAGTGTTTCCACATTGCAAAATTATTTTTGCCATCAAACATGAAAATTGTTAATTGCATTAGTTGAATTTCAGGTGTTGAATTTGAAGCCATCTTGATCTACTTAAGCTCTTTAATCGAGCTCTGATACCAAATGTTAGCAATTAACTTTGATTATAACATCTATGGATGCAATGGCCAAATAACCATATTTACAGGTGATTAAATTGGTTGGCCTCTTTGATAGCAATAGTTAGCAACTTAAAATTGCCAACTAGCAAAAGAAATAGAAAGCCAATTTGAATTGAAAATTTGACAAGTCAAAGCTACCCTTTTATAACTCATCATAATCTAGAGATTTTTCAATATCAAACAAAGTCTAATCCTTAACAAGTGACAAAAAGAGAAGGGGAGAATGGAGAGCACGAGAAGGGACATGACGTAACAAATTTGTTTACTCCTTTACATGCTACGTTGCACACGTTAAATGTGCTTCGTGTGTTGACCATCCCTACTTTCAACGAGACTTAAATCCTCCAAAGCATCAATAATATCAGTGTTTTAAACATCAGAATATCAAAGAAAATGTTTAAGATTTAAAGATTTGGATTGTATAATCTTTAGCGTTAAAGATGATAAAATGAAGTTGAAAGCAATGAGTCTCCCTACCAAACCGCCCTCCGACAACACTCCTCGACCGGTGGCCGAGGACGGAAACATGCTAGCTATGATGAAAGGTAAGAATCGCGAAGCTAACAAATCCTCCTTCCAGGATATTCTCATGTCCCAAGCCAGAATGGATGAAGCGATGGAAGAGTTGTGCCCTAACATTGACGTCCTAGAGGAAGACGCTTTTTCTTATTACAAGAGGAAGATGCTTTGACAATAGACAATGCTGGTATTTCGTCAATACATTTTTTGGATTGTGTGCAAAATCTTAATGGCTCAATCAACGCAACTGGTAGTGGTTGTAAGGTTACTGGGTCATAACATTGGGTATATAATGCTCTATAACAGAATTATGAATATATGGAAACCCAATAAAGTTATCAAGGTAATCAATCTTGAAAACGGATACTACCTAATTAGTTTATCATCGACAGATGACTAACGGCTTTGCTTAATGGTCCTTGGACAGTTTTGGGTCATTACATGACAGTCTAACCATAGAGTCCTCCTTTCAACATGATCGAGGAAAACATAGCTACAGTTGCTGCTTGGATTCGTCTCCCTGGTCTTCCCATCCAATACTATCAACTTAATCTGTTGAAACCTATAGCACAAATGGTGGGGAGCTTTATCAAAGTTGGTCATAATACTGAATCTGCCCATAGAGGAAGATATGCTCGTGTTGCTATGGAATTATACCTAAGGAAGCCTCTTCTGTCTTAGATTATGGTGGATGGCAAACTCCAAAACGTGGAATATGAGGATTTGCTAATGATTTGTTATATGTGTGGGAAATATGGTCATGTTTGGGATAAATGTCCAGATTCGCATCTGTCTCCTGCCTAAGAACAAGGTAAGGATTCCTTTCTCGTGTCAGTTCACTCTGCAGCTAAGGCGGATCAATTTGTCTACATACCATCAGACGTTGCTCCACCTACCAAAAGCGAACTGGAAATTATTGCAGGTACAAGCGCTAATTATTGCTTGTGGATTCATGCACCTAAATCAAGAAGGATTTTTACAAGGAAAAACAGACTTGTTAGCAAAGATGACAATACTATAAGGAGAGAATATGTTGCTTGACCGAGGAACACTAGAACCAATCCCCAATCCCGCTCAAGATTCACAATCCTTGAAAATATTGATGAAGAGAATATAAAAAGCGTCCCCAGTCATGGATTAGATACAAGCAGTTCAGGACAGGAGGGATCTACATCTACACAAAGCCAACAAGGAATTCTTAAGGATTTTAAATGTTTCACCAACAGAAGATTTAATGAAGTAGGATGATTCTCCAACCCCAACAGACTTAGGCCCTGAGTATAAGGATCATACGGACATGTTAATACTGGACCCTTCTGCCTCTGCTTCAACCCAGTCTACCTAGTCTAGTGAGGTCATACTGATCAATGGGCTTGCTGTTATTCCAAAGGAGAGCCTAATTGCAAACATTGCAAAAACCCTGATTCCATCACATCTGAATCCAATCCATGAGGAGCCCAACTATTCAGAATAATTCATCCACACAAGATAAGGCATAAACTTCAACTCTGGCTATAACAAAAAGTTTAGTATCTAAGAAATGGGATAGAACACGAAGGGGAAACCCACACACGATGGTCATCTTGAAGCGTCCCACGTCCATGACAACTTCAGTGTCTACTCAACTGCAAAGATCTGGGACCTCTAATAGACCCCCAGATAGGCCAAATGTTATCAACCTCAGAGGTAAACTTAAGGTCAATCATCTTGGCACTAAGAATACCTCTAGAAATAAGAAGAAAAAGAATGTTGATTGGCTCGAAAATCCAGTAAGTGAAGGACAGATTGGAGAGTTTGAACTAGGAATTGAGCCCCAGAATGAACTGAAAGATGTCTCCGGAGGAGGCAGTACACCTTTAACCTCTTAATCTTATCTATAGATTGCAATATTATTTTGTTGTAAACAATCCTTTCCGACCATGTTTTAAATCTGTTGTTGAATTGCATAATGTCAAAATGGTTGCACTTCTTGAAACTAGAATTAGCGGTGTTAAAGCTTTTGATATGGTCGGCCAACTGGGATTTAAATTTTCCCATCGTATTGATACTTGTGGTTTTTTTTTTGGAGGAATATGGTTATTATGGTAGGATGATTTTGATGTGCGGATCATATCCATTAATTGGCAATATCTCCACTGTTAGATTGAGTGGAAGGGTCTCCACGGGTTCTATTTCACCATTGTCTATGGCTACCCAACAATTAAGATTCAGAGATAACTGTGGCCAGAATTAGCTTGGCAATGAACATACACGCTCCTTGGATAATAGCAGGGACTTTTAATACCCTTCTTGAACACGATGACAAGGTTGGTGGTAGCAACAATATCATCAGAATTTGCAAAAGGTTTAGGGAACGGGTGACTAATCACAATCTTTTGCACCCTGGTTAAACTGGTCCTCGCTTTACTTGGGCGAGAGGGCTTTGTCACGAAAGAATAGACAGGGATTTTGTGAACAAATTTTAGGAAGGAAACTACAACAAACCAAATATATCTCATCTTCCCAGGATACGTTCGGATCATTCACCAGTTCTAATCTTGTTAAAAGGGAAATCTCAACAGACGACCAGAAACCACAGGTTTAAGTATGTGGCTGCCTAGACAACCCATGAAGAGTGGGACTTTTTCATTCGAGAGTATTGGGACCCCAATGTGGACTTTCCTTCTGTTTTACTTAATTTTGCTCATGAAGCCTTTAAATTAGTCGAAGATCTTTTGGAAATATATTCTACAGCAAAAGGAGGGTACTGGAAAAACTATATGGTTTACAAAAAGCTCTCTCATCATACTCTTCAACCAGTTTTATTGAGTTGGAATTGGAGTTGAGTGGGGAATACGAATGCATCCTAACCTAAGAAGAGTAACTTTGGTGGCAGAGAACCAACATTGAGTGGATTTCCTTTAGGGATAGGAATACAAACTTATTCCACAGATTTGCAAATGCCAAAAAGAAGAAAGAGAAATTTGAAAAAATCCACCTTCCTTGTGGTAATTGGTGCTCGGATCACGGGAAGTTGGTTGAAAAGGCTATGCGATTCTTCAGAAATATCTACCTGACAGAACCCTGTTCTGATTCCTTATACAAAATTCGTGGAAGACTTCCTACTATCCCAGACCAAAAGAGACGACTGCTTGGTCGAATGGTCATCAAGGAAGAAATTTATGCAACTATAAATGAAATGGGGGCTATTAAGGCTCTAGGGGACGATGGATTCCCCAGGCATTTCTACCAAAAACATTGCGATATTATTGTCCCATCCCTATGTGATATGGTTCAACAGGTGTTCAACTCTGAAGTGGTGGATCTGAGAATTAATAACTCATCGGTAAGCCTATGCAATATAAGTTTAAAAGCACTGTATAAGGTTATTACCAATAGATTAAGGGAATTAATGCCTCTCTTGGTGCACCCGACCTAGACAAGCTTCATTAAAGGAATATAGTAGACAATATTGTAGTAGCCCAACAGGTTATACACTCCATGAGGTCACAACGGGGAAAAAGGGTTGGGTGGCTTTAAAGATTGATGTAGAGAAAGCTTATGACCGAATGAATTGGTTCTTCATAAAATATTCATTACTAGTTGCAGGAATACCAGAGAGCATATAATGAAAGTTATTATGGGATGTTTAGACTCCAGTACCATGCAAGTCCTTTGGAATGGAATCGTAAGTGAACCATTCAAGCCGTCACAAGGAGTGCAACAAGGCTACCCGATCTCCCCGTATGTATTTGTTCTATGTATGGAACGTCTCCCTCAAGTTATTTCTGAATCAGTTGATAAAGGGGCATGGAAACCTTTCAGGTTTGGTGACTGCAATCTACCAATATCCCACCTTTTTCGCTGATGATAGTATTGTTTATGGAGGCGTCTCTACCACAGTTTGAAAATGCCATGGCTATCCTTAATGAATTCTATAAGGCATCGGGTCAAAAGGTTAGCAAGGAGAGGACTCTTCTCTATTGCTCACCCAATATGTCACAAGAGAAAGCAAATGAATTCAGTGGGAAAATAGGGGTCAAATTGGCATCAAACTTGAGGAAATATATTGATGTTCCCTTGTTACATGGACGGGTGACTAATAAGACATACCAGCATATCCTTCGACAACTTGAAGAGATAACTAAAACATGGAATCCATCTCGCTTCTCATTGACTGACCAAGTAACACTTTGCAAAGCCATACTTGCATCCATCCCTTTATATACAAAATAGTCTACAATTCTTCCAAAAGGTATGTGTGGGAAAATGGAAAAGTTACAGAGACAATTCTTATAGGGATCTAACAAGGGTAAGAAGAAAATCAATCTAGTCAAGTGGGACACTGTCTGTAAGCTGAAGCGGTTAGGTGGCCTCGGTTTTCAGAATTTAAGGACTTAGAATGAAGTTTTGATCATGAAGCTCGCATGGGGTTTAGTCTCAAATGAATCAACCTGGTGGGTATTGGTGCTTCGAGTCAAATATGAAATGCCTATGCACGATATCATCTCTTCCTATAGAATAAGTGTGTATTTTCTTGCGGTGCACAAGATCATCTCTTCTTCGAATAACCGCTCCATGTGGTTAACTCTATAGTAACGGATATCTACGAACTGTTCACTTGAAATTGTTCTATTGTTCATCGACATGTATATCGATAGAGCAATAGATGCACTAACTGGCTTGTTACCCAAGCAGAACATTTTAATATTAGTGTCACATATTTTGATACTATACCTATCGGATGCCAACGTATCCTATTTGAGGATATGTCGAGTATCTATTTCCCTAGATTTATTTTTTAATATGTTTTGTCAATTTCCCTTTAATCTTAAAAAAAAAGCCTAACCTCTTTGCCCTCTAAAATCCCTCAAACTCATGGAGACCATTGTTTAGGATTCCGTTCCGTTCCGGTCGGCCGTATCGGCCTAAATTCGATACCGAATTTTAAAATTTGATACCGGGTTTAAATACTGGGCTGTACCGGTCAATTTTGGCTGTACCGATCAGTATTCAAAATACCGGTCAAATACCGGCCGGTACTGAAAATTTTAAAAAATTAGGAGACTTTTTTGCAAAATTTTCAAAAATTTCAAAATTTTCCTTCCTCCCTCCTACCTCTCCCTCCCCCCCTTTTTTTTCAAAGT
>JANITW010000236.1:10044043-10060163 GCA_027564335.1 Erythroxylum williamsii
AGAATAAACACATGTATCAATGTTTCATGTATCATGCATGTTTAATGACAAATTCTCAGGTATATTTCTGTAATACACTAATGTAGATATCAATTGTACTCCAATTATACCAAAATTCAATCACTCATTCACTATTTCAACTTTTCTGAAAACATTTCATTTGGGTCAACTTTGCGTAATAAATAAGATCAAAAAAATGAAAGATTTAAATAACATTTCCTTCTAGACAATTGTTTCTCTATGTCTTAAGTTTCTAATGACATCAGGATTATTCAATTTGATTCAATATATTGAAAGGTATACTCAAAATATTTTAGTTTGTTCCTAAGATACAACAGAACTCTTTACTCAACTTCAAGTCAAATTTTGAAATCCGTAAAGCCAGAATTGTAGTTTGACCTCTTCATGGTAATTGTAGCTTTATGTATTTAGTTTATTGTGAATTAATAATCATCTTATTCTAAGCTTTATAGATTAAGATATAATCAAAATATCGAAGAACATTTAGTGACATTTCCAGTTCATTGTATTCCAACAACTTCCCTCACTTTTATTCAATCAATTTTTTCCAAATCAATTCAAAAAGCTACCAATTTTTATGGAGAGATAGAAAAATGTGTTAGAAATCTATTGGTTTAAGAATCAAGTCATTTTAATATCTATAGAAGGAGTTATAGCCAAAAGAACCAATGTTGTTCAATATGTAAAAAGGCTCTCGGGCCCATGATCGTGCACTTTTGAGCCACCTTCTTTAGAAAAGTCACCATCATGACTTTAGACATCCAGACATAGCCTATTTCTTTCTCTCATTGCATAATCATTCATTTGTTTATGAATAAGCCTCTCACAAATTTCAGTCACGGGTGTGCAATCCTCACGCACGCTGCACGATTGTGTACAGTTCTCCAGAGACATTTTCTTTCATTTTTCTATATCTTCCCACTAATTTCCCATTCATAATTCATATATTTTGTATTTCTATACCCAATACAATCTCTAAACAACTCAAACACAAGCTTATATGGTATTCATCATCAAAATCGAAACCTCACACAAGCTTCCTCTCACTATTGTGTTTTCACTCTTTCAACAATTCTTAATTTCACAACATTGATTAAACTTAGATGTATTTTATCAATTCCAAATACACTTATTGCGATCTCCATACATTCTCAACTTTAATTCATCATCTAAGTCATTCAACATATTCATTCACTGAAATTATATTGCTTAAACCTCTCATACATGTATTCCTTTGTATAGTAAAACATCATCAAAAGCATTCACACAACATTGAGAAAACTTAACCACAACTTACTTGATGTTTTAGCAAAATCTCCAATATTGATAGTAATGAATAGGGCTTTGGTGGTTAGGAAAGGAAAATATTAAAATTCCATAGAATCATGTACTAGTCAGGTTGGTATCCAGTGGTCAACCAAATGTTTCTTTCTCTTCTCTAGAAATACACGTAGTAACGTGTATGTTTTATATGTGAGCCATGCGTGAACATGCAAGACTACCAAATGGTTGTAACATCTCACTCTTGCAAGGACCCAAACCTGACATCGTGGGTGATATCCGAGTTTGTGTCCTACGACGGAGCCGTGCTAAAGCACTCAATCATTCAGAAATCGGTATAATTTTTTTTAAATCACGAACACAATATGCTGAAATTTAGGGCTTTTGGTTATAACTCGAGAGATGGTATTGCGTTATTGTTTTGGCTTAGTTACAATTGAAATTTCAGCATTTTGTTTTGGCCTTAGAGTTTAGGATTATATTAACCCTCTTCATGGGTTTTGACAACTTAGATATTACAGGAATGATTCGTATGCTTGCAGAATATCGAGGTTAATATTTTAAAACTAAACATATCAAAAAATTGTGATCAAGAAGCAATCCAAATATTCACACACATATACAAAAACACAACTGTCAAAAAAATGAATTGAATCTCCAATAAATCTGTTGCATGTGTATATTAAATTAAGCATGTCTATCTCTAATAAATCCTTTTTTTTATGATTCAATTTTAAATAGGATTCCTTCCTTCACACTGTCTTATCTTTAGGAGAATATTACATTATCTAAGATAGTGGAATCCTATACTAAGTGAAATTCTTATCACTAATGATATACTCTATATATCAAACTAAAAATATTGCCTAAAATAAATTAGGTATCTTAATAAATATCTTAACAATCTACTCATTGTTGGCATTATTTGTCATATCAAAGAACTCTTACTGAACATGATAATTGGAAACTCCCCCTGAATTGAATAATAATAATAATAGGTTCCAAATAGCAACAAAGTCAATATCAATTGTTAAGTTCACAAGAAACAATCACCAATAAAACAAAAAATATCAACTTGAAAATTAAATACAATCCGTTCTCCCCTTTAGGACAAAAAAATGCCAAAAGAAAGGCTAAGAGTCATAGGAAGCTGAGTGAAGAACCATGTTTAAGTTGGCAAAGAGCATCCATACCCATCTTTCAATCCGATCAGTTTTAGCAAAGAAGGCAACCTTGTTATTAACATTAGATTTAATAAATGGTGTCGATGACTTAAAAGAGGAGTAAGGCAAGTCGATTACTCTAGCTTGCTTGTTGACATTTAAAATGCAAGGACAGATAAGCATAAAAGACACTGACTTAAGTATAGTAGAATCAATCCAAGGGACACTATGATTATACAGAGATTGAGTAATTAAGTAAGGAAAATATACAGTGACTGATGTTTACTAACAGTTGCAAGCATAACCTCAATAATTCTCTACCCCAAATTGAAATTAACTTATTTGTTGATTGTATAAACAAGCTTTGCCTAAGCAGGATATACAATGACAGTGTGGGTACTTAGTAATCAGTTAGCCAACTTAAGCTTCTGAATTATAAAATACTTTTGAGATAAATCAGAAGCATGAAGGGTAGAAAATAAATGGCCAAGCAGAACATTTTGCACCTATCAACACACTAGTCAACACATAATTGGTCACAACAAATCATCCACATATAACTGATCCCTAGTCAAATTAACAAAACCTAAAAACTCTTTCAATCAATTCGGATCAAATTGAATCAATTTCTCATATATAGAAACTAGAAGAAAACATATAGCAGTCGCATCCAACTCTTTATCCAAATTGTAATAAAATTCTTGAACCAATTTATCATCATAATGTTTGAGTAGTAATGCAACAGTTAACAAATTATGCTCAGACAAAAAGGTATCCAAATTAAATTGTTGATATTAAGCTAAATTGTATGGATGATCAAGAACAAACCCAGCAGTGGCAAGAGATTCCCATTTTTGTTGTGTTAACAAAGAGTAAAATTTATGAGATAAAGCTTGCTCCCCTAAAATTCAAGTATAAAATTGGAGATGAGGTGCCTTAACAGATTTTCAAGCAATTTGTTTTACATAACATTTGGAAGTTGAAGGAGCAATGTTCAATTTAGAGACAACCAAAGGTGTTAGAGTAAGAGGCTTGACAGTGGCATCCTCTGATGTAGAGGAAGAGTTATCAGCAGACATTTCCATAATAAAATGAGTCAATACTCGTTGAACATCATCATCAACAATTGATTGTACCTGGGTAAAGGGAGGATCGAGCACGATAATGGGTGCCACCAAAGAGGAACTAGCACTAGTGGTTGAAATCACGCGAGATGAGTGCTACCACAGGCAACTAGAGTGGTGAGGTTGTTTGGTTGTTCGGTTAGAGGCGATGCATAGTTGGAAGGACAAGAGGAAAGTGGAAATTTGGTCTTTCACATAGTGAGGTGTGACAAGAGATGCAACGGTAGAGAGTGATAGTGAGATGGCGACAATGGCATGCAACAATGAGAGAGAGAAAGATAATACAACCAAGTGAATGGTAAAAAATTAAGAAAGGAGGAAGGTGTGAGAACGGAGCAATTTTTCAAAACAAAGAGGAAAGGGAGAAAGAGGATGTGTGATGTAAATAAATAGAAGAGTAGAAATTAAGGATTTAACCCCCTTTTTAAAACTACATCAAAATACATCATAATTGTAAATCACACAATTCTAAAGCCCCTTGAAGAATTTAAACTTGATGGAATCAAGAGGTTTCGTAAAAAATAATAATCAGTTGCTTCTCAGTTGTTGCATAGGAAAGAACTGCAACTTTAGTCTCCACAAGCTCTTGAATGAAATGATACTTCAAGTTAATGTGTTTCATTCGTGAATGTTGAACTAGGTTTTTGAAGATATCTATGACTCTCTTATTATCACACATAACCATCAAAACATCTTGAGCAACTCCTTAGTCTTTTGACATTTGCTTCATCCATAAAAGATGAGACCAACAAATCCTAATTGCAATAAATTTTTCTTTCACTGTGGGTAATTAAGAGTTTTGTTTCTTAATGTATCATGAAATCATATTATTTCCAAGAAAGAAATAGCCCCCTAATGTGCTTTTTCTATCGTCTAAATTTTTGACTAATCCAAATCACTATAACTAGCTAGATAAGAAGTAGAATCACATAACTACTATAGTCCAAATTCAAAAATACCAGTTACATACTTAATGATATGCATTATTGTAATTAATTGAGACTTTTTGGGATTGGATTGATATCATTTGCATACTCCCATGTTATAAAAAATATTAGATCAACTCGTGGTTAGATAAAGGAAACTCCCAATAATGCTTCTATATAAACTCATATCAACACCTTTGTTATGATCATCTTTATCTAACTTTATTGACACAATCATTAGTGTTATAGTATGATGTGCATTTTTAAGGCTGAATTTCTTCACCAAATTCTTTGGATATTTGGTTTGCAATATGAAGATACTATCTTTCATTTGTTTGACTTGTAATCCAAAAAAAAAATTCAAATCTCTCACCATCCTTATCTCAAACTCATTTGTCATCATTTTTATAAAGTCGTCCACCACCTTTGGATAAGTGGATCCAAACATAGGATCATTAACATATATTTGTGCAATTAGCAAATCAGATTTGAATTTTTGAGAAATAAAGACTTTTCTACGCTACCTCATTCATATCCTTGATTGAGTAGGTATTGGGTGAGTCTCTTATACCAAACCCTAGGCACTTACTTGAGTCTGTAAAAAGCCTTTTTAAGTGTAAATGCATGATCAACATGCATCGAATCAATTATTCCCTTTTTCTGTTCAACATACACTTCTTTCTATAGAAATCCACTCAAGAATGTGCTCTTCACATCCATTTGATAAAGTTTAAATCATTTCACATATACTATGCCCAAATGAAGTCTAATTGACTCAATCCTTACTACCGCAGAAAATGTTTCTTTAAAACCAATGCTTTTAATTTGAGAATATCCTTAAGCAACTAACCTGGCCGTATTTCTTGTCATATTACCTATGCCATCAGTTTTGTTATGAAACACCCATTTGGTTCCAATCACATTCATATTCAATGGACTTGGCACTAATTCCCATACATCATTTTGACCAAAACATGTTAAATCTTCTTGCAGTGCTACTATCCAAAATTTATCTTGTAATGCTTCTTTCACATACTTTGATTCGAATGAACAAGTATAACATATAAGCCCTGTAAGTTCCTAATAATCTATCTTTTTTCTTCCTCTTGTTTTCCTTACATCACTAACCTCACTAATCACATTCTAAATAGGATGACTTTGTTTAATTTATGATGGAAGATCTTTGTTGAAATCACCTTCCCTTGAGTCTTCGTTATTCATAAAGATTGTTTCTTCATCATATGTCTGGTTGGTTTCTTCCTCAAAAATAACCAACTGGTCCTCTGTTTGGTTAGTTTTTTTTCTAGCAATAACTAACTGTCGATAAGAATATTTTGTGATTTTAACTTCATTACTTTTCATTTCTAATTTATAAGGTTGATTTTTAGGGTTCTCTTCTATAACCTTATTAGTTATTTGGTGTACATCATCTACAAAAACATTTCTGGATTCCATCACTGTCTTAGGTCTTTGGTTGAACACATGATATACCTTACTATAGATTGAGTATCTAAGGAAGATGCCTTCATCACTCTTTCTTTCAAACTTCCCAAGGTGTTCTCGATCTCTGAGAATGTAGCACTTGCTACCAAATACATGGAAGTAGCCAAAATCCTGTTTCTTTCCCTTTTATAGTTCATAAGGTGTCTTGTTCAAAATGTTTTTAAGATGAACTTTTTTGTATATATGTCAATGTTCATAACTTAAGCCTAAAATCTCATTGATATTTTTCTTCCATTCAATATACATTTGACCATCTCTTGAAGAGGTAACGCGTCTAACCTTTTTGTGTGGCACTTTTATCTGTTTTCCCATTTGATATGCACTGTAAATAGTATTGTCATCATTGTTCATCATAAGAAAGCCTCTCACTACTTCAAATTTGTTTAACTTGTTGATGAGATCATAACTGACATGGCTAAGCTTTTGGTGCCATAGATTTATATTGTCATCATATGCAGCTTAGTCATAAAAGGTGATGATCTGTAACATGTAACAATTATCTGCTGATCTTCTGCTACTCAATAAACAATCTCCTTGTTTAGTTAACACTTTGCATTCATCACTGGAGTACTTAACTAATAACCCATCATCACAAAGATGACTAACACTCACCTAGTTGGCTTTTAAATCGTCCACATGAAACAAAATTTTGAAGTGAGGTAGTCCATCCATGCAAAGGGGTCGGTTCCTTTCCCAATTGTCATCACTTTCTTCCCATCACCAAAAGTAACGTGACCATCCACATAACTTTGATAATCCATCAATTAACTACTTTCACTTGTCATATGTCGTGAACACTCAATGTGAAAATACTATCCATTGTGAGAAGCAGTGCATATAGATTTAAAAGCCACTTATGTTTGTAGTTGATTCTTTCTGACCTAAGTTTTCTTTGGTAACATTGGCTAATACTGAAAATTCATCAAAGAGTGTATGGATTTTTCATTTTGAGTCGTCTGAAATATCATTTGTAATAGTTTGTAGCAATTTGGCCTTATATGATCATTTACACCATAAAGTGACATAGTGTAACATCCCATTACCCATGTTGAGGTTAAGACTGTAGATATGAGAGATCATTGAGAGATTAGAAATAAATGTCATATTCATGCATTATATGATATACACATATATGTAAACATTGAATTTTGCATATGAAAATAATTGTACATGCATTTATTGATAATTTACTAGTATAATTGAATTATGATGTGATTTTATTAAGAATTGTGAAATTGTTGTATTGCAAATTTATTTGGAGAGTCTATGATCACTCGTCATTACGCTAGTCAAAATAAAATAACTAGACTATTACTATAACAATGACATGTTTAGGTCGATCCCACAGAGAGTGTGTGTAAAGTTTATGAAATAAAATTAACTGGTGTTTACACTTAACGGGGGGTTTTGGATTTTGAAAGACGAAAATAAAATAAAGCTAACTAATAAAAAAACAAATTAAAGAAAACATACAAAAATGATAAAAGTGGGGAATTCAGTAGGGACTTGGTTCTTTGATTCAATCTCGACTTATACCCTAATCAAGCATATTTTATTAATTTGTTGTTCTTTAACCTCTCCTAGTAATTATTAATCGTGGGTTAATAATTAACCCGAGTCTTCCCTTAGGTTTTGTTTAATCAAGATACGATCGTTAATTAAACCTAACTACCGAACAACCTATGATACGATCTCTAGATTTAATTAGGCAGTAGCATTACGAATGAAAAAAAGGATTAATTAAGGCAACAACCATATACGATGCGTCATTTAACCTAGGTCATGTTATCCCTAATGATTACGAATCATGAGTCATTACACATGAATTTAAACCAAACAATTACGAATTATATCGAAATTCTAGCAATGGGTTTGAAATTAATGATTTAATGAACACATTAAAATCATCAATTCACAATAGCCAACTGGTTCATACACAAATAACCAAATAATAACAAAAATCTGATTATTCATACACAATACTCAAATCAATTAAAATAGGATAATACAATCAATTCCTAATGAGAAAAAGAAACAACAAAATAATAAAAAAATACTTAACCTAGATCATTGGTGTCGATATCACCTCTAAATTAGTATCGGGACATCTAACTCTTCACGAGTTTTTCTCAAAAAAGAAAGCTTTAGCCCCTATCTTAATGTCCCATCGAAAACTCCTTATTGCTAGCCCTTTATTGTAGCAGATGGGATAATTAAATGTCCCTTCAACTGGTCCAACGCCACTGTAGCGCCATTGTCTTCACGCCTCTTCTCGCAAACTCCAGCCAAGCCGCAGACACAGCCGTCCGTAGCCTATGCCACTCACGCCTGATGCTTGCACCTCCACTGTGCTGCACTATTCTGCTCCTTTACACTAGCGTCTTGATCCTTCGCTGCACTATGTACCTCCTGTTTTATTGCTTCTCTCACTGTTCCATGATTAGACAATTAAGGGTCACACCTCAACCCCTTAAAACCTTCTACTTGCTTCCTTGTTGCATGTTGCCTACTGCGTTTTGAGCAAAACGCCTCCCTCTTGTTCTATGAAACGCTGTGTTTAATGCAGCGTTAAACGCTTTTATTGCCGTGCGTTTTGCATAAAACACACAACAACAGGCCACAACCTACTGTTGCTCTTTTTTTTTTGTAAAAGGAAATACAATTGTTCTTTTGAACAGGACACACCACTCTTTTAGGCATAAAATGCAACTTCATAAAGACAAGTAAAAATTGATATTTAGAAAATGACCTAAATGTAATGTTTCCGATTCATTTTAATTTCTTTGCTCACAAATTGTACCTAAAATCATATATAAATTAAAGTGAATATCTTAAGCATTTTCATATCAATAATCACTAAATATAAATGATTAAATATATCAACAATTAAACACATATCAATTTCTCCTACACTTAACTTTTGACCATCCTTAAGCAAAACATCAGAATTAAGCTCATTTACCCAAAACATTAACTAAATTTTCATATTTTTCCAAGACTATATAATTATAAACAAAGATGAGTGACTTTTAAAAATCATAGCAAGAAATAAACATTTCAAGTTTTTACTCATGATTTCAAAAACTGACCAATCTAATGGTAGACTCGAAAAATGTGTTTAACTAAAATATATCCATGAGTACACTCAACACCATTCATGATCATGACAATCCATAATTTTGCATATCAATTTATTTCTCCACTACTAATGGTCACACAAAATGTAACATCTCATTACCTATGAGAAGGTTAAAATGGTAAATGTGAGTGATTATGAGAGTTAGAAATGTATATCCATGTTTATGCATATTATGTTATACACATACATATGAATAGTGACGTCATGGTACATAAAAATAATTGTACATGGATTCATGAATGATTCTGGGTATAATTAAATTGAGTTATGATTTGGGTGTTTTAAGAATTTTGAATTTTTTATATGGAAAAGTCTATTGGTTAGTAAGAAGATTGTAATTGGAAACTTTGGTGAATTTAGGCATAAATGTTTGGACAATTTTGGAGAATAGGAAAAAGACATCAAATTGAGTTTTGGAGATAGTTGAATTGTAAGAGATTTCTCTATTTTCCTTCTTTAACCAAGCTACCTTGCTATTTGTGTCTTCAACCCTAAGAAAAAACTAGAAGTTGTCGTTGTACGCAGTGAAATACTTAAATCACATGGAATTTAGGGCTTGAAGATTTTGGAGTTTTAAACAGGTAAGTAGTAAATAAATACTTTAAAGTTGGTGATTTGTGAAAGAAAGTTGAGGATTTACTGTCATCTGCATGGAAAGTGACATTTAAGAGTATAATCATAAATATTGGGTGGTTGGGAGGAAATAAATTCAATTATAGTGTTAAATTAGTTTTTGAAAATTTTTTAGTGTTTTGGTGATGTAAAATATTGAAAAGTTTGAAAATTTGGAAAATGTTTACTGAATATACTTCAGTCTTTTAACCACAACGTTTTCTCTAGTTGTCCAAACAAGATAATTCTTAATTTGGATTAAACTAGAAATATATGACTACATTTCTTATGAAGACATTGAATTTAAATTTTGTCTCTAAGAATCTCAAACCTTGTCATGAAGTTGAGAATTGAGTGTAGTACATTGGAGCTAAATGTAAAATTCATTTTCTAACTTCAGGAGCAAATTTAGATTAATTTAGATAGATTTTGATAAAGTTGTCTTCTTGGAAGTTGTAGATGATCTTTCCAGCTTTCCAACAATATAAAGTTTGTAAATTTTGGATATCAGGGTTGAGAGATATGAGCATTACAAGTAGTAATGTTGCTTTGTCTTAGTTTGACTTTTGTTTCATCTTAGTTTGACTTTTACTTCGTCTAAATTTGTTTCGTCTTAGTTTTGCTTCGTCTTAGTGACTATTCATTGGCTTCTTCTTAGTTACTATTCATTTGTTTCATCTTAGTTATTGTTCATTCGCTTCGTCTTAGTTTGACTTTTGCTTCATCTTAGTTTGACTTTTACTTCATCTCAGTTTGTTTCGTCTTAGTTTTGCTTCTTCTTTGCTACTGTTCATTGGCTTCGTCTTAGTTACTGTTCATTCGCTTCATTTTAGTTTGACTTTTGTTCCATCTTAGTTTGACTTTTACTTCGTCTCAATTTGCTTTGACTTAGTTTTGCTTCGTTTTAGTTACTATTTATTGGCTTTGTCTTAGTTTTGTTTCGTCTTAGTTACTGTTCATTAGCTTCGTCTAGTTACTGTTCATTGGTTTTGTCTTAGCTACTATTCATTTGCTTCGTTTTAGTTACTGTTCATTCGCTTCGTCTTAGTTACTGTTCATTCGCTTCGTCTTCGTTACTGTTCATTGCTTCGTCTTAGTTTGACTTTCTACGTCTTAGTTTGCCCTTTTCTTCATCGTCTTAGTTATATCGTCATCTTCTGCCTTATTTCTGAGCCTTTTAGAAGAAAAATATCTCTTTATGGTCTTATGAAAGTTGTAGATCTAGAAGTTTCTTTCAAATCAATTGAAAACGAAGTCAATCTGACATCTGTATCAAAAGTTATGGCAATTGCGCTAAGATATGTTCAATTTGAGTAAAAACATGAACATGTTAGATTCTTTTAGCCATAACTCCTTCTCTAGACACCCAAATAACTTGATTCTTGAACCATTGGACTCGTAAGACCTTTATCTACATCTCTACCAAAAATCATAGCCTCTAAATCAAATTGAGAAAGATTGAGTGAAAAAGGTTGAACGGGTACAATGAGTGTATTCTTAATAGTATGACCTATTGTTATTCTACTAAACATACTTCAGTATTTTGATAATATCTTGATATATAGAGCTCCAAATAAAATGAATTCTGATTTGTGGTAAATTAGAGGCATGGAGATACAAATGGTATGAATAATTTAAAATCTATTTCAGTCTATAAGATGTTTAAATTTCATATGGAAATTGTGTATAGTACATCATTTTGGACAAGAGCAGTCCAAAACCGTTTGAGGTATATCTTCCTGTTTACTAAACCAAGTTGAGTGATTTTGGTGCAAATGGATTCATAAGACATAAAGGAATACTTTTGTAGAAGAGAGTATGACCCAATTACTTTAGCTTTATTTTGAGATTTAGTGCAGTAGACCCGAAAGAGGTGATTGGGAAAAAAACCAATATGGGTTTTGATATGAGAATGATCTTGTGATAGCATTGAAGGATTAATACCCGGGGTTGTCATAAACATGCATTGTACATATTTCACTGCATTCATGTGCATTATTAAATACCTATGATCATGCAAATTGTGATATATGTGTATGCTATTTGCTATAAAGTAGCAATTGGAACGTCAACTCACCGACGTTGTCGAAACTTCCAGGCATTAGCTTCGGGAGCAACTAGTGAGTCAACCAAGATGTTTTCCTAGGATTGATTTGTTCTGAATGGATTTGATTTATTTAAACTTCCATATTATTGAAATGTTTGTGATTTGATTATGAGTTCCGGACTTGAAGTTCGAGGAATATAATGGTTGGGCATGTATTGGAAGTGCTTTGATCTATTGTGAAATTCTATATATTATGTGATTTCTCAATGAAAGTTGAATGCCGGACTTAGGTCTGATGAATGTAAGTTTCTAATTTATCATCATATGTGATATGACATGATCAGTATGTGATGCATTTCATAAAATGCATGCTTAGATAAAGGCGTTGTGACTTGAGTAGCCAGTTTGAAGCGCTTCCACGTAAAGCTTTGCTCCGTGAACTCTGATTCTGCATGTAGAACTATGCTCCGTGAACTCTATTCTGACTGAGCCCTATGGGCCAGTATTTATGTAAGTGATTGGCACTCAGTCACAACAATAAGAATGGACATGAGTCTCATGCATATAACATTATAAGATTGAAGATATTGAATGACTATGTGACATGTCATATTATGTGAGTATCTAAACAATAAATGTATGCTTAAAATGAGTAACTGTGCAATATGCGATATGTGTATAAGATCTGGTGAATTCATCAATGATGGTTTACTCATTGAGTTCGCAAAACTTATCAAAATTACAACATTGTCTTTTTAGGACTGAGAGAAGACTCTAGCTATTGAGGGGCTCTACTGTCGTGTAGTTTTTTGTTTTGACAAGAGAAGTCATGGCTCAAAGGTCGGTCAGTTGGGATTTTTGGGTGGCTTAGATAGATTTGATGTATTTTCCTCTTTCATGTAGTACTCCTGTATTAGATTTTGTGAATGTACATATAGAACTTATTGAAAGACACAATGTAGACATTCGATGTTTATGAAATGAAACGAGGAAAAAAAAGTTGGTTTTTAAATATTGTGGATTTCTTATGATGCTTTACAAGTGATTATATACCATGTCATGTGGAGTGAGTGTAGTGTTCAAACGTAGAGTACCCTTATCCTAGGGTATGCGCCAGAATGACCTCCGGATGCCTCAGTGCGTATCCTTAGGTAAGGGGGCACTGCACAAAATCATGAATCAAAGGACTTTTCAAGGTTGTAATATGGGCAAGAGTGAGGTGAGATATATTTAGGTCAAGTAGCTTGAAAGTCATAAAAGCTAGTGAAGCAAAGCAACACTCATAAAAAATTGGGTACCTTCAGCTATGATGAATGCAACATTTATATTTCACAACTTCATTCAGCTCTCATACACAACCACATGGAGCACATATCAATCCAAAGGAATCACTCATACAGTTTATGCTAATGAAGTCATAAGAGTGAACCTTACAAGCCAACATCTACCTCATATTCAACATACTCAAATAACACATCCATTACAACTCTAAGAAGATGCTTAAACTATGGACAACTTTTCAACACATATATAATTCTTCCTTGATACATTTATTTAAATTTCTTTTCTTTTCTTTCTTTTTTTTCTTTCTCTTTCTTCCTTTCTTTTTCTGTCTTTTCGCTTTTTTTTTCTTCTCTCTTTTTTTTATTTCTTTCTTTTCCTTGTAAAAATTAAAATAAACTACACCAACATGGGAATTTCACTGATAAGATATAAAGCAATCTCCCAATATTATAACCAACCCTCACATATGTACACCCTTACACTTAGAATTTTGTACATCTACAAACTCAACAATCACAAATGTTCCACTAGCTTTATGACTTGGGTAGGACATTTGGTTAAGTTTAAAAACATAAAATGTGACTTAAACAAAAAAAAAAGACTAAAGCTCAAAGGAGTTCATTAAGGGAAAAGTCAAGTCGATAGGTTAGGTTATTTGGTCAATGTAGTTTATGAAAACAAAGAATGCCTAATCATATCCATATTAATGCATGTGATAAAAATGTGGTCTTAAATAGAAATTCAACACAAAATCGTGATGTACATGTCATGAAGGTCACACACATTATCAAAAGGCAATGAGATTAATATGGATGTGTCAGTCAAATAAGGCTCAAAATCGCACCGGCTTCATCTACCATTAGTTACAACTCTTCTAAAGACAATGCATATCAATCAATCATAAGAGCAAAAGTACATTCTAAAGTTGCTATGAAACTCTCTAGTCAAAACACACTCTAATCATGATTATATAATCTTAGAAGCAATAGAAAACAAGAAAATGTTTGTTTCATTTGTTTTATTTTTTCTCTCATTTTGATTGAAAACTTAAAAGCAAGTAAAACAAACAAATTTAAAAACATACATGCATATAAAAAGTTAATGCGAAAATGTAAAGAAAAAAAATTTACTTCCTTTGGATTGCCTCCCAAGAAGCGCCTTTGTTTAGAGTCACTGGCTCGATTTCTTTTTATCCTCACGTGATGAAATTGTGATCTTCGGGTATTACATGCGACTCCTCTACGTGAGGTAGTTCTGGATAAGCTCTTAGTCGATCATCATCCTTATTCAACACCTTCCCTATCATCGGATGCTCAATCCTGATTGAGCCCGTATACTATGAAAATATTTCAAACATCTCTTCACATTTTTCTTCATCATTCAATTCCTCCAATCTGTCATGTAAAGGTAAAGAGTTAGCCTTAAAAATAATTATGGATTCAGTACTTACCTTCGAGTTAAAAGATGTGTCCTTTTCAGCTTCAAACTCCTTCTCAACTTCTTCAGCAGAAACAATTCGTTGAGGGTTGACCTCAAAATTCTCAAGTTCCTCATCACTTTGCAATGTTTTTGTACAAATTGCAATTGGGTACACCTCAGGTTGATACAACTCCTCCTCTTCATTTTGTGATTCTAGGCGATCAAGGCTTATTGCCATCTGACCCATTAGGTGTTCCATCCTCTGTTGCCTTGCTTTGGTCTCCCGTTGAAATTGCAAATTGTTAGCAACAAGTTTGATAACAATTTCTTCTAAAGATGCACTTGAACCATGTTGGCACTCCGACTCTTGGGCGCTAGACCATGTGTTTCTTAAAAATTGCCCTCCATCCTTCTGGAATTGTAGACTATTCTGCTGCATTTGCAAAGTGTTAACTTTCAACATATTATTTAACTCTTCCAGAGATGGATCGGAGTCCTAATAGGAAGTTTTTATTCTGTACAAGAATTGTTGTGTGTCCTGCAAACTATTATGGAAGTAATTGTGATGATTATCCCATCCATAATAAAAGTTGGGTTGATTAGTCCAAACATTGTTAAAAGATTGAGAATATCGCACTCTGATTGAGCCCAAGTTTATTAAATAAATTGGCTACACTTTCATGGCTTTTAATGTGCTTTTTGACTCTTAATTTGTGATTTTTTGCTTTAATTAGTCCCTTGCAGTAGCTTATACTTTATACAATTTCATAGTGAAATTGTTGCAAATTAGGACAATTGATACTGCAAATTATTGTTTCATATTGTAGGGAAAAAGAAGAGTCAAAAGGATCAGAAGAGTCAACACGTCATGGCGCATGAAGAAGTCCGCACACCGTGACTTGATATAAGCAACACGTCGCGCGAGCGATCCAAGAAAAGTGCACCGCGACATCAACAAATCATCTCGCCGCGATGAACAGTCGGGCACCCGAACTAAATTTGAAAAATTCTCATACTATGCAAACCCGACCCAGCAGCCTATTTTGAAAAGAAACCTATTTTTGGACGAGAGGAGAGTGTCAACATATATATACATCAATATTCCATCAGCTGGGGGGATCGAACATTCAGGGAGAGAAGAGATAGACGAGCGAAGAGAGAACAAAAGAATTTACGACCTCACCACCTAGGGTTCCCTTCTGGGTTCCTTGGGTAGAATCTTTGCATAGGTTTTCCTTTTCATTTCCACCGTTGATTCCACCATGAGTAGCTTGGATTCATCATGAGTTGTGAAGTTTCCAGGTTGTAATGCGTGGTTAGGCATTTATTTTCTCCTGAAGATATAGTGATGGCTAGAGTTTACCGAGCTTCAAAGGGAAGTAGCTTAATCTGTAGTTTAGTTACGGTTTATGAATGCCTAGGTCTAGGATTTGTAACTTGTAGTGAAACTACTTGATTATAGTCTAATTGAAGTAAATCACACGTTAATATATTGAGCAATAATATGATCAAGATACACAAGAAGGGGGGGTTGAATTGTGATAAACTTTTCGTTAATCCCTTCAATAACAATTGCTTGTTCTTTCAGAGAACTTATCGTA
>JANITW010000236.1:10157342-10168420 GCA_027564335.1 Erythroxylum williamsii
TGTGATTGAAATATTGTTATGTGAATGTTAATTGAAATTGTGAATGACATTTGTATGAAATATGACATGATATGAAAACTAAAGTTTTCGAAATATGCCTTCGGGGAGTCCAATTTTCAATTGTGAATTTTCTGTTATGTGGGTTTGGTTAGGTCCCATAAGAGGGTCAAGTGCACTTGTCTAGGCTTCGCCTGCCTGCCAGCTAGTGGCATTGGAGCTCCGTTAAGGACTCCCATAAGTTCACGGCTACACCGGACCGCTATGCAGGAAGGTGTAGTACGTTCTGTTCATGGCTGCACAGGATTGCTATGCAGGAATGTGCAGTATGTTCTATTTCTTGACCGACCCAAACTAAAATTTGTGATGTGTTATATGCTTATGTGTGTTATAATGTGTTGCATTCATGTTTTGAAATTGTTCATGAATTGTGAAAAAGTTGAGAATTTTGTAAATTGAGCAATTGAGGTTTTCAACCGTGAAATTTTTGAAATTGATTATGAATGATTTGAAAAGTTGAAAAGTTTGAGAAATAAGCATTTTGTCAAATTTCTACTATGAAATTTCTATAAAATGGCAAAAGTTAAAAAAATATTTTTTGCTTATTTTTCTGTTGTAAACATGTTATCCACGAGCTGTAAAGCTCACCCCCCTTTTCATCCCCATCTCCAAGTATCGAGCAGGAGATCGAATGAAAGCGAGTCAAGACCTCTGTTCATTCATATATATGTTGTAGGGTTAAGTTCTTTATTTGTAAGAATAAGATTTTAGACGTTTGTGAAGGATTTTCAAATTTTTGTATTTCGTATTTTGGAATTGATGTTGTATCGTGGCTTAAAAATGCCACTTTTGCTTGGTGAAGTATTTCTTTTGGAGTATGTAAATGAATTATGAATGTGTATATAGAATAGAAAAGTGAATTATGGTTTTGTATATAAATTGCATATGATTATGAATGGGATTGATTGTGTTTGGATTCTGGATAGGAGGTCCGATGATTCTGGTTATTGATTGAGAATTATTGAAGTGTTATAGGTATATAAGTGTGTTTGTTTATGTTGCTGGAATTAAAATATTGACCATGAAATTTTACATTAGCAAGCATAAATTTGGTTGTTAATAATTCTTCCTTTAGTGACCAATTTTAAATGGTTGTTAATAATGCATTTTTAACGACCAACGTAATAAGTCATCACTGAGCACTTTTAGTAACAGACCAACTTTGACCAACCCGATTTTGGTCGCTATAACATTTAACGACCATTTTCTTACTTTCGGCACCCATTAATAATAGTTGCTGAAACTAATTTTTCTTATAGTGGGTCTTACTTTATTGTTTGTTTTGTTTATGTTATGAATGTGATTTGATTGTTGAAATTCGGACAATGAAGGTCCGATGATCATGATCTATGAATAAGATAGTGAAGTGTTAGTTATATGTGAATGTGATTGTTAAATGTGTTATGAATGTGTATGTGTATTTGTATATGAATGAAATTGTGAATTCTCCACTTTAATATGGAATGTCGGACTAAGGTCTGATGATATGAGAAAGGGATTGAATGGGATAAACAAATGTGAGTGATGCATTTCATTACATGAATGCATGAAATATAATGGCAATTGTGATCAGAGTAGCCAACAAATAAAGCTTAAAGCTCAACAAGTGAAAACGAGCCTCGAGCTCACAAGTGAATTAGAGCCTCAGGCTTAACGTTTAATGAGCCCTGTATCCCCTAAGTGGATAAGGGACAGTTATCAATGAGCCCTATATGAAAAAGTTTAGGCACTCGGTCACAACAAAGTAACAAATAAAAAGTGAGTTTCATGTGCATTGCATATACATAATATGAATGATTAAGTTTAATGAATACAAAGTGTTAAAGTGAATGTGAAGTGTGAAATAATGTGAAATGTGAAATGTGTGATGTATGTGTTATGTGAATTTTGGTTTATGTGATTGGGTGAGCCATCGATGATGGTCTCTCATTGAGTTCACAAAACTGACCCAAAATTTGCAACTATTTTTTAGGATTGGAAGAATGCTCCGTTAGGCTAGCGAGAGTATACCTACAGTATGTAAGTGAAGGAAAGAGGTTATGATCAGTTTGCGTCTGCGTTGCATTTCTCTATTTTGTATCGAATTATATATTCTGGAACTGTTTGTTTAAATTTGTATTTCAAAATGACTCCAGTGTTTTGTATTTGTGAAAAGGCCCAATTGGCTATTGAAAATCGTGTTTATTGAAATTGGTTATGCATGAATGTGGGCCCAATGTGTGTTTCAATTTTTTCATATATGTTTATGGTTTTGGAAAAAAAATATACCGATTTTCGAATGATTGAGTGCTTTAACACGCCACCCTTATAGGGCACAAACTCGAATATCACCATTAATGTCAGGTTCGGGTCATCGCGGGAGTGGGATGCTGCATTATCTTCAAGGTATTCATGAAAGTTGTAGATCCTGAAGTTCTTTTTTGAACCATATAAAGAACACCCAAATACGATATCTTTAGAGAAAGTTATAACAATTTTTTCACTTTTTATGTCTTTTGTTTCTTCTATGTTTTGCTTCTTCTGCGATGACATCATCTTTTTTTGTGTTTCTTCTATGATGACATCATCTTCTTTTGTGTTTTGCTTCTTCTGTGTTTTGTTTCTTTTGTGTTTTGCTATCTTCTGTCATTTTGTTTCTTCTGTCTTTTCGCTTCTTATGTGATTTTTTATCTTCTGTGTTTAACTTCTTTTGTCATTTGCTTCTTCTGCCTTTTTTATTTTTGGTTTATTTTCGACCCTCAAACGATAGAATATGTCTTCAAAATCTGCATGAAAGTTTTAGATCTTGAAGTCTTCCTTAAAAATATATGAAGAACATCTTAATCTGATATCTGTAGGGAAAGTTATAGCAATTTTTCCACTTCTTCTGTCTTTTTCCATTCTTCTGCTTTTTCATATGACTTCATCTATACCTATCTTTTGTTTCATTTTTGACCCTTTAGAAGATAGAATATGTCTTTTAGGTCTTCATAAAAGTTGTATATATTGAAGTCTTCTTTAAAACCATATAAAGAACATCTTAGTCCGATATCTGTAGGGAAAGTTATAGCAATTTTCCCACTTCTTTTGTCTTTTTCCATTCTTCTACTTTTTCCTTTGGCTTCGTCTAATCCTATTGTCTGGTCCATTTTGACCATCCAGAGGAAAAATCCAACCTCAAGGTCTTCTTAAAAGTTTTAGATATCAAATTTATCTTTGAAATAATCCTAATATTATCTTAATCCAACATCTCTAGTGAGAGTTATGCTATTTGTCCCGAGACAAGTTCAATATGATTGAGGACTAAATCTTGTTTGACTCTTTCGGCCCCAATTTTGCTATCGACCTCCAAATAAAGTGATTCTTGAACCCTTAGATTCCTAAAACTTTTTTTTTTGCATCTCTATAGAAGTTCATAGCTTTTGGTGTTGATTTTAAAAAGATGTATTAAATCAAGTAAGGGTATCGATAGGAAGAGTAGGAATTCGATATTTTATTGAATATGCTTCAGTATTTTAATGATTTCTAGACCAGTAGAGCTCCGAATAAGATGATTCTTGTTTCAAGATAAACTAGAGACATGGAGATACAAATGGTATGGAAAAGTTGAAATCTAATTCCATTTATAAGATGTTTAAATTTCAGATAGAAGTTGTGCATAGTATATTAATTTGGACAAGAGCAGTCCAAAAATGTTTGAAGTGTATCTTTCGAATCACTGACTAAGATTGAACAATTTTGATGTCATTGGAAATGTAAGACAATAGAGAAGATTCATCTAGAATAAAGTGTTATGTCAAAATATTCAAGGGTGCGTTTGGCAAGACACTTACGTGTAAAAGACATAAGGCAAAAAAAAATGGAAAGGCATAATTGGAAGAAGAAATATTGTCTTGCCCATAAATGAAAGGAAGCAAAACAGAATAAGAAAAAAAGGAGAAAGAAAGAGAAAAATGGAACGTCATGGAAAAGAGACAGAAATACAAAGAGAAGAGAAACCAAGCTAGGGTTTCAATTTCTTTAGCCTATAAGGAAGATTTTGAGGTTGTTCAAGAAGAGACAAAGGTAGAGGAAGAGAAGACTCTTCATTTGGTGAAGAACCAAAGGGCTCAAAGATACCTATTTCATTTAGATCAACTCGTGGAGCACACATTAAAGATAAAATAGGGAAGAGTCTTAAAGACCTCAGGTTGTTGGCAAAGAGAAGAGACATTTTAAACAAGCCTATAAGCAAGGAAATCAGGTGGGTTTCATGTTTATAATAAAGTTGTTAAGCCATTACTGTTTTCTTTAAATCAAAAAAGTTTTCTTATTTTCAATCGCATCATAAGTGCTACATTGTTGTTCATAAATGGGTGTAAATTCTGCTATATGTTTGTACATGATTTGAATGATGTTTTTTTTGGAAAAGATGTATATTTATAAAACCATGTTTTGAAGAATGGCTTTCAAGATATACATCAAGCACATGTAAAGTAAGTTTTTAAGAAAAGTGCCAATTTAGGCAACAAGTTTACAAGACATGAAATATATGTGTTATGAGGGGTTGTGGTGGTCCCATAAGTAAAGTCAAGTGCACTTGTCTAAAGGCTTCTCTTACCTACCCGCTAGTAGCATGGGGGTCCCTCGCGGACTCCCATAAATGCACTGCTACGTAAGACCATTTCATGGGATTTCGTAGTACGTTTTGTTCACAGCTACACAGGACCCGTATGGGAAATATGTAGTATGTTATATTATCTTCAAAAGTTTTGTTTATCTTTCTTCTATTATAAACTGTTACCCACGAGCTTTCAAGCTTACCCCCTCTTTGTCCCCTCCTCAGGTGATAATTAAAAAGTCAAGCGAGCAAGAGTCTAAAGGAGATTTCTCAAATTTGCTATTTTGTATTTCAAGCTAGATTTTGTAACTAGGAGGGTTTAATTGCATTTATGAAAAGTTGTAGTTCTTATAACTTTTGTATTATGAGATTTTCGGATTATAATGTATTGTGGCTTGTAAGACTCTTTTGTTTTGAGGGTAATGAAATATGAATGATGATATTAATTATAAGTAATGTATTAAAGATATATGATGAAGTAAAGATATGAAAGTCTTATGAATTTTCAGCAAGTGTTGGACTTCACATTCAGAGATAGGAGCCAACATTAAGGTAATGGGTTCGTTTCGATATTTGATTGTCATGGGCACGCCACCCTTATGGAATGATGCCTAATAAGGGTTTTTCGAAATAACCCTATAGGAAGATACGCTCAAGTCTTCTGATATTTGCAAGAGGCTGGGTTCCGACAAATGGGTCCCAACATCGAAGAATTAAAAAATTACAATTAAGTCCTTTAACTTTTGACAATTTGCAAATAGGCCCTTATATACATCAATTTTTCCAATATAGCTTTCTAAGTGTTCGTTAAGTCTATAAATCATATATAATCCCCTCTAAGGCATTAGAGAACATTTAATTTTACCACCATGGTCATATCCATCCAATGGACTCGGTTTTACACATTTAAAAGCTCATATGTCGGAAATCTCCATGATTCTGTTTATCGATGAACTCTAAGTTCAAGTAAGGGCACATAACATTATATATCACTAGCATATGTACCAAAAGAATTCAAATACATCTTTGAAATCATATACAGCCATGTATATATCAAATACAGTAGTATCTCTAAATATAGAACAACACAGAAGGGCTCAGAAAGCCCCGTGTTACAATTCCTCCCCTCCTCAAAAGAGTTTCATCCTCGAAACTCCTTAGTTGGGGACATAAATAAATAGAGGTACTAATGTCTCATAGTATCCTTAAACTCCCATGTCATTTCCTCGACCTTATCGCTCTTCCAAAGAACCTTAACTGTGGGTACCTCCTTGCTGCATAATTTCTTTATCTACCGATCCAAAATCTGTATTGGTTCATCTTAAAACTCAGGTCTTCTCTCAGTTCTATGGGAGGTGCCTCCAAAACATAAGATGGATCTGGTAAGTACTTTTTAAGCATAGAAACATGGAATACATTATGGATCCTATCCAAGTCCGATGGCAATTCCAACCGATACGCCACAGTCCCAACATGCTTCAGGATACAGAAAGGTCCGATATATCGAGGGTTTAGCTTCCCTCGACTCTAAAATCTGATGACACCTTTCCATGGCGATATCTGAAGAAAAACCTTGTCACCAACTGCAAACTCTAACAATCATTGCCTATTATCCACATAACTCTTTTGTCGATCCTGGGCGATCTTCATCTTTTCTCGAATGATTTTTATCTTCTAAGTGTTGACATCTATCAATTCAGCTCCTTTTGTGTCATAGATACTTCAGACTTTTGTGGTCGGTGTATATACGACAAGTCTCCCCATAAAGATAGTGTCTCCAAATCTTGAGTGCAAATACTACTGCTGCAACTCCAAATCATATGTAGGATAATTTAGCTCGGGCTTTTTTAGTTGTCTAGAAGCATATGCGATCACTTGCCCGGTCTGCATAGGTACACAGTCAAGTCCTTGGCGACTAACATCACTGTATACCTCATACCTAACTCCTTGGGTAGGTAAAGCCAGTACTGGTGCAGATGTCAATCGTCTCTTCAGCTCTTGGAAACTCACCTCGCATTTATCATCCCATTGAAATTTTATTCCCTTCCAGGTAAGCCTCAACAAAGGAGTTGCAAGCATAGAAAAATCCTCAACAAATCTTCGATAATAACTAGCTAACCCCAGAAAACTACGAACTTTTGTGACATTCTTGGGTTGTTCCCATTCAAATATAGCGTCAACTTTCTTTGATTCCACAAAAATACCTTTCCCTGATACAACATGCCCAAGGAATCCTATCTCTCTCAGCCAAAATTCACACTTTGAGAACTTCATATACAACTGCCTTTCGTAAAGTATTTGTAGCATAATTCAGAGATGTCTAGCATGTTCATCTTCATCCTTAGAGTAAATCCGAAGATCATCAATGAAGACTATGATAAACTAATCTAAATAAGGATGAAACACCCCTGTTCATGAAATCCATAAATACTGCTAGTGCATTTGTCAACCCGAATGGCATCATTACAAATTCATAATCTCCATACCTTATCCGGAAAGCAATCTTGTGCACATCTTTCTCATCAATCTTCAACTAATGGCACCCAGACCTTAGATCTATCTTTGAGAATACTGTAGCTTCTCTCAACTGATCAAGTAAATCATCAACCTTGGGAAGCGGATATTTATTCCTAATGGTAACCCTGTTTAACTGTTGATAATCAACAAATAAGTGAAGGGTCCCATCCTTCTTCTTGAAAAATAATATTGGTTCTCCCCATGGTGAATGACTTGGTCTAACGAAGCCCTTATCCAACAACTCTTGTAGTTGAATCTTCAACTCTTTCAATTATATTGGTGTCATATGATACAGTGGTATAGATATTGGTGTCGACCCCAGGATCAAGTCAATAGTGAAATCAAATTCCCGATCAAATGGCAATCTAGGTAACTCCTCCGAAAAAAACATCAGGGAACTCACACATAATGGGGACATCTCCCAGTTGAACCCTCTTTGCCGAAGTGTCAATTACAAGAGCAAGGAATGCCTGACATCCCTGAGGAATCAACCGCTTAGCCTTGATTACCAATATCAAATAACTCATTAATACTTGTCGATCACTAATAAATTTAATTAGGACTCCATCCTGAGGTTCAAACTCTACCTCTTTTTGAAAACAGTCGACCCTAGCGTGATACCTCTCTAACCATTGAATCCCTAATATCACCTTAAAATCCCAAAGATTAAGGCGAATAAAATCTGCTTCTAAAGCAACATTGCCTATCTTCATCTCACAAGCTGTATATACTTCATCACAATCCACTTACTCTCCAAGAGGAGTGACTATAATGAGAGGGGGATCCAACGGCTTTAGGGGATGACTAATATCCTCTAGCTCAGGTCGTAAAGGTCTAATCTAGCGACGAATTCCCCTTCCTCATCCAACCATGCTATCCCTATGAACAAAAAAAAGACATTGTTTAATACAAGAGATCAGGCTAAGCCTAGCTTATCCGAACCCCAACATCAGAAAGAATGTCGACAAGTACTTTGATCGAGGTCAAAATCATCCGACCATTAAAGACGTCAACTTAACGATCCGAGACTCAACTTATCGACCAAAGACTTTCGACACCTAAACTCAACTCCTAAGGATCATGAACATTTTGAAATTGGAAACAACACTTTTGAAAATACAAAACCTCGCTCTGATACCAATTGATTTGTCACGACCCGATACCACATCGGGCCCATGACAACCGTCACATACTTGGGCTAAATACACTCACAGCATCCTTAATCTGACTATGCAAGCCTAACCGAATATCTTTTTTTTAAAATTTGGGCAGCACAACGGTTGTATTTTAAAAAATCCCAAAACCTGCAAATGATTTCAAATACACTTCTATATGCATATCCAACCACAACTTCAAAACTCTCTAGTCTACTCAAGGTAGTCTTAACTCTAGGCAATCTCAACAAAAGTATCAATAGTTCATACATAAAATCTTTTCTAAAAACCAAGGCAATCAAAAGTTAAATCACAAAATTATAATCCACATAAGCACAGTTCACGAGCCACTAGACAATAAAAGTACAAAATAAGAGACTACCCACATGCAAAAACACCCCGAAAATGTCAAAAAACAGCATGAATCTCACAGAGCTTCGAGCCTACTAAGTTAACCTGCATGGTTGGAAAGCGGAGGGGTGAGTACACTAAGTACTCAGTGAGCAAGAAAAACATATATCACAGATAGAATTGGTTCATACCAAGATGGTGTAGATAGCCTATGAAGTGAATATATCATGCATAAAAAACACATAGGCCCAGCCTATGACTTAATGTATAGTGATTAGGAACCATCTAGGCCTAGTCTATTAATCACCCATCTAGTGAACATGCATTCCCGTTCTGGTATACAAACGTATAAAAACATCAAATGTATAAATCAAATCTCATTAGAAAACAAATATCAAACTAAGTCAAAACAATTACGTCTGACATCACTAATCGGCCAAACTAATGTGCACACCCACCGATTATCAGTGTTGGCTCGACTTTCATCCGTGGTGAGTTCGGACTACAGTCGACAAGAGCGTCATAACCCTAAGTGATGACCTCGTCAGTGTCTAAACCCTACGTGTCGTGAGTCCCGTAGAAAGGTGTCGATATGGCGACTCAACTTTGATGTACCAACGTCAAGGGTACAAGGGTCACTTAATCATAATCAGTTGTGCCAAACACATGATTAGCCAATTGTTTCCTCAACAATCATAAAAATCATATACAAAATTTAAGTATAAAAAATCAAGTCAGGCATCATGCCTTTATTTATCGGTCCAACTGATAAAATGAAACCATATTGTGGCTCTAAGTCAAAAGAGAAAACATACACGTAGCATATATGACTCATTTATGCATAAGTAAGTTTGAAAACATTATTTCATTCCTTAAAATATTATTCTTTTACACTTCGAGTGCAAGTTTGTTGAAAACAATGTCATTTCTCAAAATACAAAATAAAAACATAAGTTGCACTCCTATAGCAAAGAGTTATTCAAAACAATGTTGTTTATTAAATACATAAATATACTAGCATCTATTGGAGATTAAGTTCTACTATGCATTACCTAGGTCCAAAATTCACTTACAAGTCATCATACATGTCTTGGAATGATCTAATTCTATATGAGAAATATGCTTCTCCAACTCACCTCAAAAGAAGGTATATACTCGCGTAGCTTCAACAATCCTAGGTACGAGTTCCTTGATTCCTAGCTCTCGAGCCTTTATACATAAAGGACATACAATATACAATGAAATTACTACTTAACATAAATTTTATAATTATACACCATCACATAAGTGTATAAAATACAATATCATTCTCTTTGAACTATAGGATTCAACACTTTAATTCCTCACATGGTTACTTCCCTATTATCCACCTTAGTTTTTCTTTTGCATTTTCTAAGGCATTTAATGCCTTTAATCTAATACTTATTTCAAAACATAATTAAGCCCCTCTTTATCCAAACACATTAGGCCTTTACTTGTCAATATAAGCAACAATTCAAGTTTACTCTAAGTAAACATGAAAACCTCTTCCCAATGCACACCATCAAAATCCTTAAATCCTAAGCCAAATTCACTTAGGCATTTTATCAAACACCTAAAGGCATAAACTTGAAAGCCTCCTTCTAATATACTTCTTCCTCATTTTCCATCATCAATTCACCTCATACATACACAATTAACATCGTAGAGTTCATTTAAACCATCAATTTCAAAAGATATTCAAAAATTCACAAAGTTTCATATAAAGGGGACAATTTCAGTTTTGACTTAAAGAACCCTCTTTATGACATATTTCATTCATCTAAACCATGATTCATGCATAATCAAGCATGTAGAACAGCATATCTTAACACCAAACTCAAAATCCTAATGTAGAGAGAGATGAGACAAAATTTACTTAAACCTTCCTTTGGGCATATCTTCCAATCCTTTGAGAATTTCTCAAATCTAATAATAGATTTGAGTTCCTTGACCCCAAATTAGCTTAGAACACCTTGGTTTGAGTTAAAAAATTAAAAATAAGGGTGAATTTTGGTGATGGCCAAAACTTTCTCTCTTTCCTCTCTTCCCCTTCTTTCTCCTCCCTTTTAATTAAAAGAACATGTTTTAAGTCTTTAAAATGGAGTGCACGGCCAAACCTAAGAAGAGTCTAGAAATTTGACTCTTCTTTGACCAAACATAGTGAATTTACCTTATTGCCTTTAGTTATGTGAAATTACCATTATACCCTCCAAAATTTTCTAAATTTGCAATTAAGCCCAAAATTTGGGAATTACCAAAACTTTTATTTTTATTTTGATCCTTGGAATTTTGAAAATTATAAATAAGCCCCTTAGCTTTATAAAATTACGAATTGGTCCTCCAAGAATTGAAAAATTACAATTAAGTCCTTTAACTTTTGACAATTTGCAAATAAGCCC
>JANITW010000236.1:10188959-10205554 GCA_027564335.1 Erythroxylum williamsii
GCAAGATGATCAAGTTTCATGTTCTACGGTTCAAGAGTTGGACTCCGGTACGGGATCCAACAGTTGGGATCCGGTCTCCGGGTCGGGTCCTAACAAGCATCAAGTCAACAACGCCAAATTACTTATCCTGTTAACAATCTCTCATCCTAACCACAATCAGAAAACTGTCCAAACTTCCAAGGCAATCTACAAAATATCCAAAACACTCAATCTGGATTATTACAAACCAAAAAACCAACAGAAAAACTAGTAACTAAGGAGAGTGTGTTTGTAGTAGAAACTTGTCACAAAACCATGAAAAATGATTATGGTGTTGAAATTTGTACAGCTTAAGTAAAGGAAGAGAAAGGGAGTGAGTGGTTAGTAGATAGTGGGTGTTCCAATCATATGACAAAAAGAAGAGAAACATTCTTGAAAAAATAAACTACTATAAATACAGTGGTAAAGATTGGAAATGGTGAAATCATACCTATATCATGGAAGGGTGCTGTGGAATTAGCTACAAAAGCTGGAAATACAATACTTGAGGAAATGTAATACATTCATGAATTTGATCAAAATCTGATCAGTGTTGGTCAGCTTTTAGAAAAGAAGTATAAGGTCCACTTTGAAGATGAAATGTGTAGGATTTTTAATGAACAAGGTGAGTTGGTGCATAAAATTGTGATGATCAACAAATTTTTCAATATTAGAATGACAAAAGTGGATGGAGCATTTGCTGCTATTCTAGTGATTTAATTGACTCAGTTATGGCATAGAAGGTATGGACAAGCAAACTTGGATTATGTTATTGATATGCAAAAGAAAGAGTTAGTTCATGGAATACCACAGTTCAGTAACAAATTAAAATCAATGTGTGAATCATGTGCAAAGGAAAAAATCCATGTTTAACCTTTTCTAGCAAGTGATTGGAGAGTCATTGAGAAGTTGCAGTTAGTGCATACGGATGTTTGTAGACCTATGGATAAACCATCAGATGGAGGAAACATATATTATGTGGAATTTATTGATGATGTGTCTAGATATGCTTGGATTTACTTCATGAAGAGTAAAGACCAAGTGTTTGGTTTCTTTAAAGTGTGGAGAGTAGAAGCTGTAAGTCAATGTGGAAAGAAAGTGAGATGCTTGAGAAGTGACAAAGGGGGAGAGTAAATTTTAGATGAAATGAAGAATTACATTGAAAGGGAAGAAATTTTTCATCAATTTTTAGTTTCTTACTCACCTAAGAAAAATGGAGTTTCTGAGAGGAAGAATAGAACTATAGTGGAGATGGCAAAGGCAATGATGTTTGGAATGAATGTACCTAAAAGATTTTGGCCAAAAGTTTGTTTCACTACAGTTTATTTACAGAACAGATTGAAGACTAGAGCATTGAAGGAGAAGACTCCTTTCAAAGTCTGGTTTGGTATTAAACCAAAGGTGCATCATTTGAGAGTGTTTGGATGCATAGCTTATATGCATGTTCTAGATGCTAAAAGAACAAAGTTAGACGAGAAAGCAGTAAAAGGAGTTATGATGGGATATAGTGCAGAATCTAAGGGATACATAATTTACAATCCAGAAACACAGAAAATGTTTATGTCTAGAGATGTAAAGTTTGATGAAAGTGAAGGATGGAAACGGGGAGAGCCTACAGCCAAAAATTCAGGAGGAGTTGGTGTTGAAATACCATTGAATGGACCAGTCATTGATGAGGTTATGAGAGAAATGAGGAAGTGATAGCAGCAGATAATTCCAACAATTCAGGAGAGGGAGGGAATTAGGAGGAGTTATCACCTAGTTCAGGAAATGATGAATTGAGCTTATAAATTTAGGGGGAAACTTCCAACTCTGGAAATGCTCATAAGGAGAGGGGTTTGGCCTCAAGTTATAATGAAACTAACCCTTTGTTTGAATTCAGGTATGATGATGCAGATAAAGAGGAAGCAAATGAGTCACTCATGGCTTCTGAATATGCCATGTCTGCAGGAGCTGAACCTAAGACATACAATTAGGTTATCAAAGAAGGAGTGTGGCAAGGTCCAATGGATGAGGAGATAAAGGCTATAGAGGATAATGGAACCTAGTTACTAGTTGATCTGCCTAATCTAGAAACCAAAGTAGTGGACTCGAAGTGGATTTATAAGGCAAAGCTAAAACTTGATGGATCTGTCAACAAGTACAAGGCTAGATTGGTTGTAAGAGAGTATAAGCAGGAATATGGAGTGGATTATACTGAAACCTATGAACCTGTAGCAAGGCTAGACACAGTGAGATTACTGTTGGCATTCGGAGCAAACAATGGATGGAAAGTGCATCAAATGGATGTGAAGAGTGCCTTTCTTAATGGAATGTTAGATTAGGAAGTGTATCTGAAGCAACCCGAAGGATATGTGATAAGTGAATAAGAGAATAAGGTTTACAAGTTGGTGAATGCTCTATATGGACTGAAACAAGCTCCAAGAGCTTGGTATTCAAGAATCAATAGCTACTTGATGCAGAATGGTTTTATGAGAAGAAATAGTGAAGCTACATTGTACGTTAAAAATAGTGATGGAGAAAAACAAATCTATTCACTGTATGTTGATGATTTTCTAATAATTGGTACTAAGGGCAAGTTGGTAGAAGATTTCAAGGAGTTAATGAAGTCCGAATTCCAAATGACAGACTTAGCAGAAATAAGTTACTTCTTGGGATTGGAAATAGGTCAAAGAGAGAATGAAATTTTCATACATAAAAAAAGGTATGCAGAGGAGTTGATTGAGAAGTTTAGCTTGAAGGACAGCAAAGGTTTGTCAACTCCCATGGAACATCAACCGAAATTGGAAATCACAAAACTAGGTGAACAATTCGATGCGACTTATTATAGAAGCAGATAGGCTCTTTAATGTATTTAAGTGCATCTAGGCCATATATTGCTTGTGTTATAAATATCATGGCAAGTTTCAGTCACAATCCCTCAAGGCAACATGCAATTTGTGCTAGAAGGATACTTAGATATGTTAAGCATACTGTTGATTATGGAATCTGGTATGGAAGAGAAGAAAAGGTGGAGTTGTATGTTTTTAGTGATGCAAGCTATGCTAGAAGTAATGAATGTAAGAGCAAAAGTGGATATTGTTGTAGCTTGGGATCAAGAATTTTTGTTTGGAGCTCCAAGAAGTAGAAGAGTGTTGCCCAATCAATAGCTGAGGCTGAGTATGTGGCAATGAACATGGCTGCCAAGCAAGCTCAGTTGTTAAAGAAAATTTTGATGGATGTAGGTGAATTAAAGGACAAGTGTGTGATTATTTATTGTGATTCTAGTGCTATAATTTCGATGGCTGTGAATCCTTCGGATCACTTGAGAACCAAACATATGAAAGTCAAGTACCACTATGTAAGGGAACTGATCGAAGAAAAGGAGATCAAAATGGCATTTTGCAATTCAATTTTTCAACTAGCTGATTTATTCACCAAGGCATTGCCAAGATGGAGATTTGAAGCCTTAAGAAAACTAATAGTTATGTAGGCTCCATAAAAAAAAGGAGGAGTTGTTGAATTATGTTGTTTCATGCAACATGCTATATTGAAACTTGTGGAATATTTAGCTTGATTAGTCAAGGTGAAGAGGAAAGGCATAATGAAGAAGAAGGTTCCCAGGTCCTAAGGAAGCTAAAGATAATGATCTTGAGAATAATTCAGAAGTGCATGGATCTAAGGAATAGAGTTCGAATGATTGAAGACCAGTGTAGGAACAGTGGAAGGGTTGAAGTAAGTTGCAATGGAAAGCTGGAAGATGAAGAACCAGAATATAAGAAGCAAATATAGAGTTAGATTCTTTCCTTAATCAGTTAAAAACCTGAAGCAGAGTTTGATAGTTCTTGATGGGATTATGAAGAAATCTTGCAAAACCAATGAAGTAGAAGAATTCATAATCAACATGTCAAATGCCATTAAAGGAGATCAAGTTAGCTCAAATCCGCATTTCATGTAACTTTTGGTCCCTACAGTATCAGGGTTTTTGTCATTTTATTTCTGTAACCTCTAATATTACTAGTTGGTATTACTGTCAAAGTCTGTTATTTTCAGACAACAATATTGTCTTGTTTTGTGTTGAACCATTGAGAGCATGAAACATGTCAAAATCTTGCTCCTCAGTTATCTTTTGTTTTCATTTTCAATCATTGATGTAAGGTGGCACAAAAAACGTGAAACAGCTAATATGAAAAGCTTCAGTTCACTTCATCATGTATGAGACACAGAAATTTATGAAAAACGTTCTTCTTCATTAATCTATTAAAAAAAACCTTACTTTTCAATTTATATTGTTTATCTTGAGTTGATTTTGGAGTTGTGTTGAGATAGAAAATGTTTAGAGTGGAAAGAAATAGACATTAGTTCTGAAAAAAAAAATCCATTTCTAGAGTGTTAGAAGAAATCTTATAGTTGCAATATGAAACCAAAACCATTCACCAAGCACTTGAGAGAATCATACATTGATCATTAGAGAGACATTTTTTCATATTACAGGGATTACAGTCAGAGGATTAAAAGTGAATGTTGGTCTTCTGAAATATTTCACTTTCTTATAGTAGAAGCATCTAGTTCAGTAGTTGTTGCAGAAGAGTTTCGACTAGAGTCACCTTTGAGCTTGTGACTTGAGTGGAGAAGGAGGTGTTGTCCAAACCTACGAGAGATATAAAAGGATAATAGAAACAAAAGTCGGGTGCTCTTTCCATAAAGACAAAAGATACAATGATTTATTACATCTTATTGAGTAGAAAACATATGAGATAAATTACAAAGTATGGTCTGATAAGGATGGCTAAATGTTGATGCTGCAAATCAAGTAGAGAAAGGTGACTGTGAAACATTGTTATTAAGTTTAGATGAATCTCTACAAGATAGAGATTATTATGGATGAAACTTATAACCAATGACATCTTGGTACTGAGATCTTGCACAATGTAATTAAATGTTAAATTTAACAAGCATGATTTTTTTGGAAAATTTTGACAATCAATAACATATTAGTAGAAAGATAAGGAATAATTAAAGTATCAGTAAGGTGAAAAGGAAAAATATGAGTAGGGAATGTGGAAGAACTAGTAGAGAAAATATAAAAAAAGTATAGTCATTATTGATCATAACTTAGTTTGGAATGTTGTACAAAGTTTCAGATTTTGTAAACTAAAGGTCATATATCATATGAGCAGTGGCACCAATGTTAAGTAGCAATATTAGAAGAAGGGAATTAGAAGAGGCTTAAACTGACAATTTCATAACTCTAAATACCAAAATCGATAGAATACAATAATATATCTGTGGGATCCTGATTTTTCTAAATTTTTATGAATTGTCTAGTTATTTATTTTTGTTTTGTTTTGTTTTGTTTGTTTGTTTGTTTGTTTATTTGAATTGGGTCATTAATTAAAAATTTGAAATTGGAAGGAAGTGCTAGAAATTAGTAGGCTTGTGTTAAGTGGATTAAAGGAGTAGAGCCATAAAAGACAAAGGAGGGCCAAAATTAGAAAGGGGCAAGTAGGTGAGGGACAATTTTGGGAGAAAGAGCTAAGGATGAGTCTAAAGATTTGAAGAAGAGTAGGAGATGTCGTGAACAACCAATGAGGAGAAGAAAAGAGAGAAAACATGAGAGAGAGAGAGAGAAGAAGGAGAAGAAAATCGAAAAAGCTAGAGAAGGAGGAGGAAAATCGTGGAAAGAAGAGAAGGGTCATGCTTTTAAGGTAGGTTCATCATCTTCTTCTTGATTTAGTAAAGAAATGGGTTGTTGTGTTGTGAATGAAGAAGTTTAGAGAGAGAAAGGGATTTTGTGTTGGGAATGATTGGAGGAAGAAGATGGGTTTCTAAGTTAGGTTTTGGGTTTTCTAGCTTAGATGGACTATGGGTAGGTTAGATTTGAGCTTGATTTTTGTTAATTTTATTTGTGGTGGTTTTGAGGTTTTAGGAATTTGTTGTGATTATGGAAATTGGGGAATTTCCATTTGAATTGAAATTGAATGAAAATTTTGGTTATGTTAAGGAAATAAAAAATAGCCTGCCCAAGAGCAAGAGGAAGGGCTCAATTGAATTTGGATTTTCAAGATTTTGAATGTGGGTAATTTATTTATAGTTATTGTGTAATAGACAAATGCCTTGTGTGTGTATGGTGTTTTAAATGACATTGTGATAAAATAATTAAATTGTGTGTATGATCATGTTATGCCATTGCATTGAGTCATGGAATTTTGTATAAAGAAAAGCATTAGAATATGAGATTGTGAATGATTAAATTAAGCATGAAATTTGATTGTGTTTGGGCGAGAGAGGAACTATTTTGTATTCACATGCACGTCAACAAAAAGGATTCGTGGGCCAAATGCCCGCTTTTGGCCCACGAGATCAGAAATGTGGACTCGTTTTGTTTATGGAGTAAACCTTGGTTTCTCTATTTTGTTCCATGTAACCCTTGAGCCAATAGTTTATGCATTTGCATTTTGATATATTAAGCTATAATGAAATATGTGTGTCACGCTTTGATTAAGAAACGACATGGTTGCATATATGAATATTCACATATATGTTAAGTGTGTGGCTTGTTACCTATAGTTATAAATATCTTAGCCACTGAACTGTGTAGCTCAACCTAATATTTTTCCCACTCCACAAGTGCAGATCGAGAAGATCGGTGATTCTTATAAGGCAATTGGATAAATCCCAAGATAGTAGCTTTTGTACTAAGTTAATGACTAGACTTTTGAATAGCTTTATAAACATATTGAACATTGAGCATCCTACGCACTTTGTATGAATTTCATATTGAACATTGAGCATCATACGCTATGTATGGAAAATTTGTATGAATTTCATTTTGATTTGGAAATGAATCGAGAATTGGAAAAGTTCTGTTGTGGATGTGCTTATTATCTTGTGATGTACATTTCATATTTCAAGTTTCCTATAGGGATAGAATTGTGTATTGACTTTGGGGGAAAATCTAGAATTATATAGATAATATGGGTAAAAATAGTTTGCTTGATGTTGTAGATGATCTTCCCAGCTTTCCAATGATATGAAGTTTGTAAGTTTTGGATATTGTAGTGGGAAGTTATGACCTTTACAAGTTCTGATGTTGCATATGATATGTCAATGTGCCAGCTATGGAAATTCATGTATTGACTTCAAGAATATTTTTTGGGGTTTTGTGAGCTGATTTAGGTAAAATTGTCTTCTTGGAAGTCGTAGATGATCTTTCCAGCTTTCTAACGATATAAAATTTGGATATCGGAGTTGAAAGTTATGAGCATTACAAGTTGTAGTGTTGCTTCGTCTTAGTTACTATTTATTCTAAGACGATGCTATCGTCTTAATTACTATTCATCTAAGACAATGTTATCGTCTTAGTTACTGTTCATTCTAAGATGATGTACTGTTCATTTTAAGACGATGTTATCATCTTAGTTACTGTTCATTCAATGACGATCTTATAGTCTTAGTTACTGTACATTCTACGACGAAGTTACTGTTAATTGCCTTAATTTGTATTTTCATCTTCTGTCCTATTTCTGAAGCTCTTAGATGCAGAATCTCATATTGTGGTCTTCATAAAAGTTGCAGATCTAGAATTCTTCTTTCAAATGCTCTAAGAATGAACTCAATTAGACATTTGTAGAAAAAGTTATGGTAATTGCTCCAAGAGAGGTATGAAATGATTAAGGACATAAACACGTTGGATTCTTTTGGCCATAACTTCGTCATCCGACCTCCGAATGAGGTGATTGTTGAAGAAATAGACTCCTAAAAAATTTTTGTACCTCGCCAAGAAAATTGGTAGCTTTTCATGTTGAATTGAAAAAAATTATGGAAATAAAATAAGGGATCAGTTGGAAGAGCATAATCGAGTTATGAATATGTTTTGAGTTCTTAGGCATATCTTGAGCTATAGAGCTCCAAATGAGGTGGTTCTTATTTCAAAGTAAACTAGAGACATAGAGCTACAATTGTCTTGAAGAAGTCAACTCAAGATTTTGGTTTTTAATTGATGTGGGTTCATTAAAATAACCCTTTAAGGAAACCCACTCACGCTTTATAACTTCGGATGGATTGTTGGGCTTTGAAAACAGGGCTTAAATGTGAGCTGATTGATAGTGTGGTATCAAAGTTTAGGTTTTTCCTAGGCTTAAATGCATAGTAGGATGAATTGTATGTTATGTGATAAATTGTTTGCATTGTTAAATTGATTTTTTGTATTAATTCACATGTATATCATGCATACATGTAGGAAATATGATTTAGATAAAATGTGAGCTGATTGCTAGTGTTTCTATTGAAGGAATAAAATGCCACCTCGTAGAAGGAAACGAGGGATATTTCAAGGATCGATTGTGCCTAACTATTCGCCAAGAGAGGAGAGTACTGATGAGTCAGTAGCCCTAGGAAATGCTGAGGCTTCTGTAGGGCATAGTAGTGAGCCCTCTTGATCATAGACACAGGAGTCGCCTGTTTCGCCAAAACAAATGCCTCCTTTAGACCTGAGATTGTTTTAGGCATTCACTCAGGCCTTTGCCTAAGCTATAGGACAAATGCCGCAAACTTCTACTCCGGCCCTAATTAAGAAGGGAAAGCATTTTGATAAGCTAAGGAAGTATGGGGTAGTGGACTTCTATGGAACCACTGATCCAAAAGAGGCTGAAACTTGACTGCGAAAGACCGAGAGGATACTAGATCAAATGGATTGTGAGGATGATGAGAAGGTTGTGTATGCTGCTAACTTGCTTCAAGGAGATGCTATGCATTAGTGGGAGAGTGTACCGGGGAGTCAAATGAGACCGCCAGTACTTGCAATGAAAGATTTCACAACAGTGTATAAGAAGAAGTACCTGTTTGAGGTGTACATTCAACAGAAGTAGAGAGAATTTCTGAGTCTCACCCAGAGGGAGATGACGGTGAGTGAATATGAGCTCCGGTTTACACAACTATCCCGGTATGCAGCAGAGATGATGCTGAGTGAGGCGGTTAAGTGTTGTTGCTTTGAATCAGGACTACATCTAGCCATCAAGGAAAAAGTGGTGGTACAGAACTTTGGTGACTTTCAACAGCTGGTTGAAGCAGCATTGAGGGTTGAAAATATTGACAACATAAAGAGTGGTGTTAGTAAAAAGAGAAAAGGCAGAGAATATTTTAAGAGGGGAGGCAGTGCTTCTATATCAGAGAGGAGTGCCAGGACTTTCCCTGCACAGTCTGAGGAGAAGAGCAGTGGAGCAAGCAGGCCTAGATATATGAAAACTGTCTCACATCAAGCTTCAATGGTTGGAGGCAGTAGGAGGGGAGATTCGGATAAGCCACCCATTCCTAAATATGAACACTGCGGGAGATTTCATAAAGGGGAATGTTACCAACTGACTGGAGCATTCTTTAATTGTGGGGAGAAAGGACACATGACAAGAGAGTGCCCTCAGAATCCAAGACATGAGAGAAGTCAGATGCAAGTTCCAAAGAGGATCGAGACAGTGGGAAACAAGATAGTAACGGAAGTGGGCAGTAGAAGTTTTGATGCAGCCAAAAAAGTGAACCCTCCAAGGAGATCGAGGGAAAAGCACCAGCTATAGTGTTTGCTATGATAAGGGAGGATGCAGAGACAGCCCCAAAAGTCGTAATCGGTATGATTAAACTATTTGATGAAGATGTTATTGTTTTGATTGATCCAGGTTCTACTCATTCATTTGTGTCCTTGAGTAGAACTATAAATGATAGAGAATTGGGCCCATTGGATACTCCTTTGATAGTGAGTACTCCAATCAGCCAGTACATTATTATTAATCAAGTATATAGAGACTGTGAGATATATATTAGAGAGGAACAATTAGTGGTGGATCTAATGGCATTAAGGATGGAAAGATTAGAAGTGATTGTAGGAATGGACACCTTGAAGAAATATAATGCTAACATGGATTGTAAATAAAAGATCTTAGAATTCAAAATTTGCAATGGTAGAAAGGTGGTGTTTATGGGAGACAGAAAAGTGAATCCGACTAGAATGGTTTTGGCTTTAACAACTGAAAAACTGATAACAAAAGGATGTGAAGCATATCTGGCCTATATGGTGGACACAAAGGCAGATAGAGGGAAGGCAGGAGAAAAACCTATGGTCATGGAATTCCTAGATGTCTTTCCCGAGGAATTATTAGGGCTACCATCACCTAGGGAAATTAAATTTTTCATTGAGCTTCTTCCGAGCATGATGTCAATATTGATTCCGCCTTATAGAATGGCTCTGATGGAATTGAGGGAGTTTAAGGAGCAGTTAGAAGATTTGTCGGAGAAAGGTTATATTAGGCCGAGCTCTTCACCTTGGGGAGCTCCGATCTTTTTTTTAAAGAAGAAAGATGGGTCATTGCGGATGTGTGTGGACTACCGAAAGCTCAATCAAGTCACCATCAGGAATAGATATCCGCTCCCACGCATAGATGATTTGTTTGATCAGTTGCATGGGGCAAGAATCTTTTCTAAAATAAATTTGAGATCGGAATGTGCTTAAGACTGTTTTTAGAACACGATATGGCCACTTTGAGTTATTGTTCATTCCTTTTGGGTTAACTTATGCACCTGCAGCTTTTATGGACTTAATGAATAGAGTCTTTAAGCCTTTCTTAGACCAGTTTGTCATAATCTTTATTGATGACATATTGGTTTATTCTAAGAATGACAAGGAGCATGAGGAACATTTGAGGCTTGTTTTGAAGACTTTGAGGAAGGAAGAATTATATGTCAATTTTGATAAATGTGAATTTGGGCTAAAGAAAGTGGTGCTCCTTGGACATGTAGTTTCGAAAAATGGAGTGCATGTGGATTCGAGAAAAATAGAGGCGGTTGTGAAATGGAAAGAACCTAAGAACGCAGTTGAGGTGAGGAGTTTCTTGGGTTTAGTTGGGTATTACAGGATATTTGTGGAGGGCTTTTCCATGATAGCAGCTTCACTTACCAGATTGACCAGGAAGAATCAGAAGTTTATGTGGATAGATGAATGTTTGAAAAACTTTGAGAAACTTAAGTACAAATTGACGAGTGCATCAGTTTTGACTTTGCTTTCAAGTAATGATGGATACATAGTGTATAGTGATGCCTTAAGAAAGGGATTAGGGTGTGTATTGATGCAAGGAGATAAAGTGATAGCCTATGCTTCTAGGTAGTTGAAACCTTATGAGATGAATTATCCGATGCAGGACTTGAAGTTTGCTGCCATAATCTTTGCGTTGAAAATGTGGAGACATTATCTTTATGGAGTTACTACTAGGGTGTTTACAGATCACAAAATTCTTATGTATTTGATGAGCAAAAAAGAGTTGAACTTAAGACAGAGAAGATGGTTAGAGCTACTAAAAGATTATGACTTGATGATAGACTACCACCAGGGAAAAGCTAATGCAGTAGCAGATGCATTATGTAGAAAATCAACGATGGCACATGTGGAGACAATGTATCTTCCTCTATTTAAGGAATTAGCCAAACTCAAGGTGACATTGAGACAAGCTGAATCTGATTGTATATTGGCTAACTTTAGAGTAAGGCCAATATTGAACGGAAAGATTATAAAATTGCAGGAGTAGGATTAGTATTTAAGGCAGGCTCAGAGAACATATTAAAAATGGTTCGTTTAGTAGATTATGGCGATCTGCATTCCCCTATTTAGCAAGAATTAGGTTTCTTTTATCCCAAGACACTATAAATACTCATTTTTAAGACCCAAAGTGGGAGATGGACACTGAAAATGAGGTTGCAACATAAGGAGCCACCCAAAAAAGGCAAGGCAAAAGAGGAAAGAGGATTGAATTAAGCATCAGAAGCAATCTTGTTTTGTGTTCTCTCTACCTTCTCTCTCTACTCTTTCTTGGATGTTAATTGTCTTTATATGTATGGATTATGTTATCATGTTCTAGAGCTAAAACCCATTTAGGGTGAAGGATGTAGCCTATTTTGGGGGATTGATTTGTATTTTATGGATTGATTGGTGTTGAATGAAAGTTCTTGGGTTATGTTTATCTTTCTTGAACTTCACCATTGTTTCTATGCTTGATCACCATAAATGCAACTTTAGGAATCATATGATGAATTGAGAGGTGAAGTATGATTTATACATTAGTAAGATAAACACATTAGATTTAAAGATAACGATATCCTAAACTAGTGTGATAACTTGTCGTTACTTGTTTTTAATGAATTTTACTAGTTAGGTTCACATTAAGAGATGGTAATCAACTAGTTAGTTCTTATATGTCTTGAGAAAGAATACAAGTAAAGTTATGCAGCTATTATCATAACTTTTCATTAAATCAATTCTATAATTTATTAATCAATCTCTTAATTTGGTGAACCTCAAAGCCTTAAGTTTAAGTCATCAAATTCCTATTGTTTCTTTATTTCCTGCATTTAGAATTTATTATTTACTTAAATCCAATCATCTTTTTTCTTGTCACTTTTGTTTAAGTAATTAGGATTAATTTTTTAGTAAGTATTTTAGTCCTTGTGGGAGATGACCTTGGAATACTCGATTTGTATGTACTAGGAATGATTATGTGCACTTGTAGATTTTGTCGACCAAGTTTTTGGCGCTATTCCCAAGGCCTATTTTATATTTTTTACTATTAATTCTATTTATTATTTGTTGTTTTTTATTATTAACATTTTCTTCCATTAATTACTTTTAACCCCTTTCTCTTTGTTTTATTTCAGAAGCTGCATGAACTTAAGGCATTTAAAAAATTTGAACAACGAATAACTAATTGAGTTAAATCCTAAAATTTAACACACTTGTAGAAGGAACAATGCCCAAAAAAGAAGAGAGATTGCAAACAATAATCAAAATCTGATTCTTCATGGGGAATAAGACATGGGGAATGAACAATTTAATAAAGGAAGGCAAGCTGAACCAGTTATTGTTAATCATATGGCAAGGAGAATTAGAGATTATCAAATGTCATTTATTGCTAACAACCCCTCTTGCATTTGATTGACATTAGCAGCAAGGAATTATGAGTTGAAGCAAATTCATCTATCTATGTTAACACAATTTAATGGAATGTTGAGTGAAGATGCTATGCCTTTACGAGAGATTTCTATGCAACAATTAAAGTTCTTCTATTGTATGGATTGTCTGAAGATGAGTTAAGGCAAAGGTGTTTTCCCTATTACATGAAGGGATTAGCCAGAAATTGGTTATTGAGTTTGGAGGTAGAATCTACTGATATTTAGGACAAAGTGATAGAGACTTTCATGATGAAGTGGTACTCAGCCCACAAACGTCTCGAACTGAGGGAGATGATACATTGGTTCTCACAGAAAGAACGAGAGAAATTTCATAAAGCCTAGGAGTGATTTAATGATCTCCTTAACCAATGTCTTTATCATGGATTTGATATGTACTATTTGACTCAGTTTTTCTACTATGACCTCACTGACCATAATCAAACTTTAGTAGATTCAAACATTGGTGGGAACCTGAGTTCTCAAGAGTTATCGAATATTTTCAGAAAGTTGTTGAGAATTCACATTGTAAGGTAACTAGAAGCAAAGCGCCTGCTCTTAATTAAGTGAATTCTAAACCCGACATGACCTACCAAGTTGTCGAGATAAATAAGAAGTTAAATATGTTGATGAATGACAATAAGTCTAATAGAGATCCTTGCACTCTTTGTGGTAGATTAGGACATACAGCAATTGGTTGTATGTGTTAAGTCAAAATGACTTTATGATTAATTTTGATGAAAACCAAATAATGATGAAGAAATGAGACAGAAGCTGAAGAAAAATGAGACGGAAAGAAACGAAAGAGAAGAGTAAAAACGAGATGGAAGAAGAAAAATGAGACAAAAGCTCAAGAAAAATAAGACGAAAGCAAAATGAGACGGAAGAAAATAAGACAAAAGAAAATGAGACGAAAGCAAAATGAGACAGAAGCAAAATGAGATGAAAGTGAAAATGAGATGGAAGCGAAAATGAGACGAAGCGAAGCCGAAAATGAGACAAAAGAATCGAAGATGAAAAAATAAATCAGTTTGAGTTAGTTACAAAACTCAACTGAATAATCATGTCTGTAATGATCAAGAATCAAGAAGAAAGAAGCAGTTATCAAGAAGTAGTTGAAGACAAAGACTATAAATATGAGTCGAAGTTGAAGACTAAAAAAGTTAGTGATTTTGTTAGTGATATTTAAAAGCTAAATGCTGTATTTGTAAGAAAATACGAGAGCTATATTTTCTGTAACAAAGCTCGCAATATCTTTCTGTAAGAAAGAAGAAAAGTTAAAGAAGAAAAGTTGAGAGCCTAAAGAGGCTAAGTGAGAAAAAGAATACTTGTTGTAAGAGACCTGAAGAGGCTCAATGAAAAGAATACTTGTACTTTTGTGAAGTATAATGAAATCTCAGAAGGGATTCTGAGGACTGGACGTAGCCCACGGTTTGGGGTGAAACAGTATAAAATTGTTGTGTCGATTTTCACTCTCAACTTTTCACTCTTGTTTGTTGATTTAAATTCTTCATAATACTGTTTATCAATCGTTTTAAGAAAACAATTTTTTTTAAAGGGATTATATTAAAATTTTGAATACACAATTCAACCCCCCTTCTTGTGTACTTTGTATATTGTATACTAACGTGTGATTTACTTCAATTGGTATCAAAGCTCGGTGTCCAAGAACTACTGTAACAAAGTGTGGATAAAGATCTACGGCAGAGTCACATGTATACATACCTGAAGGTGCCTCTGTAACTAGACCTCCGGCATTTAATGAAGAAGACTATCATTACTAAAAAGACAGGATGCGACTCTTCATTGAATCTACTCATATCGATCTTTAGGAGATAATAAAAAATGGACCGTACACATCAGTAGATGAAAAAGGAAATGTCATTCGACGAATCAGATGGTCTGCAGAACAAAAAGCAAGATTCTAGCTAAATTTGAAGGTCAATTTTTTCTTAAGTTGTGCCCTATGTAGAAGTGAGTACGATAAGGTTCACGGATGCGACATTGCGAAGGAGATGTGGGATACGCTATCAATTGCACATGAAGGCACAAATCAAGTAAAGGAGTCCAAGATAAGCATTCTTGTACACTAGTATGAGCTGTTCAAAATAAAGGATGAAGAGTCTATTGATCAAATGTTTGAAAGATTTCAAACTATCATCAATGGACTTAAAGCTCTAGGTAGAATGTACGACAATCAAGATCATGTTAGAAAGATCTTAAGAAGGCTACCGAAGAGATGGAGACCAAAAGTTACAGCCGTACAAGAAACTAAGGATTTAAGCGTATTACAGTTTGATGAATTACTTGGATCTTTAAAAATACATGAAGTTGAACTTGATGCTGAAGATAAGCCCAGACGGGACAAATCCATAGCATTGAAGGCTGGATAGAAGAATCAGAAGAATCAAAGGAAGAAAAGCTCATTGTCAAAAGCGATGAAGATTGAGGCAATCAAGGACGATGATTCCAATAACTCAGATCATACTTCAAGCGAGGAAGATGATGAGCTATCCTTTATTTCAAGAAAGATCAGACGCATGTGGAAGAAAAAAGCTAAAGGAAATAAAGAATCATACTTCAAGAAGAATAGCAAAGATGAAGGGAAGAACGAGAAAACATCCATCACATGCTATGAATGCAATAAACCAGGACATTACAAGTTCGAGTGTCCATTGTTAAAGAGAAATCCAAAGAAGAGTAGAGAAGGCAAGAAAAGCATGATGGCAATCTGGGAAGATCTAGATTCGTCTGAATCAGATACGGATTCAGAAGCATCAGTGCAAGCAAATATCTGCCTGGTAGCCGAAGAAGAAAGTGATGAGGAGATAACCTCAAAATTTAATAAATTACAAGATGCATAATCAGAACTATTAGAAGATTCTCATGCAATTCTAAAGCATTACAGAACTATTAGAAGATTATCGTGCAATTCTAAAGCAGTACAAGTTGCTTAAGAAAAAGTTCGTAGAAAAATTGAAAAACACGCAAGCATTAGAAGAGGAAAATGTCTGCCTAAAGAAACAAGTAGACGAGATGAAGAAAAAGGTTGTGGTAGATAAATCTGAAGAGATTAATAAGCTGAAACAGAGAATAAATAGTCTTTCAGTTGATCTTTCAACATTTATGAAGAGTACCAGGAAAATGAATGATATGCTAGGGAAATAGAGACACCCTAATGATAAAACTAGATTAGGTTTTAGTAAAAACCATCCTCAACATAATAAGATTTATGCTCCCTTTAGGAAGAAACTTCATCAACCTAATCATTATCGAAAATATCATCAATTCCATCATCATACTATGAATTGTGCACGAACTAACCCTACAGGACCCGAGAAAATCTTGGTACCTAAAGGACATATAATACCACTTGCAGATATCCTTCCTTGGAAAAAGCAGCTAGCGCCATTGATACTTGGACAGTGCATGCTCACGACACATGACAGAAAGAAGATCTATGTTCCTAGATCTTCAGTATAAGAAGGGAGGATTGGTAACTTTTGGAGACAACCAGCAGGGCAAGATAATTGGAATCGATAAAATAGGTAAAGATTCCTTTGCATGCATTGATAATGTGCTGCTTGTTGATGGTCTGAAACACAATTTGATTAGTG
>JANITW010000236.1:10472147-10488344 GCA_027564335.1 Erythroxylum williamsii
TATTATTAATTTTTTTTTATCAAAATCAATTTCTTTTACTTTTGTTAATTTATTCATTATTATTTTTCCTAAAATCTTTGACAATGAATATAGGATATTTGTTTTTACATTTCTAACAATTTATGAAAATAATTAAACTGATTTTATTTTATTTTTATCATAAATTGATTTACTATTAAAATATATTATTTAATTACTTAATACTAATTATTAATAAAAATTATTATTTTAATTTATAATCAGTTTAAAGTTTTAAACCTTATTTTAAAATTTTAAAATATTTTCATACTTAATATTTATTTGATAAATGTTTTTAAAATATGTAAAATTTAAATAAAATTAAGTTTTGATAATAAAAAATATTTATAAATAAAAATATTCACTTATTTAATTATTACTGTGAAATCCCAAAAAGTGTTTTCTTTTCTTTATTTTTCTTTATTATTATCATTATTATTATTATTTTGGTACAGGACGTTAATACAATATCGGCGTGGTGTTCTCCTGCGCAGCGGCGGTATACAAGATACAACTTAAGTGGTGATTTAGGAAGAGATAGAAAGAGTATTACAGGCTTCAATGGCTTCCTCACCGAAACAGGAAGACCCATCATCAAGTATATGCATATCTCAGCAGTGGTCGGAGGCTGCAGAAACTATTGCATATGGTTATGTAGCTTCACATCCTCCTATTGCCTTAATCTGTGGCCCAAAAAACAGTGGCAAATCCACCTTTTCTCGTCATCTCATCAACGTTCTTCTCAAGAGGTTTTCTTCTTTCTTTCTTTTTTCCCTCTCTGTTTGACTTTTGGGAATGCTAAGTTTATTGCAAAGCATAGTACGATTTGGCTTCTAACCGATTAAATTAGATTGTTTGGCGGTTCTGAAAGAATTTAATTTTCTTTCTGAATTGAAAAATAAAATAAACTCGAACTTTGATCAGTGATGAGTTGTTTTTATAACGGTTTGCGGTGTGTATAAGGAACTCTTCACATGAGTATTCCCCGTAGACATTGTTTTGAATTAACGTTTCTGTCAGCTACTTTGTGCATCGGTTTGTTTTGGATATTGGCTGTCTCATTAGAGGTCTTTCTTCTGTTTTTGAAATTGCACGATCCTTATTAACTATTGTTGCTTTGTAGGTATAGAAAAGTAGGTTACTTGGATACAGATGTTGGGCAGCCTGAGTTCACTGCTGCTGGTTTGTTATCCTTCACTGTGGTTGACACTCTGACTTCAGGTATACTTTTGTGATCTTTGGTTATTTAGCATTCGCCTTCTTGATTCACGTGAACTCAACTATTCGATCCCTAACTCTTTATGGGTCAAAAAGAATATATCTTCCGTGCCCCTTTGTAGTTGAGTGAACAATATAATTGCATTGGCACATGATAGGCTTAGTTGAACATAGCTTAACCTCCTTGGCCTTCTTTATTCATATCCTCAGTAGATGCTACATCAACTTTCCCACTGATGCAGTCATTTTTCATCTGGGTTGTTATCCAAGCTCTAAGATTTTGTTTTCTGCTCCAAAGAGGCTTAAGGATAATCCTTTTCTTCTTTTTCCTTGTTTTTTTTCATGACTATATGTGCCCTTCCTAATATATCTAATGTTGACTGCTGTTTTCCTTTTTCTCTGCCCTTCGAAAATCAGATTTGGCAGTTCCATGCCTGAAGACACCAGAAAGGTATTAGATAGTTAGCTGGTCTTAATGTTAATAGTTTGATTTATTGAGAACTTGAGGTGTTGATTGCACAAATTGTACATTTGTAATTGTCCACTTATATTCTTTGTTTACTGTTTAAAATCTTCTTTCAGATTTGGCATTTAATTCTTTCTAGTAACTTCTTAGGTTTATATTGAACAAGTTACCATGCTTACCTGATCTTTAGATGAAATAACATCCTGTCTGATTCTTTTTTGTTATCTGCAGATGTTTGTTCTTTGGCGATATTTCTTCAAAAAGGGATCCCACAACATATGTTAAGTATATTTGTACCATGTATGATTACTACCAGAAGAAATACATGCTTAACATGGGTAAAAGCTCTGGAAAGACTGAGTTGCCCCTTGTTGTGAACACACCAGGCTGGGTGAAAGGTACAATTTTTATTCGCATGTACTTTTGCGACCTTGTCCTATATCCTGATCTTGCAGTTCTTGATAGTGCTAGTGTTTTGTTTGCTGGAAAAGGGTTTAATCATCCAAGCACAGCCTGATTTGACATTTTTGATATGATCCAGGTGTTGGCTATGACATTTTGGTGGATATGTTGAAATATATTGCTCCTACCCATGTAGTTAAGATAAACATATCTTCCAAGAGAAAAAATCTACCTGCTGGACCATTTTGGTTAGGTGAAGATGATTATGGGAGAGAAGTCAATCTTCTTGAGATTCCAGCTTGTCAAGACTCTTTCAATAGATCGTGAGTTCACGACCATTGTCTACATATTCTTTATTGCCTTTGCTCCTTATGATTGGTTCTGTGTCAGGAAATCTGGCTTTAACTTGTATTTTGTTCTATCTTAATATAAAGTATAAGGTCCTTAAAGACATCTAATTGAAGGATCAGCCTTGACTAACTATTCAATTGATCTTCTGGCCTTATGCTTAGTTATTCCAATTCTTGATTTTTAATCCTAGATTAATCCTGCTGCTTAAAGTTACTATTTTCTGGATAATGTAAATTTGATTACTACCAATAGCTTATCTCTGCTATAAGTTTACAACTCAGTATTATTCTGTCAGATTGCCGGCACAAAAGGATTCACATCTTCTGCGGGATATAAGAATAATGGCTTATTTCAGGCAATGCTTTCCTAGCAACTTTAATATCACTACCATCAAGGAACTTGCAAATGCGATTGCCTCTCATCCTCCTTATCAAGTCTCAATATCAACTACCCACATTAGACATCTCCATTGCCAGGTTGGTCATAAGAGTATTTTCTAATGACCTTTTAATTCATGTCTTTCCCATTTCGTAATTCAGTGTCCAAAGAATTACTTGTGAAAAACAAAAACATCCTGCTAGGTACCACGTAGTGAAATCTTCTACAGCTTGAATGCAACCATTGTTGGTTTGGCAGTTACTTCTAAACAATCAGAAGATGTACCTTGGTGTGTTGGTCTTGGTAGGTATTTTCGTATGCCTTTTCATTCACTGAGCTTGTTATTAGTGCCTTTCCATCATACTCTAGTGGTTCATAGTTTAGAGGCACTTATATGCTTTTGTTTTTTATTGGTACAACCTTTGTGATGTATCAGCCAGTTCAAATTGAGACAGGAAATTTATTTACTACATTGCTTTGGTGTCAGTGCCTTGTTCTATGGTGTATAAGCCACTCAATAGCATCTTGCTTACAGCTAAAAAGCTCCTGGTTTTTCTTGCTTGTCAATCTTATTGCTGCATGAATGTGCCTGATATATGGACAAGTCTCATCTCATTGCTGGATAACTTGTTTGGGAAGGCCAATTATAAGTGATACATTGTAGTTCTTAAGTTCTGATAGTGTTCTGTCCTTCTCGATGGCTTCATTCCTCCAGGAATTGTTAGGGGAATAGACAAGTTCAAAGATTTGCTATATGTGATTACTCCTGTCACACCGAGCACTCTGCAGAAGGTTGATCTTCTTCTACAGGGATTTATAGAAATCCCTATTTGCTTGTTGCAGGTAATTAATCCCTTAACATCATTTTTCTTAATACTCTAATAGCTTCTGTTTGTGATTGAGCCTGCTTTTACTCCTGCTGACCCTCCAGGGATTACTGTCTGCACCAGTGTTCTCTTTCATATTTTTTGCGTTAAAAAAGTGTGATTGTATTTTGCCTCTCAACATTCTGCATGCTAGGGAGAAAGATTATCTCACAGTTTTGACCACAGTGCTTAGTTGGATTTTCTGTTGCTTTATAATGTGTTGCTATGCTGGTTTTGCATCTCAATCCTGGTTATGGCAGCATAATGTTTCATTTCGGCAGTTGCATGTTTTTCTTGGTTTCATAAATGCTTTGCAATCTAATACCATTGAACATAGCTTGTCATGCCGAATGCCTGGCTTATAGTTACCTTAGCTTTGACATGAATAGTTTGCTTTCTCCTCACCCTACATGCTAACTAGGCACCGTAGCCTTGCTGTTGCTTGGCTATAAAATGTATGCATGCTACGGGACATGAAGTTCAAAAGACAGCAATTAGAAGATTGCCATGTGGCATGCCATTAAGAAAATAACCTATTGAAGCTTTTAGCAGTATTTGAGCCAAGTGTAACTCACTCCAACTTGAAAATCCTGTCATTTAATTGGCTTGGAGAAACATGTGAGCTCCCTCTTCATCCATCAAAGAAGAAAACTGAAAATGGAAAGCAGAATATGGAATTTATATGCATTGCCTTGTTCTATATCTGGACTTCAAAACGTTTCTTGTCACACGAAATTAATATTAGACATAAACAAGTTAGGTTGTTCGACTGCTAACTATTTGTTTCGGTCAAAATTATGACAACCTAGTTCGTAAGTTCTTGGTATCTAAACAATGGATTTCTTTTCAGGTCCAAGGATGCATGTCGCCCTACATGTCTACAAACGTTTTGGCCACAAGCTAGAAGATAGCAAGTTGTTGATACTCGAGAATAGCATTAAACGAACACTTATAGAGATAAAATCTTCTGACTAAAGTATCTTTATATCATTGTATTCCTTAAATGTAGTCTTTAGCTTCCAGCAATTTTCCACTCACCGGAATTAATAAATCTGAAGTGTGAACGGCCTTGATAGCAATCATAGCCTCTTTCTGACACAAAATTGCATTAACCATTTGCTTCTCTTCAATAACTCCTATATTAGGCATGTCAAATACAAGTGGCGAATTTGCAAGGTGATCAATTATAGAAGTTTGGTACCGTTAGGCAGTTATATTATATAGAAACTCACGAGTCATGATGCTATTGCACTGACCGTGACGCTCTAAAATTTCTGAACTATAATTTAGTCAAAAAAATTATAATTTCATTATTAATTACCAAAATTTTATTAGTCTCAAAAGTAATGCTCATCAATCACAAAAATTATCTTCCCAAATTGTAATGTTCAAAATATATACGATAAAATAATTTTACTCAATTTGAACTGTAAGATTCACTTAAGACTTATACATTGTTAATCACTTACACTAAAATTATAAACAATCGTTCTCTCTTAAAAAATATAGCTGAGGTAAGTTGCCTACTCAATAATATTAACATGATTGTATCCGTAAAATCAAATAATTCACTATATGTTGAAAAATAATAAAATAATAAAATATACATATAATATTAAAATACACAAGCAATACTCAGCATGTCCAAACAATCAATAAATATTCAAAATTTTATTATTAATAATTATTAATGTTAATATTCATCATCATCACCCAGTCTGAAATTCCGCAATGAAGCAGGATCTGAAGAGGTCTGATAGTACGCAGCCTTACCCTTACATAATAGAGACGCTGTTTTCGGTAGACCCGCATGCAAATGAGACAATATAAGAATGATGTGGTATGCAAAAACAGTAAAAAGGAAAAAAGAGATGGGGAATACCTGAAGGAGGATATATCTGCGAGAACCTAGTATTATATACAGTTCATCCCTCTTTGTTACTCACCAAGTAAGGGGATTGAGTAACTGAAACAGTTAATCCTTTATCCTTATCCTTTCACGTCAAACTTTTCTATACTGAGCAACGACCTCACTAATGGCTAACACTGACATATCCGCCTTGATCACTTCCCGCCAATTCTTGTACGGCCTTCCTCTCCTCCTCTTATAGACACTAAGTATGATGCCCTCACAGCTCCGTACCGGAGCATCGGAGGGCCTCCTCCGCACATGCCCATACCACCGAAGCCTAGTCTCTCTCAACTTGTCTGCAAAAATGGCTACCCGTAATCTCTCTCTCACCACCTCGTTCCTAACTTTATCTCTTCTAGAAAAACCACACATCCACCTAAGCATACACATTTCTGCAACCAACAACTGTCTTATATGCCTACGTTTAGTAAGCCAGTACTCCGCTCCATATAACATGGTTGGACGAATCACCGTTTTATAAAACTTCCCCTTAAGTGTTAAAGGAATCTTCTTGTTACACAAAACTCCTGATGCACTTCGCCATTTGGTCTAGCCTGATCTAATACGATGTACAATATCAGCATCGATATTACAATCACTTTGAATGACAGACCCGAGATACTTAAAACTCGTCCTCTGTGGTATGACGTCGGTACCAAGTGCAACTACCACCTCATGCTCCACTTGGTTTCCTGAAAAGTTACATCCTAAATACTCCGTCTTAGACCAGCTCATCTTAAAACCTTTCGATTCTAACACTTCTCTCCAGCATTATAACTTGGCATTGACTCCTTCCTTGGTCTCATCCACGAGGACAATATCGTTCGCAAATAACATACACCAAGGTACCTCTCCTTGAATATGTTTGGTAATCTCATCTAACACTAATATGAACAACAAAGGGCTTAATGCCGATCCTTGGTGGAGACCCATACTGATAGAGAACGCTTCCGTGTCCCCACCTGTAGTCCTAACGCTAGTTAGTGCGCCGTCATACATATCCCTAATTACTTAAATATAGGTGCTAGGAATGCCCTTAGCTTCCAAACATCTCCATAAGAGGTCTCTAGGGACCTTGTTGTACGCCTTCTCCAAGTCAATAAAAACTAAATAGAAATCTCGTTTTCATTCCCTGTAGAATTCCATAAGTCTACGGAGTAGATGTGTCGCTTCTGTTGTGGACCTACCAGACATAAATCCGAATTGGTTGATCGATACAGAAGCAACCCTCCGAATCCTCTTCTCGATTACCTTCTCCCACAACTTCATGGTATGACTTATTAGTTTGATGCCTCTATAGTTGTGACATTGTTGAATATCTTCTTTGGCTTTGTATACGGGGATTAACCTATTTAATCTTCATTCATCCGGCATTTTGGCTGACTCTAAAATCACATTGAAGAGTTGAACTAACCATGCAAGACCGACAACTCCTATCCGTTTCCATACCTCTATAGGGATCTCGTCTGGCCCTACAGCCCTACCACTCCTCATCTCTCTCAACACCTTCGTAATTTCACCCCTCGTAATCCTTACCCATGTGCCCCTATCATGAGCATGCCCTGACATAGACGGTTCTTCTAACTCTATGTTGTCCACTAACCCTTTGTTATATAGGCCCTGGAAGTATCTCTGCCATCTCCTCTTGATGGCTTAGGACTCTGTGAGTACCTGTCCGGCTTCATCACGAATACAACAACCTTGGTTGAAATTATTCGTACCACGTGCCTTATCACGTACTAGCTTGAAAATCTTTTGTGCTCCACTAAACGTATCCAAGTTCCTGTACATAGTCTCATATGCTTCCCCTCTAACCACTGCGATAGTTTTCTTAGCCTTCCGTTTTGCCAATCTATACCTTACTCTGTTAATTTCTCTGTCCGCCTCCGTTGGACTATCTATAAGATCTTTAAAAGCTCTCTTCTTTGCCTTAACCGTCCCTTGGACTTCGTCTGACCACCATTAACCTTCTATCTGTCTCTCTCCTTGCCCTTTAAGGACCCCTTTGAATACCCCTAGGAGATTGGTAGCTATTGCACACACTACAGATGCTATCCCCTCCCATATCAGGTCCATATCCTCGCGCACAGATCATGTTGTAGTTGACTGAAGCTGTGCCCTAAATTGTTCCATCTGAGCTTCTCTTAGTCTCCACCACATAATTTTAAGATACTACGAGGTCAAAGTCTGTGACTTCCATCCTTTAATCCCAAAATTAAGAACTAACAATTTATGTTGTAGTTTACCGAGCACACTGCAACTACCATTCGAATATTATCACAATTTCCTCATCTTCACTTAGTTGTCCATTGCACATATGATGCCAAAACGGGAAACAGCTATTCACCACCCGAAAGAGGACGTATAGGCGTCCTTATCCCTTAGATTTTTTTTTTTTCTTTTTCGTTGTACAAAGTTTATTTTATATACATTTTTACGGACCAAGACTCAGCATCTTGTGGTCCAACTTTTATTTTATATACATTTTTGTGGACCACGAGTCAGCATCTTGTGGTCCAACTTTTGTTTATACACATTTTTAAGGACCACCTGTCAGCATCTTGTGGTCCAACTTTTATTTTATATAAGAATTAACTAAAATCTCATGCCACGAGGATCACTGACCAAATAGACTCTGAAGCCTTGAATCACAAATTATTCGACCCTTGTGACGAGGATTACGCACCAAAAATATTCTGAACCCCTGAATCACAAATTATTTGTTTTATTAATTAAATGCAGAGCCACACATCCCACCAATCTTTCTATAGTCGTATTCATTTACACTTCAGCATAAATTTTTTGGAAATGAAATAATTGAGTATATTACTATAGTTCAAGCTACAACAAAAATACAACAGGTGGCACCAACTCTAAATTTCTAGCTAAGTGCTTGTCAATAATTAAAAGAAAAGAGCATGAAGTTTAATTACAGGTCACTATTGTCAACAACTGTAATTAGTAGGAAGAAATACACAACAAGCTAATAAGGAGAGGCGCGAAGTGAAAGAAAAATAAAAAGAGACAAAAATATTCTATATATTTTTTGGTCTAATTTTTTTCTTATAATTAGTTAGTTTTTTTTCGTAATAAAATTTTTCTATGTATGTGATTTTTATCTTAATTTAAGAAATTTTTACGTAAAATATGTGTATTTGTTACTATTCTTTTAATCTTGTTTAACTATAAATTTGCTCTAATTTAATCGATTTTTACAACAACTATAACAAAGAAAAAATACCAGGAGCTATAATTGCCACATAGTTCTGATATTTGCGGTAAGGAGGGAAGTGATATTGTTTTCTACTATTGCCGCTCTCATCCGATTCACAATATTCTTGGCTAGATGGTATTTGTCAAGCTCCTTTTGCTGGTAGATTCGCATTATTTCCATATCATGTATATGAAGTGGTGAATGCTCGTTTACCAAAGATTCCTTCTCATTGGTCTGTCTAGAGAAGATTGTAAATAGATTTAAGGTCTGCTCCCACTCAGATGAATGGTTCATGTTGAGAATACCCACATATCTTAAGAAACGGATAGGAAAAAGAAGAGACTTGGCTTTCTTAAGAAATAGATAGGAAAAAGTAGAGAGTTGGCTTAATGTGTTTCATTGTATATTCATTGACAGAATACAAGTTTATATTCTCCGATATTTTATCTTAATTAATCACATAAATATAATAAAATTTTTGTTGGTAGATTTTATTATATCACGTACGATTAATTACAATTAATGTATTAGTGTGATCTTAAAATTAATATATAATTATAATTAATTTGAGATACTGTGGCTACTTCAAATTAATCAAAATCATATGATCACTAACATTATTTTAAGCTTTAAATTAAAGCCTAAATATTTGCATCAATTAATAAATAATGCAAATAAATCAAATAATAATGCAAAAAATAATAAATCTAGTTTTGCAAGTATAATAATCATGAATTTATACACAAAATTTCAATTAATCACATGTAATTTGTGCAAAATTAAACAATCATCATAGGCATGTCATAAACTTAAATTCTAATCATAAGACATACATAATTAAAACTTAATATTTTTCATAAATTATTAAGAACCATAAATGATTTTATAAGTAAAACCATAATATAATAGGTTAGGTCTGAATTAAACCGATTTATCACTAATATTAACAAAATTAATATTAATAATTTTTTTTATTAAAAAATAAAACAAAAATCGGGGTCATCTTCAACTTTCAGCCATGTCGGGCGTGACCCGGTTAGAACCAATTGAAGCTCCGATGCTTCAGACCAACAATGGACGCTGGAGTTTGCACGAATGCCAGCGTTGGGACGACGTGCACACCGCAAACTGCACGAGACGTCAAAAAACCGACCATGCAATGCTCCACGAATGATAACGTCCGAAGCTCCACGTACGATCGTCTTCCCTCCTCATCCTTCACGGTCCAAACGACGTCGAATGCTCCATGGATGAGCAAAACACGACTCTAACATTTCCAGAAGGTACAAAATGTCGAAAAATTCCAATAATCGTAAATGTATATATTTGGCAGAAACTCAACCGTAAGAGTAAAACAAAGAAAAGCTTTTCAGTGATTTCTAAAGCAAAACAGAGGTAATCTGTAGCTCTGATACCAAATGAAAAATAAACCTAGCAGTAGCGTGCATCGTATACAACAACTTTAATGTAAAGATATATGCATATAAATCTATATTTATATCTACAACAACGGAAGCTTAACCAAGAAAAATATATCTCAAGTCATTGCCTCTCCACCGAAGATCTGGATGTCTCTGCGAAGTTTGGAGCTTCTATCTTCTTCCTTAGCACAACTAATGATGTCAACAAGATGCGTAGAGAGAATAGGGACCCAAACCAGCATTTATATTCATTTGTCCCTACCTACTTAGTCTCTACCTATCATAGAGAAGAAGGGTCGGGTATATCGGTGACAGAATGTACGTGAGTTAAGGGTTTATGATAAATGGACCATATAACCATAGTGAACAGTATGACGTTACAGTTGTCCCTATTCATGTCCTCCAGTTAGCCTGCCAAATCCCATCGTGTATTAGAACAGAAACTCTCGCTTCTATGGTTATCCGATGTTTCAAAGCTGTAAAGCTTGGATTGCCTATGAGCGGGCTTATTGTAAGTTGCTTATCAAACCTAGGGGTGAGCATTCAGGTAATTCGGACCCAATTTTCACTGCTCGGGCCCGGCCTGAATTACCTGAAATTTTTTTCCCTTACCCGGCTCGAACCCGAACTTTCAATTACCTGAACTTACCAGGCCCGATTTACCCGATTTACCCAAATTATCCCGGCCTGATTTACCCGAATTATCTTAATTACCCTATTTCATAATTCTTTTAAACCTAATTCGGGTAATCGGGCCTGTCCGAATTTTATCGGAGTTACCCGTCCCGGCCTGAAAATAATTCGGATAATACCCGAGCCGACCCGAATTACCCGAAATTTAGCATTTGCTTATCCGAATTAATTCAGACCGGGCTGGGTAATCAGACCAACCCGAATAATGCTTACCCCTAATCAAACCATATCCAAGTATTACCTCCTCCATATACTTTATATTTGATATGCGGGTAAGTAAGTTGTCACATTTTCAGCAGGTGATTGAAAGACCATGAGAATTGGGTGGACTCTCCAATTTGCCAAATAATTTATTATAAGCTGATTAGATAAGAACCCTTAATTATGGTACACAACAACCTTAATCCAACAACTCCAAGATTATCGTCTACTTCCCGTAAGATTACTGTTAGAGAATATATAAAACCAATTGAGTTGGTCTCACACAACAGCTTAAGCTATTGTGATGAAATGGTCGCTTAATATGGTATTAAAGCCTCTATGATCAAACGATCATGAGTTCGAATCGTACCACCCACCTATTCTAATTAAATTAAGCACAAGGTAAAGTAGGTTTATGCAAGTTTCAAGCCCAAAGGACTTTCACTTGAGGGGGTGTGTTAGAGAATATATAAAACTAATTGAGTTGACCTCACACAACAGCTTAAGCTATTGTGATGAAATGGTCGCTTAATAAATACTGCGTTGTATGATTACGTAGACATCGTTATTAAACTCCACACCCTTGTTATGCGATATCTTAACAAGATTAAGCTTTCATCTTAATTAGTGCAAATAGCTGGCTGGGTCTATATATAGAGGAGCATTTCCCTGACCACATCACACAAAAGAGAAAAAAAAGAGAGAGAGATAGGTACAAAGAGACATTATGGCAATTGAACAAGTGCTTCACATGAATGGCGGAATGGAAGACACAAGTTATGCCAGAAACTCAATATTACAGGTCAGGCAGTTCCTATGACGATTGTGCTTGATATCAACTCTAATTTCATTTACACCAATATTAAGAAACAGCTATAGATGCCTAGGATGTTACAACATTCTCAAATCAATGCAAGTATTATGAACTATTCCTTTTCATGAAACTGGTTAAGTTTTCAGTTGAAAATACAGTTAACAAAATTTGATTTACTTCGGACATAAGAATACTACTTCAATCTAAGAACTCAAACTAATTATCTAGAAAGCCAAAACCTACTAACTTATTTGTCATGCGTGACCAATAGTTGAACGCAATTTTCTTTACGTGCCTCTCATCGTGATTTGTTTGTCATAAGGAGAGCAAAATATTGTCGTTCAAATACTTTAACAACTGTTCAGATGAGAAGCAGTTGATAGGTTTTGCTCTTTTCAAACACACAGAGAAAGTTGATATCCATGACAAAGCCAATTTCTGAAGAGGCCATTACCAATCTGTACTGTAACATCCTCCCTACGACTCTCACCATTGCAGACTTGGGATGTTCTTCAGGGCCAAACACTCTATTTGCTGTATCCGAACTTATCAAAGTTGTTCAAAAGCTCTGCAAGAGGTTAGGCCACCAAGGACCAGAGTATCAGGTGTTCTTGAATGACCTTCCAGGAAATGACTTCAACAGTATTTTCAAGTCCTTGTCAGGCTTCCAAGAAGAACTGAATAAACAAGTAGAAACAAGAATTGGCCCATGTTTCTTCAATGGAGTTCCTGGCTCTTTCTACGGCAGGCTTTTCCCTAGCAACAGTCTGCATTTTGTACACTCCTCTTCCAGTCTCATGTGGCTGTCCCAGGTAGCACTGAACTCTGCTTCATGTTTGGTTTCTTGAAATTTAGTCTGAAATTAAAATTTTTATCTCGTACATCATCAGGTTCCTGAAGGGTTGGAGGGAAACAAATGGAACATTTATATGGCTAGCACTAGCCCGCCAAGTGTGATTAACGCCTATCAAGATCAATTTCAAAAAGACTTTTCGTTGTTTTTGAAGTGTCGTTCAGAGGAAATGATCGCAGGAGGTCGCATGACTTTGACATTTGAGGGACGAAAGAGTGAGGATCCACGTAGCAAAGAATGTTGCTACATATGGGAGCTTTTGGCAATGGCTCTTAAAGAAATGATCCTAGAGGTAATTACACTTGCTAGTAACTTTTCTCATGTTTCTTATAACATACACGTAATTGGATTGGAAACTAAGGCAGCAACAGATATGGCAACTATGCAATTGATCATTAAGAAAAATAATTTTAATTCTTAATTCAGACGTCTTAATTTAATCATTCTCATTTTTAATAATTTCAAGTGATAAGTGAAATAATTAAAATCAGTATAATATAAAATTAAATAATAAAATGAAGACAAGTAAAGTGCAAAAAAGTTAAGGATACCAATTCATACTAATTTTATGTGCATCAATGTTACAAACAAGACCAATTGAACCAGGCTTTCATGCAATCAGTCCTATAAGCCTTGTCGATATGAGCTTGGAAGATAGTGATGATTCAAAATTTTTGAGGGTAGAATTACAATTGATGACACTGTTCACGCTTGATATAGGGAATGATGGAGGAAGAGAAACTTGATTCCTTTAACATTCCTCAGTACACACCATCGCCACTGGAAGTGAAAACCCAAGTTGAAAAAGAAGGGTCTTTCGACATAGATCGCTTGGAAGTCTCTGAAGTGAACTGGAACGCTTATGCAGATGAGTTGAACCTAACAGATGCATTTAAAGACTTTGGATACAGCGTAGCAAAAAGCATGAGAGTTGTGACTGAGCCACTGCTTGTGAACCATTTTGGTGAGGCAATTATTGACGAGGTTTTCAGCAGGTACAAGGTTATCGTCGCAGATCATATGGAGGAAGAGAAGAGTCAAGTTGTGAATGTTGTTGTGTCGCTGACTAAGCGGAGAACTGCAGTTGATTTGGATTGAATAATATGTAGGAAAATGTGTGATCTCTTATTGCTAGTTTTTTTATTGTAATAAATAAAAAATTTAAGATAGTGTATTTTTTGAATAAAAATGATTTATATTTAAAATATCTAAAATGATTATTAAAATTTAAGATTTTATTATTTTTTGAATAAAACAATTGGATATTATATAAAATTCTTCTTTGTATATAATAAAAAAGAAGTTTTAGAACTCAATTTTGAATTAATTGAAAAGTTCTTATTCAATTAATATGTGGTCGGGTCGGTCGTGCTAGGCCCAAGTCCAACCCTAGGATAGCTTGTGGGCTGATCGACCCATTCCTAAGATGTTGAGTTAAGTACGTCAGGTATTTACTATATAAGTTCATTATCTCCTCATGATACAGGTACGACTCTTAAGAACCCTAATACCCTCTGTTCTTAGAGAAAAATATGTCGGCGATCAACCTCCGGTGTGTCTTTATTGTTTTTGCAAGTATCTTCTAGCTGAAGCTAATCGAGTTCATGGATCTAAACAACGGCGCCCAGCCTCACCAAAATCAGACTGAACCAGTTGGCACCCACCGTGGGGTCGGGCGTCAGGGCACCACGTCTAGAAGTACATAGATAAGTCAGGCGGCGACAACAAATCTGGATGTAGCCGCTGTCGCGACACTCGCACTACAACGAATGGGCTTGCAATTACCTGCTGCCGCCTTCCCACTGACGCATCATGATCCCCAGATCCATCCTCCACCCATCATCCAAAACCCTAGCACATACGAGCTACCCCCATTAAGCCCGAATAATCAAACACAGCCTTCGCATCCAAACGACCAACCACCACCCAAAAACCGAGATCAAGAAGAGCAGAGCGTAGCCTGGGAGGACAACTCACACCCTCACACCCAACACCCCATAAACACAAACCCTCCTCCACAACAAACCTCCCTTACCCAAAGACAAATAAAGGAAGCGGTCGATCTATTGATTCGCCAAATCTTACAATCTTAGACAGAATAGCAACGAACCCCCGTTCGGCAGATAGGTATGATAGCCGATCGCCATTATGCTGAAACTCTCAAAAAAATTGTGGACGATTGAATCAACATGCCCATGAATTCTCGTTCGAATCAACCATCAACACAATACTGCTCTCCTTTCACTCAGGAGATCCTGGATAGCCTACCAGCGGTCAGGACTAAGATACCAATGCCTGAGAAATATACCGAAAAGACCGATCCCCGCAACTATCTTCAATGCTTTCAGTCGATGATGAGCCTGCATTGCATCTCCGATGCCATTCAATGTAAGGCTTTATGTATAGCCTTTCAAGAAGGAGCCCGACGATGGTTCAACAATTTACCCCCACATTGCATCACTTTCTTTGAGAATTTCAAGCTGTCATTCCTCAACCAGTTTGTTACAAGTAAACGGCCACAGAAGACTGCCTTGGAGTTGATGCAGTTGACCCAAGGAAGGAACGAAAGTTTATGGAAGTGACGAGCGGTACGTCGCGACGAGCGTGTAGATGTCGTGGCGTGCGTCCTTTGGCTGCGGCGAGGCTAATTTTCTGAACTGGTTTATTTTAGTTTTTGGCTCATATCCAATGATGTAGACCTCCAATTGAGGTGATTTTTGATTCGTTATAAACTAGAAAAAGAGGCCTACAATTAAAGTGAAGAAAGAAAGTTTGAATTCAATTTAGTAAGATCTCAATTATTGAATGAAAGCTGAGGATAGGTTTCTTTTTCAACCTCAGAATTGTGTTATGATAATTGGAGTATAATTGTGAGATTTTTGAAATAAATTCAGTGCTTTTGGGAGTCTATAATGGGTGAATTGAGCAAGTATCTAGCAATGATGATTTTGAAGTTTTTCTAAGGAATATCCTAGGGTGTATGATATGGTAAATTGAACCGACTTTTAGAAATGGAACTTGTGGGGTTCCGTGATATTGTATTGAAACCAAATGTGTCATATTTGATCAATTGGGTGAAGAGTTAGGTTTTGTCATAAGAAAGTGAAATTTGGGAAGTAGCGCTGGGAAGGTCATGAATATGCGTCGTACATCTTTTATTTAAGACATGTGCATCATTGAATCCTTCTGATTGAGCATTTAGTAATGGGTGATTATTTGACTATTATAGAGGCACCGTTGGAACGACATTCTACGGATATTGCTGGGACTTCCAGGCAGGATCTCAGAAGTTACATGTGAGTAACCTAGATGATTCTTTCAATTATTATATGTCTAATGTGGGGAATAATGGTGGGATTAGTGATTGTGTTTGTTTATGACTGGGTTCCG
>JANITW010000236.1:10655335-10674814 GCA_027564335.1 Erythroxylum williamsii
CTTTTACCTTTCCATAGACACTAAGTTTGTTAAATTTGGAGTTCTGGGTCAAAAGTTATGGAGGTCGCAAGTTCTGGAGCTGTTTGTGGAGAGCTAGTCGATCGGCCTTTGAGTAAAATTTGGATTTCCTTAATGGCCGACCTAGTCTTTAATTCCTTCTTGAAAAATGTAGATTTTTCTTCTAGCTTTCCAACGCTTCCGACCGTGTCTGATTTGGAGTTCGGAGTCAAAAGTTATGAGAGTTAAAAGTTTCAGAGTTCGGAGTCTGGAATTGGAGCTCGGACATCCATCGCTCGGCCATGCCGAGCGCCCACCGCGCGCGAGCGCTGGTCGCTAGCTCGTCTTTTGGGGTCGGTTTTGGCCGACCGACCCCTCTCCCTTCCTTTGGCCATAACTTTTTGTGTAGACCTCCGATTGAGCTGATTTTCGAAGCGATGGATTCCTAAGAAAATTTTCTATTTTTCTACACCTGATTTATAATTTTTTATTTTAAATTGAAAAAGGTGGTTTGAAACAAAGTGTGGAGGTCGACTGATCAAGGCTGAACATACTTTACAAATTTTGAAATATCTTGAGCTACAGAGCTCCGATCGAGGCGATTCTTATCTTAAATTAAACTAGAGACATAAACCTACAAGTTTTATGAAGGAACCGATCGATAATTAAGTCTTTAAGATCTTCAAATTCTGACCTGAAGTCGGTAATGCACAGTTTTGGCTGTTTTCTTTGAAATAGTATTTTTGCCATAACTTTCTCATTTCTAATCGGAATTGAGCGTTTTCAGTGGCGTTGGAATCGTAAGAGCATAAGGAACATTTTTTATTAAAAATCCAATCCCAAATTTTCCATTAAATTCTCTCTAATTGTGGTCGGTTTGTGTCCGGTTTTGGGTCTTCCATACTTATATGGGTCCGAATGTTGGGCCTTGGAGACGGGGTCCAACATGAGACCTCCCAATCCTCTTGTTCCTTATCATAAATTAGTTTGGCATAAAAGAACTAGCCCAAGGTGCTCTTTTATCGTATGGCTAGCTTATCTAAATAAGTTGCAAACGAAGGATAAACTCCTCTTCTCTTATGTCCCAAATCACTGTTCCTTGTGATTTTTGGATAATGAGTATGTTGATCATCTATTTTTTGAGTGTTCTTACTCAAAAATAGTGTGGATATATTCTCTAAACCATTTGCAGATTCATTTGCCCAACCTGATAAATCTTTCAGCCATTCTCAATTGGTTTAACCATCCTCCAAACCACAGAAATATTGACCTCAACCTATTTATCATTCTTCTTTCTGTTAATTTTTATAATATTTGGTCTGAAAGAAACTGCCTAACCTTTAAAGATACAATCTTAGATGTTGGGGGCATTAACACCATAATGGTTTTTAAAGTTATGGAACATCTTAGCTCAAACACCGAGAGAAGGTTGAATCTAGATCAGGACAGTTAAGGAGGTCTCAAGAGGATATGACCCTTATAAAGATTCTCCTCCTCCTCCTAGGTATTTTAATGCATGGAGATCTTATCTATCAGCAGAATAGGAGATTCCAATTCTGAAATTTCAGTATGTGAAGTCTTTATCGTGATATTTTCTGGTTTTGGCTGCTGAACTGCTTTACTAGTTCAACTTGTAAATGTGTGTGTGTCTAGTTAATGTCTTCTCATTATGGATTTTCCAAAGATTTCCTTGGGCGGAAGGCTTGTTTAGGTTTTGATTGTAGTTTTTTTTTGCTTCGCTGTGTAGATTTAGTTTCCTACTATTATTCCTTTAGGTAACTGTCATTGTAGAGGCTTTTCTTGTTTTCTTTAGTTTTGGTTGTTCAATTTGGTTTTGGAAATGAGACTTGCTTCTTTGGGCAGTCTCTTGTTTTGTACATAACTCCTTTCCTTTTGATTTATCATATTTACTGATTTATCCAAAAAATAGTAACATCAAGAGATACATCATTACCCATATCTACAATGCAGAAATCAACAGGAAACATAAGTTCATCCGCTTTAACTAAAATATCTTCAATCATGCCTTTAGGATAAGTTACAGATCTATCAGCTAATTGAAGTACTACATTGGTTGCCTTCATTGGTCCTAAATTCAACAAGCTATAAACTGACAATGGGATGACATTAATTGAAGATCCTAGATCAAACAAGGCTTTTTAGATTTTAGTTGTGCCAATAATACACGATATGGAAAACATACCTAGATCTCCATACTTTGGTGACACTTTCCTTTATACAACGTTCGACATGTTTTGATTAACTACAAATTTTCACTCAATCTCATGCCGTTTCTTTTTAGAACACGTGTCCTTAAGAAATCTTGCATAACTTGGTATTTGGTCAATAGCATCTAGTAAAGGAATGTTGATTTAAACTTTGCAAAAAGTCTCCAAAATTTTCTTTTCCTTCTCTTTTTTCATTCGTTTTGCCAACCCACCAGGAAAAGGTGGGGGAATCACAATTTTAGGTTTAGTGTTAACCGACTTATTAGTTAACTCCTTTATTGATTCATTTGAAGGAGTATTGTTCTCTTCAACTTAAGGCTCTTTAGTTGTTTGCTCTTTAGGTATAGGGCTTTTCACTTCCTTTCCACTTCAAAATGTCATGACTTTAGTGTTTTCCCTTAGATTAATTTCTACTTAGGGAGGCAGCTGCCCTTACCAGCTTCCATTTTTCTTATGAATGTGGCTATTTGGGACACTTGCGTTTCCAGATTTTGTATGTTTTCTATCATTTCCTGTTGAAAAGTTTGAGTGTTAGTAACCATACTTTTCATAATATCTTCCAAAGACATACCTAGCTTAGAAGATGATGATGCTTGAGGTGGTGGAGTTGGTGGTTTTATTTGAGGTGGATATGGCCAAAATCCTGGTCGCTTATTGCAACTGAAATTAGGGTGATCTTGCTAGCCTTTATTGTAGTGAATCGAGGAGGGATCATATCTCCTTTGCAGCGGTCTTGGAAATTTTCCTACCACATTTACTTGCTTATTGGGGTCTTCTTGTAGAGTTGGACACATGTCTGTTGCATGAGACATTATGGAGTAAATACCACATGTTTTGACCTATTGAATTTGTCCTACAACCAATTTTTCCAGCAAAGAAGTTAGAACATCTAATATTTGATCAGTGGAAGAAACACTACCTCATTAACCCTTCGTGAGGCACTATCTTGTCTAGTCTCGAATTGTTGTGCATTAACGAGCATGATAGAGATCAATCTCTTTGCTTCATCTATGGTTTTATTCACTAATGTTCCTCCACTTACGACATTAATCCTATTCTGATCAATTAGTAGCAAACTTTCAAAGAATTATTGGATAAGCAGTTGTGGATAAGCAGTTGGTCTGGAATACGGGGTTGAGGATAGCTTGCGCATAGTTGTTTGAATCTCTCCCAATACTAGTTCAGTGTCTCTCTATTGAATTATTGGATTCCTCAAATATCTTTTCTGATGTTTACAATGAAAGAAGCAAGGAAGAATTTTTCTGGAAATTGCCTCTTAAATTCATTCCACGTGGTTATAAACCCAGACAATAAATAATAGAGGCAATCATTAGCCTTGTCAACCAATGAAAATAGAAAAGTTCTAAGCTTAATACGCTTTTCGGTAACTCCTTGTGGCTTCATTGATGAGCAAACAATATGCAATTCCTTCAAATACTTGTGGGAATCCTCATTTGCAAATCAACGTAAAGTAGAGAATAAGTGTATCAAACCAGATTTAAGCTAAAAAAAGGTGCATTAATATTATGAAATTCAATGCACAAAGATTGCTGGTTAACATTAACCATCGGGAGTTGCTAACTCCCTTAACGTTTGTTGTATGATCTTTCACCTATTAGCCTTTCTTCAGTGATTGGCTCTTCAACAATCGTCTCTTCAGTCTCTTGCTCTTCAAACTCACGATCTAATTCTTCATAATAAGACGCTGAAGCACACAAATGATCTTTTTGTTTTTTTGCATTTTTGTTAGTCTTAGCTATCTTCTCGACTTCCAGATCACAAATGAGTTTACTTGTACGGGAAGAGCAAGGCATCAACCAGAACAAAAGTAAAACAAAAATATAAAAGAAATAAATTCTTGACACCAATCCCGACAACGACGTCAAAATTTGATGAGTGTCAAATTAACCAAAAATAATTAACCTACTCAGAATATTGATGTAGCACAGTAGAGTAAGGTCGTATCCTCAAGGAATACTGCTTTATCTCTTTTAAACAAATAAGTAAAAAAAAACCGGTGGAAATTATGTTAAAATGCAATATTAAAAATAACACAAATGAATTGATTTGAAATTCAATTAAACAAACTTCTAGTTAAAGGAATTTATTTTCACCTTGATTTATGCAACTGATCATTCATGCAAAAGCAGTTCAACATATTCATGAATAAATTGGTTCTAGCTATTAAAAATAGATCTATAATAATCAATCTTTCCTTACCTTATATGATAATCACGGTCAGATCAAATAATTACTCCGTAATCTAAAAACAAACCCAAAGGTAACTTGTAGGATTTAGTGTTTTGACAGCCTTAAGATTTAGAAATACCCAATTGTAACCAACAAACTCAACAGATAATTTATTGCAATCAAATTAATTAATTCCACTATATATATTAAACTTCTTAACAAAGAAATAAAATTATGTCGATTTTCACTTATTAAAATCAACAAACAATTATAGATTCGTTGTTTTAATTGGCAGTAGATTATTTCAGGATTATTAAATATATGCATCTATTCAATAAAACAAAAAATATAATAAAATCACTAAATTTAGGAAATAACTAAATACCCATGCACAATTGAATTCAAATAAGCCTATTCAATCTCACAATCAATTTACAATCAATGTTTCAATATAATCCTCTAGCTAGAATAAAAAAAATTAGTTACAAGCTATAAAGAAAAAAAGAATAAATAGATATTATTCAAAAGAAAAATTATTCTTCCAAAAAAATCTAAAGGAGAAAGTGTATGAGTGGACAACAATGTTGTTCTCCTCTTGAAAACAAAAGGTGGAAACAAGACCATATGTATGTCTACGCTCTCCCCCAGAAGTCGTCCTCTAAAACTTAATCCAGTTGCCTCCTATTTTTTCGAGTCAGTCACTTACGTACTGATTCTCAAAAAGTCTTCCTCTCTTCTAAAACATTGTCCTATTCTTTTTAAAAATGAATACCCTTCGCGTATGTTAAAACACTCATATCACCCAATCCACTGCGTTTTTGGATTGTTCTTTTTCTCCAGAGTGTTGTCGTTTTATCTTTGTTATTTATCTTCTTTTGCTCTACGTTTTGCTCTTGTGGTGCCGTTTTTGCTGCTTCTTTTAGTTTGCTACTGTTTGTCATTTTCTGCCAAGTGTTTCTTCTTTTGTTACTGTCGTTTCATTCTTTGTGCTCTGGCTTGTTATGTCGTTTTTTTTCTATTGAGCTCCTCTGTGTAGTTGTCATTTTGGCCCTTTTATTTCTATGTTTTATCTGCTTCTCTTTTCCTTTTGTTGTGTTGTTTCACTTGTTCTTGTTTTCTCTGTTGTGCTCCTCTCTTAGCTGCTGACGTTTATCTTCTGCTGCCGTTGTTTTTGTCCTCTTTACTGATGGTTTTTATCTTGTCTCAAGTTGGTGCCAATTTGTCCCTGCTCTTTCCTCCTTTGTATTGTTGTTTTGTCCCTTATGTAGTATTGCCATTTTCTCTCTACTCTTTTCTGGTTTCTTCTTGCATTATACGTTGCAAGATTTTAGCTAACCACTTATGGCTACCATGTCATTGTTGCTTCTTATACTCTTTGTGCAATTCTTCTCCAATTTGACCAATTTTAGCTTATTTTCTCCTAAATGACTCCACATCTCCTAACCTCTAAAGTCAATTTAAAAACACCGTAATCAAGACAATATCTATCCAATATGCTCAAAAAAAACCCCAAATTGATATGTAAATTAATAATCTATCAATTATCCCAACACAAAAAAGGGATAAATTTAGTCTCATGTAATGTCCAAGAAATATAGATAAATGGAATAAAGATTCCTTATGCTTCTATTCTTGGCAAACTAATGTATTTGCAAACATGCAGGAGATGTGATATTAGCTTTACGGTTGGAATGCTTGGTATAGATCAAATAATCTTAGTATAGACCATTGGAAAGCTATAAAGAAAGTCTTAAGGTATGTTTAAGAAATAAAGGATCATATGCTCATATATAGAAGATCTAATCCATTATAAGTGATTTGATATTTGGATTTAGATTTTATTGGATGCCTTGGCAGTAGAAAATAAACGTTTGGCTTCTTGTTTGTAATAGCAAATTGAGCGATTTCATGGAAAAGTTTTAAACAACCTATCATTGTTTCATCTAATATAGAAGCAGAATTTGAAGCTTGTCTTGAGGTCACAATTCATGCTTTATGACCGCGGAAATTTATTTCAAGGCTTGGGTTTGTTGACATCATCACTAAGCTGTTGAAAATTTATTATGATAATTCTACAACAATTTTCTTCTCTAAGAATAAAAAGTACTTTAGAGGTGTTAAACATATAAAGTTGAAAATTTTCATCATAAAAAGAAGAATTTCATAAATAAAGATTGTATATTGAATATATTAAGATAGGTCTTATGATTGTAGATCCCTTAACTAAAGGCCCTCCACCAAAATTATTTAAGGAAAATGTTTAAAGAATGGGCCTTGGTTTTATTGATGATTGTTTTTTATTATGTTTTGACACTTCTAAGCTTAATAAAGTCTATGATTGAAATTTTCTTATTTATTATGATTGCGTACATATAGTTGTTATTAAATAAGCAATAAAAATATTTATTAGATATTAATGTGGAACTTTATGATATTTATATATCACTTATAATACCTGGCTTGATAAATTATTAATGTTGTGATATATGGAAGGAACTATGCGATGTTAAAGTATATGTTCATCATAACCCGCATTATGTGGTTATTGTATTAAGTAAATTATGAATATATCAAGAGATTTCTTTATGCACACTTAATGTTTACACTTTTAAAATAAAGTCTGAAGTATCGGGCTAAATGGAAGAATGTAAGAATGTGACCCGATTAGTGGTTATATTCTAAATATATTAATAATGATATTAATATAATTAAAGAGTCGTAATTGGTTCATATTTCCTATTTAATAATGAAATAAATCTTAACTGTTTATTTTGATTACTTGATAGACATACTAGATTAAAAGTTATAGATATACAATTTGGTCATCTCTCTACTAATTAGGGTTATATATAGTTTTCTATGAAATTTCTATAACTAAAAGAGAGTCATAAGAGAGAAATCAATTTTAACTAAGAAGGCGGTGAAATTTTTTGATCTCTTTTTAATAATATCTTCCGCTAGGTACACAATATTACACTCTTATGATTTATGACCATTGTTTATTTAAGATCTTAAAGTTATAAATGTCAATTTTAATTTTATGTTACAAAGATATATATATATACATTTTTTACAGAGACTACAAGCTCTACAAAACTAAAACTGAAACCATTGAAGAGTCAAAAGTTTGTCGGCTTTCTATTGGAAGTCTTCATCAGAAGAATTTATTTGCATAAAATCCAGAAGTGCTCTTGAAGTTGTACGTCTTCTCTTTCCAATTCGTTGTCCTATTGCATGACTACTTAAGGATTATGTTTCAACTTCTTTGGTTTGGCGTTGCCATAGGATTTGCTTCTTATAAGAACTAGTAGACCCTTTTGTTTCTGGTTGACTCAAGTTACCTACACTGAATTGGTTGATTCCCCTCTAACTAAACACGCGTGAAAGTTGTGAGAAAACGATGTTTACATCCAGAATTCATCAGGACTTGGGTCTTAAAATGAACATGACTGAATGTTGGTGCGGAGTACTTTATCCATATACGTGACTTAAAATTCTAATGCAATAATTACTGAAATTATGTGGCGGAGGTCGTTTCTGTGAGATCCTCATAAATATCAGCAGCCTGATTTTGACACTTGCTTGATTCATGGCCCTGATGGACTTTGAAGTCCCCATCCTCCAGGCGTCATTCCACTTGTTAAACGATGTTAATATGTGACAGTCGGAGGAGGACAGATGTAGGTACAGTGCAAGGGCCCTTGTTGTATGGCTAGAAAACTGACGATACGAACAAAGGCATCCTTTGCAAGAAGATAACGAAAAAACTGTATCACTAGCGTTAGTGACAAATAGTACAAGAGAAAGATGGCGGAGAGGCAGAGGCATTTTGTCTTGGTCCATGGGGCTTGTCATGGAGCTTGGTGTTGGTATAAGGTGGCAGCTTTACTCAAATCAGCTGGTCACAAAGTTACTGCTCTTGATCTGGCTGCTTCTGGGATCCACTTTAAGCAGGTACACGAGCTACACTCAATTTCAGAGTATCTTGAGCCTTTGACGAACTTTCTGATGTCTTTGCCCTCGGAAGAGAGAGTGATTATAGTAGGCCACAGTATGGGTGGGTTGAGCTCATCTGTTGCTATGGAGAGGTTCCCTGAGAGAATTTCCGCTGCTGTCTTTGCCACGGCCGTTATGCCTGGTCCTGATTTCAGTTACACGACTATAAGTGAAGAGGTACTCTCCCTCACCACTATCAGGTCTGGTCTGGGTTCTGTGAGGTATTAGAGGCTTGCAATTAAGCTTCTATACAAGCTTTTGTCAATCCTCACATTGCCTTGATATTTATTGAGTTTTAAATTGGGTGTCATAGGTGTACTAACAAGCTTTAAATCCTGCATCTTGAACCTATTTAGGACATCAGTAGCATACTTTTGTTAATATATAAAAATGCCATTGTTGGATTGCATTACTTCCATGCCCGAGAAGTATTTCATGGCTCATAAATCAATCATCTTTGAACTTTTGGGTAAGTTCAAGTTGACTCCAGTTATAAGCATGTCATCAACAGAAATTGAGACAATTGAGAACTCACCTCCATTGATTTTACTTTGGCTTCTGGAAAACTCAAGTTGAATGAGATGGTTGTCCAACCTATCATATCAAGGAAGATCATGTGTAGTACTTGTTTCAAACGGTAAAAGGTCTTTTTTAGAAGATATAACTGGTCTTCCTTTCTGAAAGCTACATGTCCATCAGGCAATTCTATAAAAATTTCTTCAACAACCACTTAAGAAGGCAGATTTAATATCAAGTTGATGGATTTACCAGGAATTATAAGTTGTAAGAGTAATGAGAAGCTTGATTGTATCATCCATCGCTACTGAGGCAAAAGTCTCCTAACAGTCCCCACCTTATTGTAAAGTATAAACCTTAACCACCAATCTAGCTTTGTGTTTCTAGATTGAACCTTCAAGATTAAGTTTTGTTTTAAGAATCCATTTGACTCTAAACTTTGCGATCTTTTGGCTTTTTAACTAATTTTCAAGTTTCATTCTTATTGATCATCTCGAGCTCTTCTTGCATTGCTCTCCTCCACGCTTGTGAATCTTGTGCTAATATATAGGTACACTGATAGCCAAGGTACATCTCTAATATATGTACTCCAAAGCCCTGGTACCCTTTATTGGAACGTTATCCACCAATTCATCAACTTCCAGTTGAGATTGAATAGCAGTAAGATCATTACAAAAATCCTTGTTCGTCTGATTTCTTTCTGATTTCTCCAATCCCAAGTTGCTGCCTCATCAAATTTCATTGCTGCTCAAAATAAAACTTTTTTGTCTGTAAACAGAAAACTCGGTAGCTTTTAATTGATGCCCATAACCCACAAGGATTCAATTGTGTGCTTTGCTGTCAAACTTAGCTTCTTTTCGACTCTATTACTTAATAGTAGCAAATGCTTCCAAATACCTGGAAATGATGAAATAGGGGTTGGGTACCATACCAAGCTTCATACGTTGTCTTATTCTGCGATGCCTTTGTGGGGAGTTTGTTTAACAAATGAACAAAGGTATTAACAGCCTTTGCCCATAACTCATTGGGCATCTTCTTCTTGATCAAAACACACCTAACTATCTCCATCATTGTGATAGACCCAAGGTAACCCGTTTCTATGTTAGGAAGAATAAGCAGAGGGCAGAGGAGTAATCGGTAGAGGAATATGCTAATATGTATTCGGGTAGTTAGTTAGTTAATAGTACGGACAACCAATCATTAGGTTGTAACGGAATCTGTTAGTAATCAGAGATTCTCCGTATAAATAACAGAGAGGGAAGAAGGGAGGGGGATATGAGGAATGAGACATGTATGAGCCCTAGGCTGGAGGTTCTGAACCTCGAAACTAGATTTTCATTGTATCCCTTTATAGAAATCTATAGCAAAACTCTTATTTTATTCATACCTATTTCTGGGAATCTATCAACTAGTATCAGAGCAGTTGATCCTCGGGAATGGCTGCTAAAAAGGCTGATAACCGGATGGAAGGGCTAGAGAAGGAGCTGGAACTGTTGAGAGAAGAGAGACAAAGGGATGGAGAGGAGATGCAAAAATCGATTAACCAGGTTCACCAAGAATTTCAGAAGCGACTCAGTCATTCTACTCACGAATGGCAGAGACGAATGGAAGAACTTGGCGTGGAAATTCAAAGGAAGATGGAGGATGTTAATAGGGAAATGGGAGAACATTTGAAGACCGAAATAAAAAGCATGATGATGTCGGTCTTGCAAACGTGGAAGAAGACTGAAGGCGATACTGTGGAGACCCGACCCGAAGAGCGCCCACCCGAAGAACCTCAACCCGAGCCTAGTAGAAGGAGGGATTTAGGAAAGGTTCCTTTGGTACCGGAGGAACACTTTGAGAGCAACGACTGGCGCAATGAAGCCAGCTACCGCGTCGACCCACCTCCTGGGTTCGCACGCCCAGGCGATTTCAGGCGGGATTGCCGACCAAGACGAGTTGAGATGCCCACGTTTGAAGGTACCGACCTCGATGAGTGGATCTATAAGGCCGAATGATTCTTCTCAGTGGGGAGATTCACCGAAGGGGAGAAGATGGAGCTAGTGGGTATGAGCCTGGAGAGAGATGCATTAACGTGGTTCCGGTGGGTGGAGAGCCGGCGACCCATAGTGGATTGGCAAGAATGTAAGAAACTGGTGACCCAGAAATTTCGCCCAGCTCACGAAGGAACTCAATGCCAGCGACTGTTGGCGGTCAAGCAGGTTGGCACGGTGATGGAGTATACCGGAAAATTTCTAGAACTCGTAGCCCCTCTTCCGGAGTTGCCAGATGTAGTATTGGAGAGTACATTCATGAATGGGTTAGTAGAGGAGATCTGGATGGAAGTGCAGATTCTCAAGCCCCGGAATTTGGCTGAGATGATGGAATTAGCTCAACAGGTGGAGGAGAAGTTCCGACGCATGACTGAATTGCGCTGGAATCGTGGGGTAGCAGGCACGAAGTGGGGGTCGGTGGGGCCACGCATAGATCATGCGCCGGGGGGGGAGAGAGAAGAAAGGAGGGAGTGGGAATCCAGGGGAGTCAACTCCCTGGTTCCACCCGACCCAACAATCCCGACAGCCACAGGTACCAGAAATCGGGAAATTTTCGGAGACTACCAGTGAGTGAGTCCAGTGAGTGAGTTACAAGATAAGAAAGCCAAGGGGCTTTGCTTCAGGTGCGATGAGAAATTCAGTCCGGGCCATCGGTGTGAAAAAATAGAACTCCAGGTTTTGGCTGCCATGGATGAAGAGTCTGACCTTGAGAAAGAATCAATGGAAGAAGGTGAAGAGGAAGAAGTACAACCTGTGGAGTTAGTTGCAGGGTCAGTGTTGGGATTCACTTTTCCTAAAACTATGAAAGTGAAGGGGACCATAGGTGAGAGGGAAGTGATAATACTTATTGACAGTGGAGCTTCATACAATTTTATTTCATGGGAATTAGCAAGATTACTGAATTGCGAGTTAGTGGGCACTACGTGGTATGTTATAGCCTTGGGAAATGGTCAGCAAATTAGAGGAGAAGGCATCTGCAAGGGAATAGTGTTGTCAGTGCAAGGATTGCAAGTAATCGAAGAGTACTTACCAATGGAGTTGGGTTGTTGTGATGTTATATTGGGCATTAAATGGCTACAAACCTTAGGTAAGGTGGTGACAGATTGGGGCAAAATGACAATGGAGATCAGACAAGGGGATAGAACCCTCACGATTATAGGAGATTCGACACTCGCAAAAACGCCGATCAACCTGAAAAATTTGGTGCAGACCACAACAGTTGGAGATTTGGTGTATTTATTACAGATAGAGTGTGCAAAAGGGACAGAGCTGAAGGATGTCACCCCAATTCATGCGGACCTAAAGGTGCTTTTGGAGGAATTTCAAGTAGTTTTTGACATGCCTCAACAATTGCCGCCTGAAAGGGCTAGACACCATGCCATTGTACTCCAAAGAGGAGCCAATCCGGTCACGGTAAGACCGTATAAATACCCTCAGTTCCAGAAGAATGAGACTGAGAAGCTAGTGAAAGAGATGTTGGATTCCGAGATAATTCAACCAAGTGTGAGTCCTTATGTGAGTCCGGTGTTGTTGGTTAAAAAGAAAGATGGGGGTTGGCTCTTTTGTGTGGACTACCGTGCTTTGAATAAGGTGACGATCGTCGACAAATTTCCAATTCCTATTATAGATGAGCTCCTTGATGAGTTAAAGGGGGCCACTATCTTTTCAAAGATTGATTTAAAGGCGAGTTATCACCAAATCCGTATGAAACCTGAAGACATTGAGAAGACAGCATTTAGAACACATGAAGGGCATTACGAATTCCTCGCCATGCCCTTCGGATTGACCAACGCCCCAGCCACGTTTCAATCTCTCATGAACCAATTTTTTAAGCCTTATCTCCGTAAGTTTGTATTGGTATTTTTCGATGACATCTAGTACATGTTGGTCACTTGAGGACAGTCCTCAAGGTGCTCAAATCGCAACAACTGTATGCTAATCGAAAGAAATGCAATTTTGGGCGAGAAACCTTGGAATACTTGGGGCACATTATATCACAAGATGGGGTGGCAGCCGACATTAACAAAATCTAGGTTATGGTGAATTGGCCAATACCAGTGAATGTACAGGAGTTGCGGAGCTTCTTGGGCCTAACGGAATATTATAGTAAGTTCGTAAAGAATTATGGACACATCTCTTGGAAACTGACACAATTGTTAAAAAAGGAAGGGTTTAAATGGACTGAGGAAAGTGAAGTTTCTTTTCAACAGCTGAAGCAAGCCATGATTTCAGCCCCGATTTTAACCTTACCCGATTTCAATAAACCCTTTATAATGGAGACCGATGCATCAGCCAATGCTATAGGAGCGGTTCTAATGCAAGAGAATCGACCTATCGCCTACTTCAACCAGGTTTTGCCCACATCCAACCGACACAAATCAGCATATGAGCGGGAGTTATTGGCAATTGTCTTGGCAGTGAGGAAATGGCGATCCTACCTTTTGGGCCATCAGTTTATCATCCGAACCGATCAGAGGCCCCTTAAATTCCTGCTGGAACAGCAAGAAGTCCACCCAGATTATCAGAAATGGTTGTCCAAATTTTTGGGGTATACTTTCAGCATCGAGTATAAGGCGGGAAGAGAAAATAGGGTGGCTGATGCGTTGTCAAGAAGACCTCCTCAGGCTGAAGTTATGGCTGTGGTAGCAATCCGGCCGCTGGATATGGAGCAAATACTCAAGGAGATTGAGGCGGATCCCAAATTGTCTAAATTGAGGCAGGAGCTTCGGCAAGATGGGGGTTCACATCCCCTTATACCTTATTCCAAGACAGGTTATTCTACAAGGATCGGTTAGTACTACCGAGGACCTCCACATTCATTCCAACCGTGCTCAAGGACAGCCACCAAAGTAACATTGGAGGGCATGGAGGTGCTTTAAAAACCTATAAAAGGCTAGCTCATGAATTTTTTTGGGTGGGAATGAAAAGTGATATTTATAGGTTTGTGGCTAAATGCGTTGTTTGTCAGCAAAATAAATACTTATCCCTTTCCCCCGTTGGTCTTTTGCAGCTCTTGCCAGTGCCACAGCAGGTTTGGGAAGAGATTTCTATGGATTTCATAGAAGGGTTGCCTAAATCAAAAGAGTTTTCAGCCATATTAGTGGTGGTGGACTGACTTAGCAAACATGCCCATTTCCTTGCTCTCAAGCATCCCTTTACAGCTCAATCTATGGCCTATAAATTTGGGCAGGAGGTGGTAAGGTTGCATGGATTCCCTAACTCCATAGTATCTGATAGAGATAAAGTATTTTTGAGTAAATTCTGGACAGAATTGTTTAAGATGCAAGGTACACAGCTGCGATTCAGTTCAGCCTACCATCCCCAAACGGATGGGCAGACCGAGGTTGTCAACCGATGTCTTGAGGCCTATCTCAGGTGCTTCACTAGCAAGCAACCTCAACAATGGGCATGTTGGGTGGGATGGGCTGAATATTGCTACAACACGTCCTACCACTCCACCTTGGGCACTACTCCATTCAAGGTTCTTTATGGAAGGGATCCTCCCACTCTTACCAGGTATCAAATTAAGTCATCAGCTGTGGATACTATTGATGTCTTGCTGCAGGATAGGGATCAGAAATTGGCTGAATTGCGTCACCATTTGACGATAGCTCAACAGCGGATGAAATTGACAGCAGATGGGAAAAGAAGGGAAGTGGAATTTCAGGTGGGGGATAGGGTCTTTATCAAGTTAGCTCCATACCGCCAGCAGTCAGTGGAACCTAGGAGCAATACCAAGTTGGCTCAAAGGTATTTTGGTCCCTTTGAGATTATCCAACGTGTGGGACCAGTGGCCTATCGACTGAAGTTACCTCCAACGGCCAAAATTCACCCCGTTTTCCATGTTTCGCAACTTCGGAAGGCATTGGGAATTAATGACTCCATCGTAAGTATGCCAGATCACCTACTCACGCCTGAAGTTCATTCCATTCAACCTGCTGCCCTATTGGCCATCCGAAGCTTGGGTCCTAGTCCAAAATTGGAGGTGCTTATTCAGTGGAAGGGGCACTCAGTGGCTGAAGCTACATGGGAATTATTTGATGATATGCAGATCAGATTTCCGGACTTCCACCTTGAGGACAAGGTGAAACTGATGGGGGGGAGTAATGATAAACCCAAGGTAACCCGTTTTTATGTTAGGAAGAATAAGCAGAGGGCAGAGGAGTAATCAGTAGAGGAATATGCTAATATGTATTCGGGTAGTTAGTTAGTTAATAGTACGGACAACCAATCATGAGGTTGTAACGGAATCTGTTAGTAATCAGATTCTCCGTACAAATAACGGAGGGGGGAGAAAGGAGAGTTTTAGCAGAAATGAGGTATGTATGAGCCTGAGGCTGGAGGTTCTGGATCCTCGTAAAACCAGATTTGATTGTATTCCTTTACAGAAATCAATAGCATTCGTATTATACACATACCTGTTTCTGGGAATCTATCAACTGGTATCAGAGCAGTTAATCCTCGGGAATGGCTACAAAAAAGGCAGATAACCGGTTGGAAGGCATTGAGAAGGATTTGGAGCTTCTGCGAGAGGAGAGACGAAGAGATGGGGAGGAGATACAAAGATCGATTAGTCAGGCTCACCAAGAGTTTGAGAAGCAACTCAGTCTTTCCACCCAAGATTGGCAGAGGCGCATGGATGAGCAGGGCGTGGAACTTCAAAGGAAGATGGAGGATGTTAGTAGGGAAATGGGAGAACGATTAAGGTCGGAAATTAAGAGTATGATGATGTCGGTCTTGCAAACATGGAAGAGGGCTGAAGGTGGTACCATGGAGCACCGACCCGAGGAGCGTCCGCCCGAAGAAACCCAACCCGAGCCCAGTCGAAGGAGGGAGTTGGGGAAGGCCCCATTGGTAACGAAGGAACACCTAGAGAGCAATGAATGGAGGAATGAAGCAAGCTATCGTGTCGACCCACCTCCTGGGTTCGCACGCCCGGGTGACTTCTGGCGAGATTGCCGTCCACGAAGAATCGAGATGCCCACGTTCGGAGGAAATGACCCGGATGGGTGGATCTACAAGGTGGAGCGATTCTTCTCCGTGGGGAGGTTCACCGAAGGGGAGAAAATGGAGCTCGTAGGAATGAGCATGGAGGGAGATGCACTGACGTGGTTCCGATGGGTGGAGAGTCGACGACCCATCGTGGATTGGCAAGAGTGCAAGAAGCTGGTTACGCAAAGATTTCGCACAGCTCACGAAGGGACTTAGTGTCAGCGATTGTTGGCGGTAAGGCAGGTCAGTACGGTGGTGGAGTATACCGGGAAATTTCTGGAACTTGCAGCCCCTCTACTGGAGTTGCCAGACGCAGTATTGGAGAGTACATTTATGAATGGGTTAGTCGAAGAGATCCGGCTAGAAGTGCAGATTCTCAAGCCCCGGAATTTGGCGGAGATGATGGAATTAGTTCAGCAGGTGGAGGAGAAGTTCCGACGCCTGACTGAACTGCGTTGGAACCGCGGGGTAGCAGGCATGAAGTGGGGGTCGGTGGGGCCACGCATAGATCATACGCGGGGGGAGAGAAGAAAAGAGGGAATAGGAATCCAGGGGAGTCAACCCGCCACTTCCACCCGACCCAACAATTCCGACAGCCACAGGTACCAGAAATCGGGAAATTTTCGGAGATTAACAGTGAGTGAGTTGCAAGATAAGAAAGCCAAGGGGCTTTGCTTCAGGTGCGATGAGAAGTTCAGTCCGGGCCATCGGTGTAAAAAAATAGAACTCCAGGTTTTGGCTGCCATGGATGAAGAGTCTGACCTTGAGAAAGAATCCACGGAAGAATATGAAGAGGAAGAAGTACAACCTGTGGAGTTAGCTGCAGGATCGGTGTTGGGATTCACCTTTCCTAAAACTATGAAGGTGAAAGGGGCCATAGGTGAGAGGGAAGTGATAATACTTATTGACAGTGGTGCTTCACACAATTTTATTTCATGGGAATTAGCAAGAGTACTGAATTGCGAGTTAGAGGGCACTAAACGGTATGTTATAGCCCTGGGAAATGGTCAGCAAATTAGGGGAGAAGGTATCTGTAAGGGAATAGTGTTGTCAGTGCAAGGGTTGCAGGTAACCGAAGAGTATTTACCAATGGAGTTGGGCTGTTGTGATGTTATATTGGGCATTAAATGGCTGCAAACCTTAGGGAAGGTGGTGACAAATTGGGGCAAAATGACGATGGAAATCAGCCAAGGGGACAGAACCCTCACGATAGTAGGGGATTCGACACTTGCAAAAACACCGATCAGCTTGAAAAATTTGGTACAGACCACAACAGTTGAAGATTCGGTGTATCTATTGCAGATAGGGAGTGCAGAAGAAAAACAGCTGAAAGATGACACCCCAATGCATGCGGACCTAAAGGTGCTTTTGGAGGAATTTCAAGCGGTTTTTGACATGCCCCAACAATTGCCGCCTGAAAGGGCTAGACACCATGCCATTGTACTGCAAAGAGGAGCCAATCCGGTTACGGTAAGACCGTATAAATACCCTCAGTTCCAAAAGAATGAGATTGAGAAGCTTGTAAAAGAGATGTTGGATTCCGGGATAATCCGACCAAGTGTGAGTCCATATGCGAGTCCAGTGTTGTTGGTTAAAAAGAAAGATGGGGGGTGGCACTTTTGCGTGGACTATCGTGCTTTGAATAAGGTGACGGTCGTCGACAAATTTCCAATCCCTATTATCGATGAGCTCCTCGATGAGTTAAAGGGGGCCACTATCTTTTCGAAGATTGATTTAAAGGCGGGATATCACCAAATCCGCATGAAACCTGAAGACATTGAGAAGACAGCATTTAGAACACATGAAGGGCATTACGAATTCCTCGTCATGCCCTTCGGATTGACCAACGCCCCTGCCACGTTTCAATCTCTCATGAACCAGGTTTTTAAGCCTTATCTCCGTAAGTTTGTATTAGTGTTTTTCGATGACATCTTGGTTTACAGCATTGACAAGGAAGCACATATTAGTCACTTGAGGACAGTCCTCATGGTGCTTAGGTCGCAGCAACTGTATGCTAATCGAAAGAAATGCAATTTTGGGCAAGAAACCTTGGAATACTTGGGACACATTATATCACCAGATGGGGTGGCAGCTGACATTAACAAAGTCCAGATTATGGTGAATTGGCCGAGACCAGTGAATGTACGGGAGTTGCGTAGCTTCTTGGGCCTAACGGGATATTATAGGAAGTTCGTAAAGAATTATGGACACATCTCTTGGCCACTGACACAATTATTAAAAAAAGAAGGGTTTAAATGGACTGAGGAAAGTGAAGTTTCTTTCCAACAGCTGAAGCAAGCCATGATTTCAGCCCCGGTTTTAACCTTACCCGATTTCAGTAAACCCTTTATTATGGAGACAGATGCATCCGCAAATGCTGTAGGAGCGGTTCTAATGCAAGAGAATCGACCTATCGCCTACTTCAGCCAAGTTTTGCCCACATCCAACCGACACAAGTCAGCATATGAGCGGGAACTACTAGCAATTGTCTTGGCAGTGAAGAAATGGAGATCCTACCTTTTGGGCCATCATTTTATCATCCGAACTGATCAGAGGCCCCTTAAATTTCTGCTGGAACAGCGAGAAGTCCACCCGGATTATCAGAAATGGTTATCCAAATTGTTAGGGTATACTTTCAGCATCGAGTATAAAGCAGGGAGAGAGAATAGGGTGGCTGATGCGTTGTCCAGAAGACCTCATCAGGCTGAAGTTATGGCTATGGTAGCAATACGGGCACTAGATATGGAGCAAATACTTAAGGAGATTGAGGCTGATCCTAAGTTGTTGAAATTGAAGCAGGAGCTTCGAAAAGATGGGGGGTCACATCCCCCTTATACCTTGTTCCAAGACAGATTATTTTACAAGGATCGGTTAGTACTACCAAGGACGTCCACATTCATTCCAACCTTGCTCAAGGACAGCCACCAAAGCAACATTGGAGGGCATGGAGGTGCTTTAAAAACCTATAAAAGGCTAGCTCATGAACTTTATTGGGAGGGAATGAAAAGTGACATCTATAGGTTTGTGGCTGAATGCGTTGTTTGTCAGCAAAACAAATACTTATCCCTTTCCCCCGCTGGCCTTTTACAGCCTTTGCCAATGCCACAACAGGTATGGGAAGACATTTCTATGGATTTCATAGAAGGTTTGCCTAAATCAAAAGGGTTTTCAGCCATATTAGTGGTAGTGGACCGACTTAGTAAATATGCCCATTTCCTTGCTCTCAAGCATCCCTTTACAGCTCAATCGGTGGCCTATAAATTTGGACAGGAGGTGATAAGGTTGCATGGGTTCCCTAACTCCATAGTATCGGATAGAGATAAAATATTTTTGAGTAAGTTCTGGACAGAATTGTTTAAGATGCAAGGGACACAGCTGCGTTTCAGTTCAGCCTACCATCCCCAAACGGATGGGCAGACCGAGGTTGTCAACCGATGTCTCGAGGCTTATCTCAGGTGCTTCACTAGCAAGCAACCTCAACAATGGGCATGTTGGGTGGGATGGGCTGAATATTGCTACAACAC
>JANITW010000236.1:10975354-11003473 GCA_027564335.1 Erythroxylum williamsii
TTGACAACTTCCAGGTATGATTGTTTTTAAATGTGATGTTATTAAAAGTGAGAAGTAGAGGTAGTAGAAAGAGTGATCTAGGTATGAGTTGAGATAAGGAAATATTTGGAAATAAAATTGGTAGTGATATGGAAAATGTTCACTGAATATGCTTCAATCTTTTAACCATAACGTTTTCTCTAGTTGTCCAAACGAGATGATTCTTGATTTAGATTAATCTAGAGATATATGGCTATGTTTCATATATAGACATCAAATTTCAGTTCTGTCTCTAAAAGTTTCAAAATTTCATAAAGTCAAGAATTTGGTACAGTACGTTGGAGTAGGAATGAAAATTGCATCTTCAGACTTTAGGGACAAATTTGGAATTGATATAAATAGATTTTAGCAAAGGTACCTTCTGGAACATTGTAGATCTTTTTTTTAATCTTTCCAACAGTATACATTATGAAAATTTTGGACATCGGAGTCAAAAGTTATGATCTTTATAATTGGAGACATTCTGGGGAAGAAAATGAGACGATAGAAATGAGACGAAAGAAAATGAGATGGAAGAAAATGAGATGAAAGAAATGAGATGGAAGAAAATGAGACGGAAAAAAATGAGACGGAAGAAATGAGACGGAAGAAATGAGACGGAAGAAAATGAGACGGAAGAAAATGAGACGGAAGAAAATGAGACGATAGAAATGAGACGCAAGAAAATGAGATGGAAGAAATGAGACGGAAGAAAATGAGACGGAAGAAAATGAGATGGAAGAAAATGAGACAGAAAAAATGAGATGGAAGAAAATGAGACGGAAGAAAATGAGACGATAGAAATGAGACGGAGGAAAATGGGACGATAGAAATGAGACGATGGAAATGAGACGATAGAACTAAGACGAAAGGAAAGTGAGATGATGCAAAAGTGAGACGATACAGAAGTCAGACGATAGAATTGGTCTTCATAAAAGTTGTAGATCTTGAAGTCCTCTTTCTAATAGTCAAAAACCGAAGTCATTCCGACACCTTTAGTGAGAGTTATGGCAATTGCGCTGAGGCATGTACAATATGCATAAGGACATGAACATGATGGATTCTTTTGGCCATAACTTCTTCTCTAGACATCCAAATGATTTGATTCTAGAACCATTAGATTTGTGAGACATTTATCTACATCTCCACCAAGAATCATATCCCTCAGAAATTAATTGAGAAAGATTAAGTGAAAAAGTAGAACGGGTACAGTGAGGGTACTCCTAAAGAGTATGAACTGGTGTTATTCTACTGAACATACTTTAGTATTTTGATGATATTTTGATCTGTAAGATTCTAATTGAGGTGATTTTTAATTTGTAGTAAACTATAGAAATAGAGATACAAATCTTGTGAAAAAGTTTAATCTTGATTCAGTTTCTAAGGTATTCAATTTCTAGATGGAAGTTGTATATAGTAAACTATTTTTGATTAAGAACACTCCAAAATGTTTTCTTCCATATTACTGAACCAATTGAGTGATTTTGGTGTCAATAGAAAGATAAGACATAGAGGAACACTTTTCTATAAGAGAGTATGATCAAATTATCTTAATTTCACCTTTTGATTGTGTGTGAACAGTAGACCTGAAAGGGTGTTTTGGAAAGTCTGAAAGTAAGCCAGTGCGTAATGAATTATGATTTCAATGGTTCTAAAGAGGCATAAACCTAAGTATTAGTTATACTTAAATGAGTATTGGTATGGGGATGGTATTGAGAAGAATTTATGGAGTGATGCCCGAGATTATCATAAACATGCATTGTACATAATTCATTTCATACATGTGTATTATTGAACACTCTTAATAGTGCAAATTGTGATATCATGTATGCTATTTGTTATAAAGGAGCAACTGGAACGCCCACTTCCAGACGTTGTCGGATCTTCCAGGCATTAACTTTAGGAGCAATCTATGAGTAACCTAGATGGTCTCACTTAATTATTTGTTTGCCTAATTCATGTTTTGGATGATAAATTAATGTATTTGATTATGGATTCTGGATAGAAGGTCCGATGATTGTGTAAGGTAGATTGAGAAATTGAAGTGCTAATTATATGTGAATGTGAAGACCTATGTGCTTATAATATGTTTGATTGTGGTACATGCATTCCATACATGAATGCATAATCAAATAACGGCAATTGTGACCAGAGTAGCCACCGATTAGAGCTTAAAGCTCAACGAGTGAAACTAAGCCTCTAGCTCGCAAGTGATTCAGAGCCTTAAACTCAATGTTTAATGAGCCCTATATGGGATAGTTCAGGCACTCGGTCACAACAACATAATAATTAGAAAAGTGTCTCATAAGCATTTCATATGCATTTGGTTAAGTATGTTTGATTGATTGAAATGCAGAATTGCTTATGCTTAAGTGAAAACGTGTTACTCATGTGAAATGCGAATTTGTGAAATAGTTGTGCTATGAATTGATACGTTGCATGAATTGAGTGAACCATCGATGATGGCTACCTCATTGAGTTCGCAAAACTTACCAAAATTGCAACGCTGTCTTTTCAGGACCGAGAGACGACTTTAGCTACTGAGGGGCTCTACTGTTGTGTAGAAAGTGAGTTGGTAAGAGAAGTCATGACTCAAAAGTCGGTCAGCTGAGATTTTTGAATGACTTAGATAGATTTGTTATATTTTCCTCTTTCATGTAGTACTTTTGTACTAGGTTTTATTCATATACATGTAGTAAAGGTTGAAAGACTCAATGTAGACTTTCGATTTTGAGAAATGAAATGAGGAACAGTTGGTCAAAAAAAAAAAAGAATTGTGCTTACTTATGATGTTTTTTAAGTGAATAATGATATGATGCCTTATGAAGTGAATGTAGTGATTGAACGTAACTCGCCCTTATCCTAGGCTATGTACCAAAATGGCCTCTGGGCATCTCGGTGTGTACCCTACTGTAAGAGGGTGTTACATTTAAGGAGAAGCGAAAATGTGACTTGAAGATGAAAAAGAAGAGAATAACGAAATTGGAGAGAGAAATGAGAGAGACATCGCGGAGAAGAGGAGAAAAGAAAGAAGAAAAGCTAGGTTCAACTTTGTTTGGCTTTCAAGAAGGAATTTGTGGTTGCTCAAGAAGGGAAAAAGGTAGAAGAAGATGACAGCTTTCATTAGAACCAAGAAACTCTTCAATTGGTGAAGGTTCAAGGTAAGTTGGATTTTAATCTTTGGATTTTTGAAAGGAGTTTTGGTTTATATAGCTTAAGAAATGTATGGGTTTGAGGATTCTAGAATCAATTTTAAGAATATATGTATTTTGGGTTCTCAATTGGAATTCCTATTAAATGAAATTTTTGGCTTATGTTAAAGGAAATCAAGGAAGGAAAGAGGAGTAAGGAGAGAGTTCTCATTGATCAAGTATTAAGTAAGGCAATTCAAGGTTGGTTTCATATTTATAATTGAATAATGATCCATTAAAAATTTTCCAAATCAAGAGATTAAAATGATTTCAAGTATTTCATAAATGTGCATATATTCTTTTAAATGATTTAAAGAATTTGATTATATGTGTGTATATGTTTAATTGATTGGATTTGAATCGTTATGAATGTGGAAAATGTATTGTGATGTATGATCAATGTTATGCCTTGAAATTAGTCATGGCATTTTGTATAAATAGAAAGAAAAGGTTTGATAGCATAAAAGCATTTTGGTAAAATGATTCTGTGCTTCTGTATGGGTGAGAGTGGAAGCATTCTATTCGTTACGTGTACGTTGACAAGAGCTTTCTCCCGGCTACCTGCTTGTGACATATGAGCTCCAAAAAATGGACTCATTCTGTTCAAAGGTTAAACTTCGATTTCCTCATTCTGTTTCATGGAACCCTCAAATCATTTGTTGTGTATTACATTTTTTGAAAAATTGACAAGTATGAAGCATATTGAGTGTTATGTGTTATGAGCGGTTATGTGATTTGAGCTAAATTTGATGAATGTTTAATTTGCTTGAATAAAGTATGAATGCTAGATATACATATATACATTCAAATGCTTGACTTTAAGTCAATTGTCAATGGCTATAAATATGTTAGCCACTGAGCTGTGTAGCTCACCCCATGCTTCCCCCCTCAGGTGTAGAAAGAGAAGATTAGCGATCCTTACAAGGCATTGAAACTCCAAAATAGTTAAAGACTTTTGTAATTAAGTTAGTTGGGGAACTTTTTGTGTTTTGGAATCATTCTAAGCATAAGCACTCAATGGTATCACGTGTAGTTTGTATTTTGTATTTGGTATTTGTAATAAAGCAAAAGGGGTGGTTTTCTTAAATGTAAATATATTGTGAAAACAAACATCGTGTTTTGTAATGGGCCCAAGTGATTACCGAAACTCTGATGTGTGCAATAATGTTTGCATCTTTGTGACTGAAATGGTTTTAAATAAATCGGGCCGATTTGATTATCGATTTTTCACATATGCTTTAATTGTTTTAAAAAAATTTGCAATGTGATTTGACTGTTAATTGTCTCCAAATGCTGGGCTCCAAAAGCGAGGTCCAATACAACGCCTTTATCTGAGCATGCATTTTATGAAATGCATCACATACAGAGTATGCCATATACAACAGTCACTATGCCATGTACAACAGTCACATATGATGCACAATCAGAATCTCATAGTCACCGGACTTAATTTTGGCATTCACATTTCGTTAAGAATTTAAATATCATCCAAAATTCAAATACACACAGAACACTTCCAATACATTTCCAAATATTAAACTCCTCGAAATTTAAGTTCAAAATTCATAAACAAATCACAAACATTTAATATTTGGAAATTAAACAAATACAATCAATCATAGAAAAATCATCTAGGTTGACTCATAGTACACTCTAATATGTTATTGCTTGGATGGTCTGGCATTGTCTGACTAGCATCCAATGTGCTCCTCTATATCATACAAAACACATTTACAAATATCACACTTTTGCACAAATGTATAATTATTTCCTTATGCACATCTATGTATATCGAAATTATGCACAGTACATGTTCAATGACAATTCCAGGTATCTTATTGTAATTCGTATCACCAAATCATTCACAAAGCCCTAAAAAATAATTTACAGTTCAAGAGCTAAGTCATAGGCGTGCAGTCCAAATTAATTCAGTCACGGGTGTGAGAAATTATCTCAGCCCCATGCATGTCCAAATATCAAGGGTGTGAGATCTTAACTCATGCCCATGCATATCAAATGACCCCTTTCAGATTTTTCTAACAACATGCTTTTGGGTCAACTTGCATCATCATTCTGATAACATAAATGACACAATTAGGCAATACTTTCTTCCAAACAATTATTCTCCAATTTCTTAAATTTCTAATGACACAAACATCATTCAATTTGATTCAGTATTTCCAAAGTTATACTCAATTTACTTTGGACTATTCTTAAAACATAACTATACTCTATATTCAAATTCAAGTTAGATTTTGCAATTCTTAATGATATAATTAAAAATTGATCTCTTTATAAAATTTGTAGCTTATATCTCTAGTTCAATTCAAGTCAAGACTCATTCCCTTTGGATACCTACTGATTAAAATATACTCAAAATATCGAAGTATGTTCAGTGAAATAATACCAGTTATCATATTCCAATAATCCTCAGCATGTTCATCTTAAATTCAACAATTAATCCATTTCAGATAGCTATAATTTTTAATAAAGATGAAGAAAAATGTGTTTAAAATATAATGGTTCAAGAATCAAGTCATTTGGACATTGGGTGAAGAAGTTAGAACAAAAATACCGAAGGATGTTCAGAAACAAACTGTTTGGAAAAAAGATGGAAATCGCGATCATGCGTATGTATGAACGCGATTTTCACTAGCAGGTCACACGATCGTGGTTTGCGATCTTTTGTGACTTGTTATCTTCCTCAACGAAGTCACGATCGTGCTTCTTCTTCACTGAACAACTTCTTCATCTTCTCCTTCCATTTTTTTCATTTGTTCTCACTTTTAAAACATCTGTTATGCATTTCTATACCCAATTCAATCTCTAAACAAATTAAATTCAAACTTACCATTCAAACACTAAAAATCCAAAACTTTTTATTCACTTCCTCTCTCTACTGTAATTTTCCATCCTCTCTCTACTGTAATTTTCCATAATTTTATTCACATTTCATTCTTCTTCACTTAACACTTAAAACAAATAAACTAATTCTTCTAACTTCATTTTAGCTCATCAACACATAACAATTCAAGAATCCAAGATTCACACTTAATCATTAAAATCTGATTCTCATACTTGTAAATTTTAGTTTCTGAATTTTATTCTCTATCTACTTTCATTTGATACATTTTTCACACTTTCATTTCATCAAAACTTTATCATTGTATCAACTCTATAATACGACCTCACCAAATCTTCATTTCATATCGTTAAACTTACTTAAATTCATTTCCATTAACATTCCACAATTTCAAGCATGAACAGTAAAAGCAACCCATATTCAGTTTTCTCTAAAGCAAAACAGAGTACATTTATATATATTCCTACATTATTTTGTAGCACTCCTCCACAAATCCTTTCAAACTAAAACAGATCCTATTTCATATTTCTATATCACAAATCTTTCATCTAATTCTTTCATCACAGAAATTGCGCTTCTTACTCATCCATGCATCCATTTATGAACATCAAACCATCATCAAGGATCACTTACTTGATTCAACAATAGTTCCAGCAATGAGAGTGAATCAAATGTACAGAATATTGGATAAATAAGATAGTGTTTTGGTGATAGTGTTTTCGATGGAGAAACAAACAATAGAGAAATGAGATAGAGCTGTAGAAATGGTTTTGCTTAACACTAAACTACATGGGTTGATAATTCAATGACACGTGGCACCCATGCATGTAGCTCATGTGCCACCCTCTCATTTATCTCTTATTCTATTATTCCAAATACCCTAAATTTTCATAAATTTCCTAAAATTCACCAAAATTTTGAAATAATCATAATACGCTCCAAATAATTATCACCATAAATAATTCATAATTCACATCTTAATCGCATTTATAACTCAATTAAAGCCAGAAATGTCACTAAATGCATGTACAATCATATTCATGTGCAATAATCAAAATTCTCATGTATGTGCAAAAATATGCAAAGCTTGATATGCATTTTCTAATTTCTCAGTAATTTCTCATAATACACAATTCTAGTCTTAACATAGGTAACGGGATGTTACACACAATCACAATAATGAAATAAATGAAATCGAGTCTCATAACATTACGTACACATATGATCTAAATAAATTTAATGATTGCAATGTTTTGATAACTTTGTTTATCAAATATGTGATAATTTGTCAATGTGTATGTTCTACAAAATTGTACTGAAATGATGAAATGTTTGAATTTTGTTTTTTAAATATGACAAATGTGATAAGGTGTTATGTGACATTACTTGACAAAAATCAAATTGATGTGAATTATATGATAACATGATTTGTTGAGTGTTGTATGACAAGAGTGAACCACCAAGAATGGTTATTCTATTGAGTTCGCAAAACTTGCCAAAATTGTAACGTTGACAATTTTATGTTCAAGAGAGCCACGACTTAGATGTTAAGACTGCATTTTGGTATAAGTTATGGCTCAAAAGTCGGTCACTTGGAGACTAAAGATTGGTATTTAGTTTTCTGTGTTTATTTCCACATTTATGTAGCATACTTTGTAGACTAAACTGTGAGCTTTGATAGGTTGACAATGTATAAATATGAATGATGGATCTAATGCTACATTGTAAATTATGGTTTATGAAATGAAATGAGGAAAAATTTGGACTTTAGATAATGTGTTATTTATGATTTTACTTATGATGCCATGTAATAAAATGAAGGTGATATAGTTAACACGCCACTTCTGTCGGACATATGTAGTGTGATCGTAAGGCACACGTACATGTGTCGGACGAGAGTGGGGTGTTACATTTGGAGGGATAGGTAGTTTGAAGATTGAAGAGGTTTTGAGTTGAACAAGTAAGTGATTTTTGATCTCTATGGCATATTATAACATAAACATTCATGATGATTAAATTGAGATGAGTGACATGGAGGGTTGATGTTAAATTTGTGCTAGAATTTGGTGAAGGATTGTATGGTTTCTGTTTTGTTTTTAATGCTTGAAAATAGTGGATTATATGGACAATTTAGGTTAAAATTAGAAGTGTAAATGATGATGTAATTATGCAGAAAAATGGGCATATTGGGAGTGTTCCTGGAATTGACAAGTTAGGTTATATATATGAAGGTAAATAATAGTTTTGTCTTGATTATGATGCATGAAAGACTATGATTTATGAGTTATCAATTGAATAATTTTGAGTTGGAGTTGGTGATGAAATTGATGAGGAAATGAAGTACAATTTAGGTATAATTGAGGTATGATCAATGGATTAGTATGTTGGTGTTAAAATTTGGAAAAAGATTATAAGAAAGGGATGGTGAACCGTCTATTCACCCATTCCACGGTCATAGGAAATGCCTTGGAGAAGAAAAGTTTATGTTTTGTCTTTCCATGATCATAAAAAGGTACCCACGATTATGGGAAATGCTTGGGAAGTGAAAAACTCTATTTTATATGATTGTTGAACTAACTAAGGATAAGTTACTTTACCTTGGTGTATTTGGATTTGATTAAGGTTTGAAATGAATCTAGATGGTTATTTGATTGATTGATTAAGGGTTTGATAAGTTTAAATTGATAATTGATCTTAGAATTAAGGAATTAATTTGATACCAGTGTATATGAATTTGGGAAGTGTGAGTTGTTAAAAAAATGAAGGTGTTCTTATGAATGCAAATGTGATGCAAGGGATATAAGTCATGAAATAGGTATGATTGAATGAGAATTTGGAAAGTTGTGTGAGTATGGAATGTTAGGAAGGGATAAATAAAAGTATGATTGAATGAATTTAAAGTAATCAAGATGTCTTAAGGCGTTGATCTAATCGCCAATAAGTTATGAACAAGATATACCTGGGATAATCGATTGAGCATGCATTAAACATAACACATATACATATGTATGATTGATTGGGTATCCATTTGATTAAACAAGTTAGTACTATATACATATGTGTGTATTGCATGATATAGAAGCATAAATTGACCGGCCGCATCCAGACATTGCCGAATTGTCAAGGCAATAGCTATTCTGGAGCATACTGTGAGTCAATCTAGATGTTCTCTCACCATAATCTAATTGCTTTGTTTAAAATTCAGTTATTGAATTACTACTCATATGATTGTGATAATTTCGGACCATCAATTATCCATGGAGAATGATATTCGGGAATGTGTTGGAAGTATTGTGTAAATGTATGTGAATATGGAAATAAGTGTTCTCAACTGAATGTTGAATGCCAAACTTAAATTTGAAGAATGTGATGACTGAAATATATTGAATGGGAAATAATGAATGCATGATATGTGAATTGTTGCATCTCATTACATTGAAATGCATGAACAGATAAAGGAGTTGTGACCGGAGTGACCCAAATGAAAAAGAGCTTAAAGCCCAGAATGTGCACAAAGAGCTGCATACTCAATTATCAATGAGCTCAATATCCATAATGGGTACTAGACAGTACATAAAATGAGTTTGGTATCCACAACGGATACGAGACAGTTAAATAGGCGCTTAATCACAACAAAGTAAAAATGAAGTGAGTCAAATGTGCATTTACAGATGCATCCTTATTTATGAAATGATTGAATGGATATACCTTATTGACTAATTGAATTAACATAGCCATTGAACTGAGATGAAATATTGAATGGTTGAAATCATGAAGTATGTGATGTGATGTGAATTATTTATTTATATGAAATATTTGACAAACTGGACTATATATGTGTTGATGAGTGCTGATATGAGTAAGCACATCGATGATGGTTCTCTCACTGAGTTCACAAACTCATTAAAATTGCAATATTGTTTTTCAGGTTCAAAGGAGTTCTAACTTCTAAGCAAATCAAGTAGAAGTCTAGAACTTATGTTTTGGAGCAAGAATGACTTAAAGGTCAGTGAACTGATATTAAAAAGTCTATATAAAATATTTTGGTGTAACATTCCACTTCATATAGAACGTTTTGTAAAGAGTAGCAAACTCTTAGATGTTGTTTATAATGTATATATGTGGATTATGTACTGTAATGCTATAATGCATGTTCATGTTTATGAATAAAATGGGAAGTTTTGATCTTCTTAAATACTTGTATTATGTATAATGAATGTAATTGCTCTAATATGCCATTCCCATAAGGTATATTATTAGAAAATCTATAAATGTTGGGGCACATGCATTATGGTAGTGATGTGTTACAATAGTAGTATATAGAAGGGAGTATCTTGAATTAATAATGTATGATGACCATAACCTGTATTAATCTTATACTTGATTATGATTACTAATAATTACGGTGCATGTGAATGATGACTATTGTACATTATAATTATTTGAATTATTGATCAAATGGATTTCATAAGGTCACATAAGTCAATTGGGAAAATATTAGCAATTAATCATTTAAATGACTCGTGTTAAAAGGCAACTAGGATATTTAATAATTTAATAAATGAAACTTTATACTTTTGGCCCAATATGATAGGAAATTTTAAAATTGACTATAATTGTTAGGATTTTTTAAGTGATCTTGTCTCTGGCTAATAAATTTGATCTTCTTACAAAATATCATTACGTACGAAAAAGTAATATAAAAAGTTTGGAAAAAAGAAAGATCGGGTGATGAATTTTTCATTTGATAATCATTTCTGCATTACTAAACTACGAAGAACGGTTGGCATTCCAAAATTCTATCTTTGTACTAGAACAAAATTATGAATATGAATTCTATCTTTTTACTAAAACAAAATTATGAATATGAATAGATAGTTGTGAGTCCCCTGTAACAAAAGCCATGTCAATGTCTATAATCAAAATTGAGACAAGTAAAGCTTTAAGACTGCCAATTTGTATACAGCTACCTAGGCAGAGGACAACTTTGAAAAACTCAAAACATCAACTTTCCATTTCCCCCCCTATTTCCATGCTTATCTCAAAACTCGACCGTTGAAACACCACTTACACCTACATACATACATACAATACATACAGACATGCACACACCCCAACGCCGAGTCTTAGAGAGAAAGATAGAGCTCCCGGCGTCGCCGACCATGGGGAACAGAAAGAACACAAGCAATACACCTGAAATCTTGGACAACCAGAGCCCTGGGATGTCACTCTATGAGCGGTCCAGAGAAGAGAGGATTAAGGAAAACCTTGAGAGAATGCAAAAACTGGGTCTCAAGGACCTATCTCTAAACCTCAAAGCCCTCAGTTCTCGAAGAAATGCCCCAAGGAAAAGCCCATCTTCCATTAAGCTTTCCACTCCCCTGCAATCTGATCTGCCTCTTCGTCGGTCATCTAGGTAATTTGTTTCAGGTTTGCTTTTTTTATGGGTTTTTTAAATCAGGGACTTTGTTGCATTCGGTTTTGTGGGTATATTGTTTTAGCTGCTCCGGTTTCGTTTTTCCTGACATGACTGTGCCCTCCAAAATAGTCTGTCAAGTCCTGATCTTTTCTACTATTTCGTTTCTATGTCTGCGTGGAAGTTTTGAGGCTTGAAGTATTGTTGGGTTTTATATAACCGTGGAACTGTATAACAACGGAAAAAAGACAAAATTTTGTGTCTTTCTTGTTTTGGGGTTCTTTCCTGCAACCATATTATTTAGTCATTTTGCTTTCTAATTTAATCGTTAATATCACGTAATTATTTCTTGCCAGTTTCCTCTAAAAGAGACATAAAAGTTTTTTTTTTGGGTTATCAAAATTTGGGTGGTTTTAGGTTGCAAAGTGCGACCCCAGTTTGCTACTCGGAGGTGGAATTGAAGAAGAGGGAAGATGAGTACGTGAATCTAGAGAGGGGTAGGCCAGAGGTTTATACAGAAGAGCATGAGAAACTGTTGGGGAACACTGACAGGCCGTGGACACTTTTCGTGGATGGGTATGGATCAGATGGAACTAGGATTTATGATCAAGTCAAAGGAAAGACTTGCCACCAATGCAGGTCTGAACACTTATTGATTGTACTTGTGTGATAATACGTATTGAGGTTGTAATATTAGGTTGCATCATATATTAATGTGCTTTTGCTCATTGATAACATCGTAATACATGTATTTGTATAACACTTGTGCATGTTCACTAATGATGTTTGCTGTGGTGCTCCTTAGCCATTTTTGGTTGTGTAAGGGCTTCTAGGAAAGGCTTGAAATTGGAAGACTGTAATAAGGATGTTTTCAAGAGATTTCTGTTGAGGATAATGTTTACATGGAATGTTGGGACTTATTACGTGCTGGAGGGTGGTTCTAGTAAATAAAAATGTGTATGCTTTCTGGGCATGGATCATAGCCATACCTATAATATAAACTTGGAGGAGATTTAGGACCTTCAAAATGCAATGCAGAAGTATTCTTAACATGAGATTCTTTGTCAACTATTATAAACTTCTCATGTTTATTTTTGTTTTCACTTTACCGGTTATCTCTGTAACATTTTTGTATTCCCTTAATCTCTAGGTTGCACTTATTATCATAGATATAACATTGGGTCTTCTCACTTAGTAGTAAGATGTTCAACAGGCAGAAGACTCTTGGTTATCGTACCCGCTGCTGCAAATGCAATTTGGTCCAAGGGCAGTTTTGTGGAGATTGTTTGTACATGAGGTATAATCCTGAAGAAGTTCATAACTTCCTCTATCCCTCTCTTTTCTAAAAATTTTTACCCAGTTGTAACTGACAAGACACCCTGACTACTGAAGCAATCCTCATGAATTTTATATCCTTACGAAGCGGGAGTTTATTCTTTTTGTTATTTTTTTGAAATTCTCTTGCATTATCCATCATCTCCAAGTTCTCTATTAGGTTTTGGAAAACAAGCATTTTATTGGGTACTCTTACCTATTTAATTTCACTCTTAGTCTTTTTGGCTCACAACGCGATATGTGTGGCTTGCACTTCATTCATGTTTATTTTAGTCGAATCACAGCTGCAAGATCCTGTCTTAGTGGTCTTTCCTTTATCTGAAATGTGCTCTGACTCCATGAAAGAGTATAAACCCTTTTGAGTAACTCATATATTCATAAGTTAAATACTGGAAAGAATTTCACAATTATTACTTTTGGTTTTTCCTTGCTCTTTAAGCAGATATGGGGAGCACGTACTTGAAGCCCTAGAGAACCCATATTGGTTATGCCCTGTCTGTCGTGGGATTTGCAACTGCAGTTTGTGCCGGCAAGCAAAAGGATGGCCCGCTACTGGTCAACTTTACAAAAAGGTAAGTCCTATCATAAAATATGGAAGAGTTGTTCTTCACAACACTTGAACTTGAGCTAAGCATTTATCTACGTTTCAGATATCAGGATTAGGCTACAAGTCAGTTGCACATTATCTCATCTATACACGACGCTCACAAGATAACGAAGGTCAAAACTTAATTACAACTGGTCAAGTTTCTGTCAAAAGGTCACTGCCCTTTTCGGACGGAAAGGGCTCATCTGAGAGGTCTCCACATGTTGATGATAAACATGTGTTATCATCAAATTCTCAAATTGAAGATCAATTAGCTGATTTCTCCAAGTGTAAGAATGATATCAAACCTAAATTTCAAGGCAAGACAGAGATTGATTTTAGAGGTGATAAGACAAAACGATCATTGCTTTTCTCAGACAGTGAAACGCGGTCTAAGAATGCGGAGTCTTCAGCGGTCACTTATGAGAATCACGATCACCTTTCAATGCAGTCTAAGAATGCGGAGTCTTCAGTGGTCACTGATGAGAATCTTAATCACCTTTTAATGCAGTCTAAGAATGTGGAGTCTTCAGCAGTCACTGATGAGAATCGGGATCATCTTTCAATGCAGTCTAAGATTGCAGAGTCTTCAGCGGTCACTGATGAGAATCTTGATCACCTTTCAATGCAGTCTAAGAATGTGGAGTTTTCAGCGGTCACTGATGAGAATCATGATCACCTATTTGAAGTTGTCATAGAAAGTGGGATTAAACATGACAGTGGTTTGTGTTCCACCTTTCAAAAGAATGAAAATAGTAACATTACACCAAAAACTCGCCAGGAACTCAAACTACAGAAGCGTAAGTGGGCCAATGAAGCTGGTTCAGATAGTATTGGTGCTAGAGTAAGACAGAGGCGTAGGACTACAGATAGCCATGAGAATGTGGAAGAAGGGAATAAAAAAAAGGACGTGCATGTTGAGGGTAAGTTTATAGTTTTATGAACTACAAAGGGGACCTAATGGGCAACAAGTAAAATGCAGTATGGAAACTTTTCCTTGACGGAAGAATGTAATGAAATCTGTCTCGCCACAAGATCATGATCACCCCAGGTTTTGTGTTTAGTTTTTGAACTCTCTTTTACTGGTTTTGTGTGTACTCATTGCATGTCCTTCCGATGTACGTCCATATCTGTCTACTAAGCTCTGCAGGAGAGGTTTTCTTGGTTAAAACTCTCAACAAACTTGGATTGTGTACTGTTAGTTTTCAGTATCTGCAATTTTTCAAAAACAAAAAAGAAAATTTCATTATCTGCTGTCGGAGAGCCCATGCTTGCCCCTGTTGTAGGTGAACGGTCCGTGAGGCAGCGAAGTTGAAGGCAATAGATGCCAGTCTGTTTGATTTTGGTTTACACGTCAAGCCAAACCCAAAACTATCGTGTTTCTAAGTTAGGCCTTTACATGGACTAACCAACAAGTAACTTTTTATAAGTTCTCATTGATTGATACTGTGAGTCGGGTGGCTTTGTTACTTTCTTATAACTTTTTACTGCAGAATTGGCATGTGGTTGATGATACTGCCTAAAGTCAATTGCTTTCTCAGGAATTGGAATTATAGGCATAGAAAGCTGAGTCCTCCAGTAGATGCGAAAAGTATAGTGGAACTTGAAAAGGATAAAAAGAGATGATCTGGTTATCTGAAAAGCTAATCCATAAAGAAGTAGCCATAATAACCAAAAGAGAAATGATTTGGCTTGCATGTCGACATGCAAAATGTTCACAATGATGCACTATAGACAAGACAGGTACGGGACAGCAAGTATATCTTAGGCCTAGTGATTTGGGACAAAAGAACAGAAAAAAGAGGAGAACTTGGATCCTCCGTAGGATCAGTTATAATTGTAGCTCAGCCTTTTGATCTGGTCCAGTCCAGCTACCTTGTCCATGACCGAAGGGGGCAAAAAGTTCAGCCTTTATGTAAAGATTGTTGACTGGTAAACGATTCGTTATCATTTCCGCCTCAAAGCAATCGGAGCACACTCACAGCCTGTGCACGTGCAAACCACATCAATGAAACAAATTAAAGACAATCTTTTTAATGATTCATTTGGCCGCCTATAAAATGCAGGAAAACCAACCCTTTGTCCCGCATCCGACAGTAGAGAATTGAAATCGATACAAGAAGTGGATTGGCATGGGTTTGGCTTACTTCTTATTGACCACCAAGTGAAGCCAAAGTCACCCTTTTGATTCGCATCGCGATTCGCAGGTGTTGGCTGAGTCCCGAGCCTGAGAGAACAAACTCTGCCCAAGCCTAACGACAAGAAGAAAACATGCATATGTCCATATCATTTCTTTAAACTATGTTAAGTCAGCAGCATCAAGATTTGGTGTGTTTGTAACGTCTTTTGAAGAAAATTATATCCAAAACACTAAAGTTATACTCATTCTAATCCAATTTAGGCTTCATCGTATCATATGTAATGGAACCATAAATGCTATAGGAATGCACAGTTAGTTGGTTGTATATTAAATATTTGTCTTCACTTGCAACAAAACTTCTAGGCTCTATCCGGATTTTATACTGAAGAAACATATTTGCATTATTATCTTATAACATTTAGGGACAAGAGCCCCACAGCACCTAACATATTAAATGGGGATAATGGCATCACCACCATAATCAATGAGCCAATAGGTCTCTTAAAATTAAAAATGCTGCCTAATACACAAAACTCTCTATTTTGTAAGAATTGAAAGATGATATTTTTATATTTTAAGAAGAGGTTATTTCAGTAACTCAAATTTATAACCTTTTGATCATAAAAAATATTAAGTGTTCTTGTTAGTTTATTATTTCCTTGGATGCATTCAATGAATAATGCTATTGTATTCTACTCCTATTATACCAGTTGACTAAAAACTTGTATCATGGCTGACGTGTAGATTTTGTTTTTTTTTCCTTTTAATAAAAATTAAAAAGCTAATCTTTGGAATTCTTGTGTATTTTTTTTTATAAACTCCTGTATCTTATTGGTGAGTTTTGTCTCTTTCAACTAAAAACAATGGTAAGTATATCTGACTTTGGACACGTCTGGAGAAACCATGAACACCTACTACCTGCCACTCAGAGGCTAATCTCACAGTAACCTACAATCTGCTCGTCACATTTAACTCGTAGAAAATATAAATAAAAAGAACTCTGAAGAACTTCTAATTGGTTATTTTTTTAATCTAAACAATGATATTTAAATGGAGATTGTCTAGCAAAGGAGCATGATTCATGGTGGAGCCGTGGAGGACGTGGCTTATTAGAAGATAGAAGCTAAGCTTGTTGTGTTGACTTTTTTATTCATGCTTATAGGAACTAAGATAGGAATCAAACACTTCGATACATCAATTAATAAAGGAGATTAATTGATGTCAGTAACACCGAGTAACTGATGTTAATGATCAATAAACAATTAAGAAGCCAACGAAAGAAAGACACAGTTAATATGCTAAACAGGACTTGCACTTGGATTGCCAATGTCAATGTCCTTTCTCACTGTCTGTTAATGGGCGGTTGGTGTGGAAGATTGTAGAGATAGAAGAGAGAGAGAGTCAACTGTGTGTGTGTGTGACACATGGGGGGAGAGAGAAAGCAAGAGCTTATAGTGGGACTGTCAATACTGGTATGTTTTGTTTTGGATTTAGTTTATTATCCTCAAAAGAATAAAATGGACTATTGATGTGGAGAGGCATTTTTTTGTTTGTGTTGTTTCAGTGTAGTGAGAGAAATTAGAGAAAAGGGTTGTTTTTGAGCTCTCTCAGTTGTGTCAAATGGAGTCTTGAGTCTGGAGTCACCTTGCTGTATGGATTTCTAAGAGCTTCTCTACATTCTCTGAACCTTTTGTACAAAACCCTTTTTCTCTTGATTGTTTTTGAGTGTCTTGCCTGGTGTGAATTTATTTTGCATAATTTGGGGATCTGGGTTTTGGAGTTCTTACCTTTGACTGTCACTTTTTCTTGGGTTTCTGCTAAAGTTGTTTTCTTTGTTGAACTTTCCTTTGGAACGGGGGCTTTGACTTTCTTTATTCGAGTCGTTTTAATTCTGGGTTTATTCCTGCGGCTGACTTCTTTGGTAAATTGTCTTCAGGTTTAAACCTTCTCTTTTTCTTGTTTGGATTCTTGCTAAAATCCAAATTGGCGACTCTTTTGATCTGGATTTGAAGTCGAGAGAAGCTGAAAGATTTAGGGTTTGAAACCGATCCTCTGCTGTAAATCTTTCAGATGGGCTAAACCAGACTGAACCCCTAGTCTTTTGAATTCTTATTCAGTTTAGCTATCTTGAGTTTTCTGTCTGATCGACGTCAAAAGCTTTGATGCATCTTTCGCTGTGGAAGCCCATATCTCACTGTGCTGCTCTGCTCTTGGACAAGAAGAGAAGAAAAGATGGGTCAGAATCCAACATTGATTTCAAGAGAAACCCATCTATTCTTCGAAAACTGCAAGAACTGAAGCTGAGGGAGGCTCTTGAAGAAGCATCTGAACATGGGTCTCTGTTCAAATCAAATGACATGGACTCTGAGTCAGGTGCAAATCAAGATCAGAGTCTTGAGAGATCAAGATCTCTAGCAAGACTCCATGCTCAACGTGAATTCTTGCGTTGCACAGCTCTGGCAGCTGATCGTGTATTTGAGAGTGAAGAGGAGATTCCTGACCTCCAGCAGTCATTTTCCAAGTTCCTCAAAATGTACCCCAGGTACAAGTCTTCGGAGAAGGTTGATCAGTTGAGATTAGATGAGTATGCACATTTGTCTCCGAAGGTATGCCTTGATTACTGTGGATTTGGGCTTTTTTCATATGTCCAGACTCTGCATTACTGGGAGTCTTCTACATTTAGCTTATCTGAGATAACAGCAAATTTGAGTAATCACGCTCTCTATGGTGGAGCCGAGAAAGGTACTGTAGAACATGATATAAAGACCAGAATTATGGACTATCTGAACATCCCGGAGAATGAGTATGGACTTGTTTTCACAGTTAGTCGGGGGTCCGCGTTTAAACTGCTGGCAGAGTCGTATCCATTTCACACTAACAAGAAATTATTGACCATGTTTGATTATGAGAGCCAGTCCGTGAATTGGATGGCTCAAAGTGCCAAAGAGAAGGGTGCAAAAGTTTATAGTGCGTGGTTTAAATGGCCAACTCTTAAACTTTGTTCCACTGATTTGAGGAAGCAAATTGCGAGTAAGAAGAGGAGGAAGAAGGATTCTGCTGTTGGTTTGTTTGTCTTTCCAGTTCAGTCAAGAGTTACTGGAGCCAAATATTCATACCAGTGGATGGCCTTGGCTCAACAAAACAATTGGCATGTTTTGCTTGATGCTGGGTCACTGGGGCCAAAAGACATGGATTCACTTGGTTTATCCTTGTTTCGTCCTGATTTTATTGTAACATCGTTTTACAGAGTATTTGGATATGACCCAACTGGTTTTGGATGTCTTCTTATCAAGAAATCAGTGATGGCAGCACTTCAAAATCAATCAGGTAGTACAGGGTCTGGAATGGTGAAGATTACACCAGAGTATCCTTTGTATTTGAGTGACTCTGGTGATGGTCTTGACGGAGTGGTTGGCATTGAAGATGGTGATGTCACTGCAAATGGTGATAAAACTACTGAAACCCGTCCTGGTTCACACTTGCCTGCCTTTTCTGGTGCATATACCTCTGCTCAGGTAAGGGATGTGTTTGAGACTGAGATGAACCAAGAAAATAGTTCTGATAGAGATAATACAAGTACCATCTTTGAAGAAACTGAGTGTATTTCAGTTGGGGAGATGATGAAAAGTCCAGTATTTAGTGAAGATGAATCATCAGATAACTCGTTTTGGATTGATTTGGGTCAGAGTCCACCAGGTTCAGACAGCGGAGGTCAATTGAACAAACAAAAGATGGACTCTCCCTTGCCACCTTTCTGGTTTTCTGGCAAGAAAAATCATAAACGACTCTCTCCAAAACCAATGTCCAAGATGTATGGAAGCCCACTATATGATGACAAAGGAGTCAACCCGGGGCCGCATGATGACAATCATGTGCTTTCATTTGATGCTGCAGTTCTGTCGGTTTCACAGGAGTTGGATCGTGTTAAGGAGGTCTCTGAAGAACAATTCAACAAAAGGGGTTCACGACAAGCAAATTTTCATGAGATTGAGGAAGAGCCTGGAAATGGTAATCTACTACATCCTGATTCCTTATCAAACTCTGGCATAAGCAGATCTCGTCTCAACAATTTGACTTTGGCTGCACAGAATCACAGCCTAGCTAATGGTTTGGCCTCAGATCTGGAGAAGAAAGAAAATGCCATAAGAAGAGAAACAGAAGGTGAATTCCGGTTGTTGGGCAGAAGGCAAGTGAATAGATATGCTGCTACTAGATTTTTTGGGTTGGAAGAGAATGAACATCCAAGCAAGGGAAGAAGGGTATCATTTGGTGCAGAGGATAACCTCAAAGAACGTCCAAGTCATACTCTGGAGCCTGAAGAAATATATGCTAACAGCCTAGATGATGAAGATTATACCAGTAATGGTGAATATGATGGGCAAGACTGGGATACTAAGGAACCTGAGATAATTTGCAGACATTTAGATCATGTGAATGCCTTGGGTCTCAATAAAACCACTCTTCGATTGAGGTTTTTGGTTAATTGGCTTGTGACCTCATTATTGCAATTAAGATTTCCTAGTTTGGATGGTGATGGAAGAGTAAACTTGGTTCACATATATGGGCCAAAAATAAAATATGAAAGGGGTGCAGCTGTTGCTTTCAACATTAGAGATAGAAACCGCGGCCTTATCAATCCAGAAGTTGTTCAGAAGCTGGCTGAAAGAGAAGGCATTTCTCTTGGAATTGGTTTCCTTAGTCACATACGGATTCTTGATAGCCCAAGGCAACAAGGAGGAGCTTTCAACCTGGAGGATACGACTCTATGCAGGCCAATGGAAAATGGTCAACCTAATGGGAAAAGTAGCTTCATAAGAGTCGAAGTTGTTACAGCATCCTTGGGATTTCTGACAAACTTTGAGGATGTCTACAAGTTGTGGGCTTTTGTGTCAAAGTTTCTCAATCCAACCTTCATAAGAAATGGCGGCCTTCCAACAGTGGACGAGGGATCAGAGATGTGAATTCTGAGATTGCTATCAATAGTTCTCCTGGATTCTCTTGCAATGAAAAGCTAATAGCAGTATAAATTCGAGAGTCTGTGTTGAAGATCAAAAGCCGGCGAGACTTTTGGATGGTGCTCTATATGCTTGACTAGATTCTTTTGCTCTTCCTGGAGACTCTGATAGAATGGGTGAATTTGTTGATTCTCGTTTGTTTTACCAATTTTACCTTTTCTACATGTGAAGTTGGTTTCAGAATTTGTATCATCCCGGGACGTTATGGTGAGTGCTAATCTCAAAGCAGATTCGTATGAGCAGAACCTTCACAAACATTCTGCTCTTTCCCATAGAAAAGGGAAAACCTTACTTCTGTAAAAATTTTTTCAAAGATTCTGTCCAAATCTATGATGCTAGTCACTGCTAGTTCATATTGCGGATCGTGTCTCTCCCAAGACCGAAGGCTATTTTAAGTGCAGTGATTAGAAGTTTATTGTCGAACATGTGGTAAGTCCGTACGTATCTTGGAAGACAGAAATATTGCGGGGTAGGAATCCAGATTGTTTGAAGTGCTTTCAGTTCCTGCACTTTGCTTACGGTGTGTCATTTACGTTTGAGAGGTGATTTGTCAAACAATTACATCGAAACCACTCAATGATATGTTGATATATTGTACGCCAGTTGAAGATTCTTATAAGGATAGTGCCTTATCTTAATAACCTTGACAAAGTACTAATACTGTAGACATTTGACAATGTTCTTGCTGCAAGTTGTGTGTTTGTGGTTATCACCTCTATTCCTCCAGTTACTAAAATATGACCACTATGGTGGTCAAGTCACAGTTCTCAGCACCTGCGTTTCTTCAAAATATAAATAGCTAAACAAATAAATAACGAAAACAAAAACAGTCCCTCGATTGAAACGTGTGTATGAAATAGGACAAATCCTTGTACAATGTGAAGCTCATTATCAATTTTTGGCTATTCACAATGAAATGGGGTCTACTCTTTTCTTTGACAATTGTCAAGACTTTTGTTTATATCCATTTAGTTTTTGCTTCCCATAAAAAGAACAGAGACGATTTATAGTTATGCTTATCTTGCCCTTTTGGTCACTGTGGATTCAGGATTGGGTTCTAAGAACAGGGATGACTCTTTTAGATAAAGTAGCTGTGAACATAGCATTGCGAACTTCAGTTGGAGAAAGGCAATGATTACTACAACCTGCTTTTCAATAACATAAAGCCTGAACCAACCAAGATGCCACTGTACTCCACTAAAAGTTTGTTCCAATCTTCAAATGCAAAATTTCAACTCTATCTTATGACAGCAGATGAATATAAAGACAGGCGGCCATGCTCTCAATAGTTGTAGGGAAGTCCTCTAAAAAGCATAGATCTTATATACATATATAGATGAGATTTAAAGGTTGAAACACCTTAACAAAAGTACAAAATTTGATGAGTTCTAAAAGGAACTTGCGTGCAGCAAAACGTCGACAAACTGCAGCTGATGGAAGAGATACGAGCCTAGTGGGTTCATAAACAACGTTTATTCGCTTTGTGGATTTTGCATGTCCTAATGATAGTCGTTAATGTGGATAAAAATTAATAACAATGCATGATTGAAACCTTTAAAATTTATAATCAGTTATCCTTCTAGTAGTAAACAGTAAGCTACCTTGCGTACAAAAAGACAACAAAAATTATCTTAAATTTTGTAATAAGCATTATGACCTTTACATGTACAAGTAACAAAGCCATAATACCAACAGAAACAGAATTCCACCTTGTGCAGATCTACCAGTTAGCTTCTAATAGTATCCTGGTTGACAGCTGAATTGTCCCTCCAATGTTGGAGAACAATAAGTAACAATCTTCACATTGTAGAAATAGCCAGTTAAGCAAAAAGGTCAATAGATCCATCAATGGATTGTGCAAGTGAAAAAATGTGCTCAGCATTGCATCATCTTAATAAGAAATGCAGCTTCTAAAGCTGACTCCTTGCACTGCAGGTATCTGTTCTCCTCCACTATGTCTGTTGTTAAATTAAGCAACAACGGGCGCATGGGATCATAAATAGCAGATTCACGGACTCGTGCAATCCATTTTGCAGCTTCCCAAACCCCAAATCTGAAAGATGTTGCATAAAAATACTATGAGCACGCCACTCATGAAAAACGATAAAATAGGTATGTATGTATGTATATATAACTCGTCCCATATCAACAAATAACCAATAAATCCAGGTTCTACCCGTAACTACATGCATAAAATGGCTTAGAGCAAAGTTCGGCTCAAGTATCTATGGCATGAACCAATCATACTCATGAAAAATACTTGCAAGTCCAAGTTGAAGGTAACTTAATTTATGGTGCCACTGTACTAACCCCTGAAAATACTTAAGTGACATGTCATACGATTGCAGATATAGTTACTGTTTTCCCATTGAGAGCTCAATAGTGTCCTGCGTCAGGCCCCAGGCACTGGACAATACAAAACTTTTAACGCTAAACATCAACCTTAACTAGGGACTTCAAGTAGATAATGCAGTCCACAGGACTCATAGACATGACATGATACTGATAAAGAATAAGAAATAGTAACCTGAAATGAAATCGATATCAAAATCAAATCTCCTTAATGGGTGCTAAAGAAAGTGACAACAAAAGGCTAGTTGACCTCTCAACAAATCCGAAGATAAAAACGCATATTTTAAAGCAGCGACTACTACTAAGAGGGCTTAGGTTTAGACATTTCACAAACAATCAAGTATAAGATAAAGTAAATACCAGTAGCCATCACTATCGGAACAAGATCATGTAATGCTGCAAGAATAGAAGAAAAATAAAAGAGAATTGCTGCTTTTGCTAATCTGTTGACCTTCACATTTTCGTCTTCCTTCACCTAGTAATTTTGTTTTTACCATTACTTGACGAAACAAAAGGCCAGAAAATCACCTCGTAGTAAATGATGTGGTTATCAATACAGCAGGGTAGAGAACATTCTGTTGGATATTGTCATAAGGGGAATATTCTTGTATTGCGTGAAAATCATCCATGTCCCCAGGAGATCCAAACTCTTCATAGTCAGCTGCTGTAAGCGGTAAAATGGGATAGAGAAGGGTGTTGGTAGCATCCAAAAAAGGAACCTGGAATAGAAAGAGAAGACAAAATGATATGGAACATAACTGAAATAAAGTCATTCTAGCTTTAAACTTTTGATAATCATGTTAATATTGAATAAAAAACTTCTAGTTGTGAATGCCAGTTCCCATCAATTGGTTCATTCAATTACAATGCTAAGGAACTACAGCAACTGCTGTTTACAGATGTAAAATCTTTCAACATGCTCATTATAGGGTTAATGAGAAGGTGGATGAGCTAAAACTTGAGAAAGAAGTTCATATTTACCTTCAATATAGCAGCACGAAATAAATCAGGGCTGTGATTGATAGCTGAAGCTACTAAAAGGCCACCGGCACTATAACCCCAGCCAGCAAGTTTCTTTTCTTGTACAATCCCCTTTTCTATTAGGAATTCAGCACAGGAGACATAGTCTTTGATTGAATTGATTTTCTTCCTACGTCTACCATCATGATGCCACTTCTTACCCAGACCACCTCCACCTCTGCAAACAGGGCAGTTTAATCAATGTATAGGCACCTGAATACTCTGCATTACTTCTAAAAGCTTCATCAATGTTAACCATTTAGCATGAACACATTTCTTTTTTTGGTTTCAACTTCACAACAATCTCTAAATTATCACAGCATTCAAGTGAAAATATAGTTTCAGTCAAAAGAAATGACTGCAAAACAGTAGGATAGGTGAAACAAACCTAACATCAGCATAGGCAATAACCCAACCACGATCAAGAAGGCTTTTCAACTCGCTACGCCATCTTTTGTCAAGTAACTCACCATAAGCTCCATGACCATGAAGCAACCCAGGGTTTTGACTCTCAATTCTGTTTTTGCGTGAATACACAACAGTCAAAGGAACCTTAACTCCATCATAAGAAGCGACCTCATACTTTTCACAAGCATAAAACTCAGATAAGTCATTCCACAAGTTATCATCTTCAGATTTGGCATCTTTTAACATCCCAGAGTATTGTTTATTCCAGGAATTTTCACCAATGCTTGCAGAAGAAGTTGTCCCATACAAGATTCTTGTTCTTAAATGAAGGATGTCTTGTTGTTGGATGATACTCCACTTGCCATTGGATAGGTCATAATCAACAACAGCATCAGGCATCTGAAAGAAATTTGGAGGCGAGGATTTGGTGAAACTGACATTGTTAAACCAAGCAAAGGTAACATGCTCACATAGAGACATAGGCAATCTGTTCAAAACAATTAAATGACTGGCATCATTACATTGTGATGAATGCTATAAAGAGAAAGCAGCAGGATGATAAGCACTACTGCCGACATCTGAGTGGAAGGATGCAAGATATGGTATCTGGAACTATGGTTGTTAACATCTCTGATAAAATCTCAAAAACCAAGCTAATCAAAGAGGTCAAGACCTCACATTTAACAATCCCCAATCAACAGGTAAATTTCTCAACATTCAATTAGAAAGGGAATTAAATTGGGCATGTAAAAATAGGAAACACATGTCTGACACATGTTTCAGAGAGGGCTGATAATTGGGACCCACTTGGAAATGAAAAGACAGAGTTACAATATTGTTTCATATGTCAATTTTTATTTCCCCACTGATAATGAAGAAGTTTGTTTAGATCTTGTGCTAATAAAGTTATTTAGCAGCTATAATATTTTAACCTAGCTATATCAAAATTATGGACCTATGTCACCTATCCTTATGTGGATGTATGGCTAAAACATACTCTATAAGAAAAGTTTTTGCAATCAAATAACGTTTTTTTTTTTGGAGAAAGCAATCAAATAACCATATCTGAATCAGGTACATTTGACAATATCCTTATACATTGTACAATCAATTAGTGCAAAAAATAACCAAAGATGTTTTTCAAAGTTAGATGTTCATACCACTGGTGATGATATAGTAAAACGCACGACGGATGATTGAAAATCATAATTTGGACCTGGTGAAATTTGAGAAACATACTTGGGAAGGGGAAGGAACCTGGGGTTAAGCTCCTTGAGATCATGTCCCTCCTGCGAAACCAAGAGGAGAGTAAATGATGAGAACGGACGAATATGATGTGAAAATCCTCATGCTGGAATTGTTTCTACAGTGTAACGCACTTGATACATTAAAAAAATGAATGTTTTTACCTTCCCAGCAGGCAAAGGTAGATCAACCGAACAAAGTTTAAGATTCTGTCCTTCCGTTATAATTAATGTCAAGTGTGTCTCACAGAAATCAACATCCTCCACAGTTAAATCTCGATCATCATTGAACACTTGCTGCACTAATGGCAGAATCGTTATTCAAAAAGTACGGAGGGAAGTGTTGTACTTCAAATATAGGCACATATCAATCACAAACTATACAAGAGATCGAGCATGAATTCAGAATGAGAAACAAGGCAAGAAATGTAGATCACGTATCAAAATACCTTACCGGTAATAGGATTCATAACTCATAAGCAAAGATGAACAAGCAAATGCTATGGCTAGAAGATAAATACATAGTTGACCGACCAACCTGCCAGATTCTTGGATATCCAGAAGAATCGACTGGAGTACGCAGAAGATAATGGTGATCAACCAACTGCCCTTCCTTTGCTGCATTGGTAAATAAATAAAGGTATCCTTGATGATGTTCAATTATACAGTGAACTTGAGCTTCACCCTCCCAAATTAATGTCATGCCAGACAAAGGATCAGCTGCATTTATCAGAAAGACCTAAAACATGGTTACCATTATTTTATTTTTGACTAACATTACCAAAGTGTTCCCAAGTCTGAGAGCTAAGGGTGTTCAAAAAGCAATACCTTTGAAGAGGTAGCAGAGTAAGAATTGACAGTAACAAAGCAGAAATCCTTTGTATGTCTTATGTTCACAACCACATTCTCATCCAATTCATCAAGGAGCAAAACATCATCATCAGTTGACCCAATCATGCTGCAATATATCCTGATGAGCAAGAAACATTCTGGTTTTGTTTCATAGGATCCAATTGGCAGATCAAAAAGCATACTCTATGACAAGACAAATAACATCGAATTCTAACAAAATCCAGGTTATACCCACCTACAAGGCCTCTTATATTGATTGGTAACAACATAAAGCAGCGCCTGGCCGTTCTTGGCCCATGCCAAACTTGATACTCGGTCTGCCTGAGGCTTAGTACACAATGCACCTGAATTGAGATTCCTTACAGATAACTTAAAGTAGTCATTGTCCTTGTCATACATAGTGTATGCTAGAAACTGGTGGTCTGGAGATATTTCGGATAATTCTTCAAAGGCATAACCTGTAAAATTCCCACTTAAATAACCAAAATAACATCTTCAAATGTTTTGAAAATTTAGTTCCAGTAATTACCTTCAAATCTCTCAGCTTCTTGATTATGATCAAGCAGCTTCTGCTCAATCTTCTTACCAGATACAAAATCAAACCCAGCTGCAGGAGACTTGTTCGAAATGAATTCTTCATGCAAGCTTGCCAATCTCCGACAGAGCACTGAATACTGCTTTCCCTCTTCAACTCTTCGATAATACAACCTGCGCGGAAGTACTACTCACCATTAATATATAAAATGGACCAACGAAAAATCGAAATATACACCAAGCATTCTACCATCCAGTTCCTACTTCAACAGAAAGGAATACAAAACAGCAAAATTAAAGTTGCGTGCTACTCTCTCTGAATCCAGTCAATTCTTATCATCCAAAGTTTTTTGGGCAGGCAAAGATGACGAAATTTCGAAGCGTACCATGGACCCCATCGATAAGGACAGGTAGAGAGGTCAATCTGCATCCTTGAAGCCATTTCAGTCTGGAGCTTGCTTTGCAGCTTCAGTGTGTCAGACATGACAGCTTCGATGTATTTTTCCTCCTGTTCCATATGAATGTCCATATGTCTCATCGCCACCTTGTCGTTGAGGTTTGACATCCAACTATAGGAATCCTCCCATAAAGAGTCGTGGATAGTGAAAGATTGAGGCTTTTTAGGTGGCTTTGGTGGTTTAGGTGGGGCAGGCGGTGTTGGTGGTCTCGGGGGCTTGTAGAAACGGACGAGTAGGTGAAGAGTGTTGCTAAAAGGGTTCTTGAAATGGCGGCGCCGGAGACGGATGGCTGTGGCCGTAAGTTGTCGCATGACTCAGGGGTTTAAGGAGGTTTTGACACTAAAGTAAATATTCGTGCGGGGTTGAAGTTGGAGACCTGATCCTCTGCACAGGGTAGGGCCAGAACACTTGGGCAGAGGATCTGAAGGCTGAAGTTGAACGCCCCCAAAGAACGTAAGATGTGAGAGATTTTTTAATTGTAGTTTTATTTTTTGTTTTATTTTTTTTAATAAAAATAAAATTTTATTTAATTGTTAATGCTAATATAGTTATATTTTTATCACTGATAATAGATAAATTATTTTTAATTAAATGAATAATTTAAAAATTAAAATCTTATTATAAATTAATATTTATTTATAAATTAATATTTGTTGGAAATATATTTTAATTATTAAATCAAATTTT
>JANITW010000236.1:11005774-11022777 GCA_027564335.1 Erythroxylum williamsii
TAGCATGTTGAAGATTATTTCCTTCTTGATTTCACCATGATTTATAATGCTGTCTTGATTTATTTCAATCCAAAACATCTGAAATAATTTCTTAACCAATTCTATACATTTTATTATTATCAAAACATAAGTGGGATTTAATTTGTCAACGACCATTAGTCCAACATTCTATTCAATTTTTTACCCTTCAGAAGATAGAATCTGTCATTTATGTCTTCATAAAAGTTGTAGATCTTGAAGTCCTCTTTCAAACCATTCAAATTCTTCATAAATACGATATCTGTAGAGAAAGTTATAGTAATTTTTTTTCATTCGTCTATCTTTTTCCATTCATTTGCTTTTTCCTTTGGTTTCATCTATATCTATCTTCTATTCCAATTTTTGCCCTTCAAAAGATAAAATATGTCTTTGAGGTCTTCATGAAAGTTGTAGATCTTGAAGTCCTCTTTCTAACCCTTTAAAGAAAATCCTAATCCAATATCTATAATGAAAGTTATTGCAATTTTTCTCATTCATTTGCTTTTTCCCATTCGTCTGTTTTTCATTTGGCTTCGTCTGATCCTATTGTCTGGTTTGACCATACAGATGATAAGATATGACCTCAAGGTCTTCTTCAAAGTTGTTGGTATTGAAGTCTTAATTTCAGCCATCTAAAGAACATCCTAATCCAATATCTTTAGGGAAAGTTATGAAAATTTTCCCCATTCATCTGTTTTTCCTTTGGCTTCGTCTGATCCCATCGTCTAGTCCATTTTGACCATTCAGATGATAAAATTTGATCTCAAGGTCTCTTCAAAGTTGTAGATTTCAAAGTCCTCTTTGAAATCATGCTAAGATGATCTTAATCCAAAGTCTTTAGTGAAAGTTATGCCATTTTCCTGAGACAAGTTCAATATGATAGAGGACCAAATCTTGTTTGATTCTGTCGGCCATAATTTTGTTATCCAACCTTCAAATGAAGTGATTCTTGAACCCTTAAATTCCTACCACTTTTCGTTTCATGTCTCCACAAAAGATTATAGCTTTTGGTGTTGATTAGAAAAATATGGATTGAATTAAAGTAGGGGTATCGGTAGAAAGAGTAGGAATTGGATATTTTACTAAACATGCTTCAATATTTTGAATATATTTGGATCTATAGGATTCCAAATGAAATGGTTCTAGTTTCAAGATAAACTAGAGACATGTAGATTTAAATGGTATGAAGAAGTTGAAATCTAATTTAGTCTCTAGGACTTTCAATTTATGGATGGAAGTTAGGTATAGTGTACTGTTTCAGTCTAATAACAGTCTAAAATGATTAGGCCCTAACTTTCACTGAACCAAATGGATTGATTTTTGTGTCATTGGAAACTTAAGACAAGGGAGAACACTTTTCTATAAAAAAAGTTATGCCAGAATATTCAAGGGTGTTTTTGACAAGACACTTAAGTATAAAAGATATAAGGCATAAATGAAAGGGCAAATGGGACATTTCTCAATCATTAAGGGTATAATTGGAAGAATAAGTGTTGTTTTCCATTTTAAGAAGAGAGAAGAAAGAAAATTGAAGGGAAAAGGAGTGTCGTGAAAAAGAGAGAGAAATCTGAAGAGAAGAAGAGAAGGAGAGAAAGAAGAGAAAACAAGTTAGGGTTTAACTTTTCTTGGTCTTCAAAAGAGATGTTGGAGTTGTTCAAGAAATAAAAAAGGAAGAGGAAGAGAAGAGCTTCCCTTTGAGCTAAAGATCTCTTCAATTGGTGAAGAATCAAGGTAAGACCATTTTGGATCTTTTGGATTTTTAGAAAGATTTTAGTCTATAGAGTTTAGAAAATGCTTGGGTTTAAGCATTCTAGAATCAATTTTAGTGATTTTGCATTGAGGGATTTTTATTGAATTCCTATTTAATAAGACTTGGTTTGTTTTAGGGAACCAAGAGAATCTTACCCAAGAGTAAGGAGAAAGAGAAACTTGACTTGGATTTTTGCAAACGAATTAGTTTGTTAATGTATTTACAGTTATTGTGTTATTGGGCAAATTCTTACTTATGTGTGGATATATGTTAAATGGTTAGAAAGTGACTTGTTGAAAATACATAATGATTTTTGATTATGTTATACTGAGAAAGAAGCATGATATGTTGATAAAATTAAATTGTGATTTTGATCAACGTTATGCAATTGAATTGTATCATGACATTTTGATTTGAATGGAAAAACGAAAGAATATGAAAAGTATGAAAGCTTTCATTTTTGATAAAATGATTTTGAGCATTGATTATATGCTTTGTTTGAGCGAGAGAGGAACCATTTTGTAGTCACGTGCACGTCGACGTAAAACCTTCTCCCAGCTGTCCGTTTATGGCCCACTAGATCCAAAAAATGGACTCGTTTTATTCTCGGAGTAAACTTCGGTTTCTCTATTTTGTTACACAAAACCCTCGAGCCATTAGTTTGCACATTGAATTTTAAATTGTCAAATATGAAGCATATTGAGTGTTATGTGTTATGAGTGGTTATGTGTTTTGGGCTAAATTTGATAAATGTTCAAATTGCTTGTATAAAGTATAAATGCTAGAATTGCTAGACATATATATATACATATGCTTGACTTTGGTCAATTACCAATGGCTATGAATATATTAGCAAGTGAGCTGTATAGCTCACCCCATGCTTCCCTCCTTAGGTGCAGAAAGAGAAGATTAGCGATCCTTGCAAGGCATTGGGACTCCAAGATAGTTAAAGGATTTTGTAATTAAGTTAGTTCAACATTTTTATATTTTGGAATCATTTTAAGCATAAGTATTCAATTGTATTATGTGTATTTTGTATTTGTGTTAAGGCAAAATGGGTGGTTTTCAAAATGTAAAAATATTATGGAAACAAACATTGTGTTCTGTAATGGGCCACGTGATTACTGAAACTCTAATGTGTTCAATAATGAATACATCTTTGTAACTGAAATTGTTTTAAATAAATCAGGCTATTTTGATTATCGATTTTTCACATGCATTTTAAATGTTTAAGATAAAAGAATTTGCAATATGATTTGACTGTCATTTGTCTTCGAATGCTGAGCTCCGGAAGCAGGGTCCAACATTATTTGGTATCAGAGCTTAGGTTTTTCCTAGGCTTACAATTCATTATGGGATGAATAGTGTGCTATGTGATTTATTGTTGTATTACGAGTTGACGTGTTGCATTAAGTGACATGCATATCATGCATACATATAGGAAATAAGATTAATATGAAAGTAAGCTGAAAGATGGTGTCTTATCAAAGGAGTAAAATGTCACCTCGTTAAAGAATATGAGGAGTTTTGCAAGGATCTGCTGCATCTAATTCCTCACCATTTGAAAAGGGTACTGATAAGTATAGAATCCTAGTAATTGCAACCATATGAGTTGCATGTATGAACTTCTATTAAGAGTTTAGACTAGTAGAAACGATGAGAAGAATGGTGTTTGGTTAGAGTGTAAGATAAGGAAAGTTTGGGGATATTTAGAAATAAGAAATGTTGTGTAGTCCGATATGTTAGACACAGATGTAGTATATATGGTCATGTCAGTGAATAAAGTAACAAAATTTCGTAAGGATATGTACTTGAATTGATACGGATGTGAAAATATTTTCATGAGTTGACTAACGAAGAGATGGAGACAGGGTGAAAACGACAAGATTACGGTGTACAAGCAAAGTGGAATGGAGGGGTTGAACTCAGAATTTATGATCAAGTATAAGATTGTTTTAATGAGTTTGAGATTTGAATTTCAAGATGGCTTTATATTTATGCTCCTAAATTAAGAATTTATGTATGGAAAGTGAAACAAAGGATAGTGATATACGTACAGGTTCTAATACGAGATTTATATTTGGATACGGTATAGGAGTAAATGAATATGCCTCTTATTTCATTGGGCTTTATTATGGAGGATATTTTGATCATATAAAGTGTTACAAAGATTGAAATTATAGAAATGTCATGAACAGTTGAAATTGGTCTTATCAAGGTGTTAAGAATGGTTGAAACAACATTGATGAACATAGTTGACTAATAAAGATTATGGAACAGTGTAGATGATTGAGGTAAGAAGTCATTTGAGATAGAGATGTTTTATCAAATCATATTGGGTGAATTAAATGTTTCGTTTCGAGGAATGAATGAATATGTAATGAATTAGAAGTGAATATTGGAGTTCTATCCCTAGGGAGACTCAAGCATAAGAGGTAGAGTATGCTACTGAGAATGTATGTAGATTGCTTGATGAAAAGTATCCAACTACATGAGTGGATTTTAGGAAATTGAGATAACACTATGGCTAATATGAGGAGAACTTAGATCCATATTATATTCTATGAGAATATGCAAAGGAGATATAAATTAGATTTTGATGAATGCGTTACCAAAGCAAGAATTTAAGTTACAAATAAATTGAAATGTGAGGAGAAACTAGTATAAATGAGCAAACATTATAATAAGCCAATGTGAAATATGAGGAAATTTAAAGAATAGAGAAGATCATTTAAGAAAGGTGAATCAATTGGAAAATTGAAAATAATGCGAGATGATGTTACCTCATCGAGGAAATTAGTTATTTAAGGAATTAGGAGAGCTAATAATGGGCATATGGAGTTTGATAATAATTGTTTGAGTTAACAATTTCCCCAATAGTACCATGGTATTGAAGATTAAAGTGATCCAAGTGAAATTTGATGATGTACTAAAGGTATTCGAAAATTTGAGAAGAATAACTTGAATACGTGAAGCAAAATGTGTAACGCGTATGAGAAATGAAAGTAAACAAAATTTTGAGAAATTATACTGATATTAATTATATCGTATAGATTTGAAGATTCTATAGTATGCAATGATATTATATAAGAGATTTGGGTGAATCCAATGCACTAGGATAAAGTGATTTCCTATATATGGAGACAACTAAAGTCCTATGAGTTGATTATTCGATACATGATTTAGAGATACTATAGTAGTGATTGTTTTAAAGTTTGGAGACAGTTTATGTAAAGGAATATCTGAGATGTATATATACAAGTACAAATCATAAAAGTTTGAGGCATTCATTGAATTGAGAGAATTGAATATGAGACCGAGAAGATTGATATAAATACCAAAAGACCCTGATTATACAAGTGAGAAATTCCAAGTAAGGATACGTGTTATATCAGATACCCTAAGCAGAAACTCGATATCAAAACTAAATTTAAAAGAAGCATAGAATGTGGGGCTTGGTTTATCCCAAATTAAGGATTTAGGAATTGAGAATCTTATTAAAGAATTGAAAATGGATATGAATTCCGAGTTTAAATTGGAAGATGAGGCTTTGTGATCGAAAAGGAGAAATATGTATACCTAATAAAGAGATAAAGGAGTTAGTGGATCAATATCGAAAGTATGGAGTAGAATGAGATAAACATAAGAGTAAAGCATACTGATACTATAGAGATGTGAACTATAAAACAAAATATGAAATGTTTTTGAGAGTACCACCTTCTCAAGATGTGCTTAGATTGAGTGCAAATGTGCTTGGGCTAAGATAAAGAATCAACTAAGTTTGAATTGTTTTAGTCCAAATAAAGATATTGAGAATCGGACCATTGACTTGTGAGTTCGTATTACTAACAAAGGTGCCTTTGGTTCGTAATGTGAGTATGTTAAGAGATATCAACATGATCTGATATTGATGTTATCGACACAGGAAGTGGAGAAAAGTGTGAGTAATCCGAAACCTAATGGGAAACTCGTTAAGAAAGTGAATGATTAAATGAGTGATTGAAAGACAGAGTGATTCTTTTGACTATGATCATTTAAAGGAAATTATTCAATTGAAGAAGTTACTTGGGAGATTGAGAAAAACATAAGACAACGTTACCTCCATTTGGTTGATCACTCAGGTAAGAATTTCGAGGATGAAATTCTTCAAAGGGGGAGAGTTGTTGGACCCCAAACTTTTCTTAGAAGATTAAAACTATTAAATGAGAAATGTGGATAGATTCATTTCTTGCTTTGGTGCTTTTAGTGGATGAGAGATTCTGAAATGGGAAGAATTAAGGTGAAAGTTAGAAGTATAATAAAAGCAAAAAAAAAATGAAGTTGAATTTGTGTAGTAAGTTGATGAAGAATACGTATATATGTGTATGTTCTATTATTGGTATTCATGATTAATCATGGATTATAAATTTCTTTATAAGTGATATTGATTTGAAATGAAGTTGAGAATGAGGAGTAAATGAAGTAGAAAAGGTGATCTTAATATGATTAGTGTTAAGGAAAGATTATGAAATAAAATGGATGGTTGATTTGGAAAATGTTTATGGAGTATGCTTTAGTCTTTTAGCCACAACTTTTTCTCTAGTTATCGAAACGAGATGATTCTTAATTTAGATTAAACTAGAAACATATGGATACATTTCTTATGAAGACATTTAATTTAAATTCTATCTTTAAGAATCTCACAATTTGTCATGAAGTAGAGAACTGGGTGTAGTACATTAGATGAATGTAAAAATTCATAATCTGTATTCAAGGGAAAAGATGGATTAATCTAGGCTGATTTGGGCAAAGGTGTCTTCTAAAAAGTTGTAGTCTTTCTTTTAGCTTTCCAACGATATATAGTACGAATTTTTTAGACTTCTATGGTGAAAGTTAGGGCCCTATAAAGGAAGATATATCTTCTATCATTTTGCTTCTATATTTTGTATCTTCTATGTTTTGCTTCTTCTGTGATGATGTCATCTTCTTCTATGTTTCTACTATGATGACGTTATCTTCTTCTGTGTTTCGCTTCTTCTGTGATGACATCATCTTCTTTTGTGTTTCTTCTATGATGACGTCATCTTCTTCTGTGTTTTGCTTCGTCTGTATTTCACTTCTTCTTAGTTTTACTTCTTCTATGATGACGCCATCTTCTTCTGTGTTTTTTCTATGATGACGTGATCTTCTTCTGTGTTTTACTTCTTCTGCCTTTTGCTTCTTCTGTGTTTTGCTGACGCGTCTTCTTCTATGTTTTGCTGACATGTCTTCTTCTGTATTTTGCTGATACATCTTCTTATGCCTTTTGCTTCTTCTTAATTTTGCTTCTTCTGCTTTTTGCTTCTTCTTAGTTTCGCTTCTTCTGTTGTTTGCTTTTTCTTAGTTTAGCTTCTTCTGCCTTTTGCTTCTTCTTAGTTTCGCTCCTTTTACCTTTTGCTTCTTCTTAGTTTCGCTCCTTTTACCTTTTGCTTCTTTTTAGTTTCGCTTCTTCTGCCTTTTACTATCTTCTATTTTATTTTCAGCCCTCCAGACAATAGAGTTTGTCTTCAGATCTTCATGACAGTTGTAGATCTTGAAGTCTTCTTTCGAACCATATAAAGAAAATCTTAATCCGATATCTTTAAGGAAAGTTATAGCAATTTTCCTACTTCTTCTATCTTTTTTCATTCTTTTGTTTTTTCCTTTGGCTTCATCTAATCCTATTGTCTGATCTATTTTGGCCATTCAGATGATACTATCTGACCTCAAGGTCTTCTTCAAAGTTGTATATCTCAAAGTTATCTTTGAAATCATCCTAATATGATCTTAATCCAACATCTTTAGTGAGAGTTGTGCTATTTGTCCTGAGACAAGTTTAATATGATTGAGGACCAAATCTTGTTTGATTCTTTCGACCATAATTTTGCTATCCGACCTCCAAATGAAGTGATTCTTGAACCCTTAGATTCCTAACATTTTTCTTTTTACATCTCCATGAAAGGTTATAGATTTTGGTATTGATGTGAAAAAGATGTATTAAATCAAGTAAGGGTATTGATTGGAAGAGTAGGAATTGGATATTTTACTAAACATGCTTTAGTATTTTGATGATCTCTGGATCAGTAGAGCCCCGAATAAGATGATTCTTGCTTCAAGATAAATAAAGACATGGAGATACAAATGGTATGAAGAAGTTAAAATCTAATGCAGTTTCTAAGGTGTTTAAATTTTAGATAGAAGTTGTGCATAGTATATTGATTTGGACAAGAGCAGTCCAAAAATGTTGAAGTGTATTTTCGAATCACTGAACTAGATGGATTGATTTTGGTGTCTTTGGGAACTTAAGGTAGGGGAGGACACTTTTCTAGAAGAAAGAGTTATCTTAGAATATTTAAGGGTGTTTTTGGCAAGACACTTAGGTATAAAGATATAAGGCATAAATGGAAGGGCAAATGGGACAATTCTCAAATCATTAAGGGCATAATTGGAAGAAGAAATGTTGTCTTGCTTATAAATGAACAAAAAAAATGTGAATGGAGGATAAGCAGAAGAGAATAACGAAATGAGGAAGAAAGAGAAAGAGCAATGTCATGAAAAAGAGAGAGAAATACAAAGAGAAGTAGAGAATGAGAGAAAAAAGAGAAAACAAGGTAGGGTTTCAATTTCCTTAGCCTATAAGAGAGATTTTGAGGTTGTTCAACAAGAGAAAAAGGTAGAGGAAGAGAAGAGCTTCCATTTGAGCAAAGGATCTCTTTGTTTGGTGAAGAACCAAAGGGATCGAAGAGACCTATTTCACTTAGATCAGCTCACAAAGCACACATTAAACATACACCAGGAAAAAGCCTTAGAGACCTCAGGTTATTTGCAAAGAGAAGAGACATTCTAAACAAGTCTATAAGCAAGGAATTCAAGGTGGGTAAATGTTTATAATAGAGTAAATAAGTGACTATTTTTTCTTTAAAGCAAAGAAGTTTACTGATTTCAATTTCATCATAAGTGTTGAATCTTTTGCTTTTGCATGATTTGTGAAATCTGCTATATGTTTGCTACATGAACTATGTAATGGTTTATAAAGAGATTTTTCAAGTGATTTCTGAAAAGAATAGCAAGTTTATGAAATCAAGTTTTGAAAGCGTATATGAAATATTGTATGCTTATGAAACTCAAATTTTCAAGAAAGTGTGCCATTTTGGGCATCAAGCTTATAAGATTTTGAAAACTTATGTGTTATGTGGATTTGTGGTAGTCCCCCAAGAATTGTCACGTGAACGTTGACCCAAGTATAGGCTTTTCTCACCTGCCTGCTAGTGGCATGGAGCTCCCTCAAGGACTCCCTTAAGAATTTACGACTACACAGGACAATTACATTGGAAATGTGTAGCTCGTCATGTTTTGGACTTACCCAAATCATTCTGATGTGCTTATGATTTGTTGGTAAGTTTGATGCATACATGATTTAAAATTGTTCATAAATTGTTTAATGAATTGAGAATTTTGAGGAATAAGTGTTTGATGATATTTTGCATATGAAATTACTTTTGTTTCGAAAATGAAAAAAGACAATGAGTTTTTGAAAAGAGTTTTTGCTTATCTTTTATTATAAACTGTTACCCACAAGCTTTATAGCTTACCCCCTTCCTGTCCCCACCTCCAGGTTATGAGTAAGAGATGGAGTGAAAGAGAGTCAAGGCATCACCCCCATTTTGCGTATGTTGTTTTTTGTAGTTAGATTTGGGAAACACAAGGCTTTAGTCACTTTTCAAGAATTTGTAGTTCATGTAACTTTTGTATTTGGAGACTTCGGATCTTGTTGTAATGTGGCTTGAAAGGCCATTATAGCTTTGTAAAACCCTTTGTTTTGAGGGTATTGGAATGTGAATGACGAAAATTATTTGTATGTAATGTATTAAAGAGTTTGATGAAATAAAGATACGCTCAAATCTTATGATATTCGCAAGAGGTTGAGTTCTGGTAACAGTGCCCAATATGCATACTAAAAGGGGTTGTCTCGGTTTCATTGGTAACATAATTTTTTTAAAATTTTACTTTCCAATTTTTTGGTTTCCCATGAAGTTTCCAACAAATTTTCCCCAGTATGCCTTGGTTTGTCACAATAATCACACCGAACACAAATTTTTTCATCAAATTTCTTTGTTGTCATTCTACCTGTAGGGATACCTATGGCTACCAATGTAGAGTTTTCTACTGTGTTGCCCAGAACTTTCTTACGCAACATCACCAGCCTATGACTCTCCACACGATGAACCTTAGCAAAAACTTCTCTAATAGATAGAGGGGGCTATCTCCCAATTATTCATCCCTAACCTCATCAAACTCCACATTGAGCCCTATGAGGAACTTGAATATCCAGTCATCCTCAACCTTCTTCTTGTAATGATTCCAATCTTCAAATTTCCATTTATAAGAATTGAATAGGTCTAGGTCTTGCTATAGATTTTTTAGAGTGATACGACAACAAACTAGAATCAATGTCTAGATCACTTCTGTTTCAATGATTGTTCTCAAACCGAAATTCAATCAATCTAACAAGACTCTTCAGTAAGGAATTGGTAACAAAGAGTATAAAGATTATAGGAATTGAATTAACACCACAAGTTAGAACTTACTTGATAAGTTGAATCAATCCTTAAAGAAAAACAAGAAAGAATCCGAATTCTCTCTTGAAGAATACTTTCAAATTTTATTCACGTCTAATCTGGTGTTCACGCATAAAGCAAGGGTTTAAATACCCTTGTGTAATATAAACCCTAACAAAGATAACTTAAAAAACCCTAAAGAAAACCCAAAATATCAAGAAGGCTTTCTTGAAACAAATCTGCCCAAGAACAAATCCCACACTGATTTGGGCTTCAAAACTAATTAAAATTAACTAGTCCTAGTCCAAATAGGATAAGGAAACAACAAAAATAGAAGGCTAACTTAAGAGGGGCAAATTGGGCTTTTAAACTAGGCCCACACGCTTGGTTCCTTAAAATAAAACATGCACATGACTTTTTCAATAAAGCACATGCACACTTAACACAAATCAGCCCATGACAAAGCCTAAAAAGTTTACACGCCCTTTACAAGTTAAAATAAGCCCAAGTCCATTAATTAGACTTGTGCTTGTGAAAATTGGCTAAGTGTTAGCCCTCTTGGTTTGATGCCTCTAATGTACACACACACTTAGATGTCTCCCTAAACTCTTCCTCATGCTTGATCAACACATCTTCTTAAAGTTCTTGTGAAACAAAAGCTTGTGCATAAATTTGAAATTGTACCTTGAGCTTATTGGAGCATGACCTTGTAATTGGACCCATTGGCATCCTCAAGTCTCTATTGCCTTGGAGAGTTGCATCATTCCCTCCCTTCTTAAAAGGATTCGTCCTTGAATCAAGACCTACATTATCAAAGGGAGATAGATAAAAATATTAAAAGTAGCACGAACACCATACTCACTGGGCAAATCCACCTTATAGGCATTGTTATTAATGCGTTCAAGCACTTAAAAAGGACCATCGCCTCTAGGATCGAGCTTAGAATTCCTTTGTTAAGGAAATCTTTCCTCCCTGAAGTGCACCCAAACCTAATCTTCATACTCAAACTTCCTGGACCCTTGATTGGCTATTTGAGCATACTTCTTATTCTTTTTCCTCAATGTGCTGCCTAGCTTTATCATGTATTGTCTTAACCAATTCGACCCTTTGCTACCCATCTCCTAGACAATGCATGAGCAATCACATTTTCTTTACCTTGCTTGTATTTCACAATATATGGGAACGTCTTTATGAACTCAAACCACTTAGCATGTCTTTTATTCAACTTACCTTGGCCCTTAAGATGCTTCAAACTCTCATGATCAGTGTGAATCACGAATTCCTTTGGCTATAAATAATGTTGCCAAGTTTGTAGAGCTCTTACCAATGCATACAGCTCCTTGTCATAAGTGGAATACTTCAATTGAACACCTTTCAACTTCTCTCTAAAATAGGTAATGGGACGCTTTCCCTGCAACAAAACAACACCAATACCTATCCCAGAAGCATCACATTTAATCTCAAAAGTAGAAAAAAAATCAAGTAAACTCAAAATAAGTGCAGAACAAACTTTTTTTTTCAAAGTGTTAAAAGTTATTTCCTGCGCCTCTTTCCACTTAAATCCTACTTGCTTTTTAACAATCTCACTCAATGGAGCTACAACAGAACTAAAATCTTTCACAAACCTCCTATAGAAACTAGCAAGTTCATGGAAAGATCTTACCTGAGTAACACTTGTAGATCTCGACTACTCCCTAAGTGCCTTGACCTTTTCTTGGTTCATCTCAATTCTATTAGAAGAAATAATATAACCACGTAATACGACACGATCCATGCAAAATGTACACTTCTTTAACTTAATATACAACTTTTTTGCCCCAAGTGCATCTAACACAAACCTAAGATGCTTAATATGCTCATTAATGCTTTTGCTATGGATCAATATGTCATCAAAATATACCACAACAAACTTACCAATAAATGACCTTAAAACATGATTCATTAAACACATAAATGTACTAGGAGCATTAGTTAAGCCAAAAGAAAAAAGGCATTACAAGCCACTCATATAAACCATGTTTTGTTTTTAAAGCAGTTTTCTAGTCATCACCGATTTTCATTCTAATTTGATGGTAACTACTTATAAGATCAATTTTGGTAAACACACATGCACCATGCAATTCATCAATCATATCATCCAATCTAAGTATAGGATAGCGATATTTTACCGTTATCTTGTTAACAGCTCTGCAATCCACACACATGCGCCAACTCCTTTCTTTCTTTAGAACCAATATCACAGACACGACACAAGGACTAAGACTCTCCCTGATGTGTCCCTTTTGTAACAATTCTTCCACTTGCTTTTAGAGTTCCTTTGTTTCTTTAAGATTAACCCTATAAGCAGGTCTATTTGGAATCTACACCCTAAGTATGAAATCAATGTGATGTTCTATTCCTCTAATGGGCGGCAACTCCTTAGACAACTCTTCAGGGAAAACATCTCCATACTCCTGTAAAAGAGAAACAACACTATTAGGCAAACAAGGGTGAATGTCAGATTCATTAAAATAAGCTTCCTTGTACCAAAGTACAAACAAACATTTCCTTTTCACAGAAGCAACCCTTACATCTCTTATTTTTGCATAGAAGTTTGGTTTCTTTCTTTTGATATGATATTATCAATATTCGTAAATAAAATTAAAATTGTCTTCAATTTTTTAAAAAATTTTAAAATATTTCAGTATCATATTGAACAGTTATATTTTATATTTTATAAGTTTACATCAACTTTATCTCTAAAAATCATAATAATAAATAATAACTACAATTAATATCAAAAAACAATAATTTTCAAATATTTCATATACAAATAATAATCACGGTTATTGTGAAAAAAGATAATCATCATCGTATGAATATACAATATAAAATATTAAAAATATTATAATTTCATTATATAATAAATAATAATTACACCAAAATATCAAATAAAAAACAATAAATATCCTTAACTCTCAAATTATTACAATTTACGACAAGAATTTGTGATTAGGAAACAACCAATAGAAGTGAAAATTGAAGAAAAAAACATTTACAATTGCATTACATATATATAATTTAACATATACATAGTAAAATTAAAAAAAGAGGAAAAACAAAAATTTGAAGCTTAATTGTCTACGGGAGGATATCTGTTATATCTGCACTGATTGAGTTATCATTTGGTATAAATTCTTCATCATTAATACCTCTACTTGCTCCAACTGTCTCTAAAAAAATTCATATAAAAATTTATTATTTTAAGGAAATTGTGACCACTCTCGAGGTACAAAGCTAAATAATCCCAAGAGAAAAGCCAAGTCAGGTAATTTTGAAACAGAACTTGAAGGAAGGCTTGCATTTTTGCTTTTAGAATTGAAAGAAGATGCTTTTTTGTATAATTTCATCTGAGTTTGCGGAAGGGAATTCATTTACATGGTAGAACGACGTTGAAGTCACACCTGTGGACAGAAGATCCTCATAGAGCCGGTTCATAGGGAGAAAGCAACGCCGAAGATCGACAGGGCATGAAAGAATTGAAGCTGTTAAAAGAGTTGATGTTTTCAGGTCCAAAAATCATTTCTTTAAGATTACCATTCAACCATCATATGTCAAGTATGATAAATTGGTAAGTTTCAAATTGAACTGTCAACGTTGATAAGTCAGAGAATAGAAGGGATATAGATAGTTTACAAGGGTTCTCCTCTTTTTCTTAAACTTGTTTAACTTTGCAAACATTTATGCTGATTGTATTTGCTAGAAAATATTTGAAGATTACTGGTGGTGTCGACCTTTGTGTTCCAAAAGGTAGAGTTTTGCCTGTTAAGTATGAAAATAAATTGAGTGACTATAAAAGAAATGCAAAGATCTATGATGGTTGGACCGAGTTTGCACGTGAAAATCGTTTGGAAGTTGGTGATACTTTGTATTCGAGCCTGTTAACCTGAACTCATTCAAGGTTTCCTTCCATTCATAAAAGGAACTGCTAGTGATATCTCTTTTGAAATTTTTGAAGAATTCAAACCATGCCAGGAAAAGGCAGCCACATCACCATAGTCATGTCCCTGTCCACATAAAGCTATGAGAATGGATCCAACAGATAGAAGTTATGCTCAATGCAGCACGAAGCTTGAGAATTCTCATAGAAACAGCAAAAAACGTGTTGCAAAGGGGCCTGAAGTTATGCTTGCTTTGAACTGCGTCTGCTGGAACAAAGCAACAGTTTTGATATCAACAGGCTTCCCTCCATGATTGGTTTTGCATTTTCAGATGGAAATTCTTCCAACGTCAAGGCTGATAGCAGAGTCTTGCCCGTCATCCTAAGTTCTTCAGAAACTCAGTTTATGGGGTTAAATCAACCAGGCCATGCAAAAGTTAAAGCTCTTCGAAGACAAATTTTGTTTATGGGGTTAAATGTCGGCTCAAGGACTTCTCCCTCTTTATTCTCCTTCTGAACATCCTCTTATTGGACCGCTGGCAGGTTGAAGACAAATTTTGTTGCGTTTTCCTTGTGTTGAAGCCTATAAATCTTCCAAGATTCAGCCAGTTGTTATCTTCAGATTCTTCCTTTCTGGATCTTGGCTCATTAACATCATTCCTAAGGCTAATCAAATTCGGAAGCACCTGTATCATATATGAGTTCAAAAGCCAGGAAGGGGTAAATAATTCACAATCTTATCCGTAATTAATAAATACTCGAGGAGGTGATATTATGCTGGAATTGAAACCACCGGTAGTAATTCAAAGTTAAATCAACAGGACCAACATGGTCATTGGTGATCATGACAGCATTTCGAAAGCTCTAAATATAGTGACTCTAAATGACATTTTAGTTGTCTCGAACAGCTCAAAAGCACAAATATCACCAACTTCCAACTGATTTGCCTCCACAAAATTCCTCCAACCATGAAGGAAATATCCTGATGTATGTTTAGCATTAAAGCGGTACAAGACAGGCCAAGTTTTTCCATCCAAACCACAGAGCAGAGTATTTCCCGAGTTCTTGAGATGCTTTCTGGCAAAGCTTGATGGTATAGCCTACAGAAGTGATAAAGAAATCGAAACGATCAAAAGTGGCACAAAGCATATACATTTAATGAAGATTGATATTCCATTATTTATAGAATTTAAGCAAAAAGTCTTACCACTTTTCTTGTAGAATAAACATAGGTTGGCTGCATAGCAATCAAGAAAAAAGGATTATTAGACATGAAAGCAGTGGTAGCTCTAGAAAGAGCGTTAACTTTTTCATGGCTTGTCAAGCGTTTTCTCCTCTGAACCATCCTATTTAAACTCCCCTTCTGGCCAGGCAAGCGCATCCGTCCTACATTTTCTGCAAATTTAAGGCCGTCTAAGAAGCAAAATAATCAGTCAAAGAATAAAAGATCAGTTATAAGATAACGAAGCCTACCTTTAACTTGTAACTTCGGGTCACAAAATCGATCGCCAATTGGTGGAAGTAACACCTTCGACTTCGAGGACACTGCAAACGTGCTGGTTGAATCGTTATCCATATTCTTTCTAGGCTGAGGATATTGTGGAGGACATTTGCTTTTATGACTTGGATACATATGTTCCAAGAGTTCAACTGAGTCGTCACTTTCAGCTTTTTCATTCCTGGAGTGTTTGGATTTCACGTTTGGCTCTTTATCGCCATTGGCCAAGGGATAGTCTACTTCACAAGCACTTCTATCAAATATGAGTACATGAAAATGGCAGCTTTTCTTGTATTCAAAAACCAGGAAGTGAGCATAAGCTATACTGTAAAATTTTGCAAATTCTTCCCAACCTTTTTGAAACCACATCCCATCATCAGATTTTACCAACTCTACTTCCCAAACTGCACCACTGGGAACCTGAAAGATGACCGGATTTGACAGATCATTTCCATATTTTCTTGCAAACTTCCTTGGAATACCCTGACGCACATAAATCTTGAGTTCAATCAACTTTATAAGACGAACAAGACATACATGTACAAGAAGTTAAAGTGAACATGTCTTGGGAAGTACCAGAGGCTTTTTCTACTTGGCGAATCTTTCCCTGAGTTGAAAGAAAACAAGAAAGCAAATAAGAAAACACTTACAAGCTTCCCATCCTTGATAGTATTATCAAGTATTATCTTGAAGAACCTAGGCCTGTCGGTCACAAACATCGAACCTCCATAGTCTCCCTTAAAACGAAAAGTCGCCATTGCTAAACCCTTCTACATTGAGGCGTAAGTTACTATCGAAGATGGTGCTTCAAAAAATTGAAAGTAGTAATTTATACTGGATTAATTTTTATTATTTATTTATTTATTTAGTGGAGTCACTGTATCATATTTATTATTTACAATACATTAATTTTATCTTTTAGTTATTTAATGTCAATCATTTCGTTTGCAGCGTAGATTATTATGTCCAGAATAAAAATATCCACTGTCTGTTTTGTCTCTTTATCTGTCCTTTCAAACTCAAATTCTGGGCACGTTACCGCCGGGCATAGTTTACAGCATTGTTCTCCTATGTCCTGTTTAGTTATTGGAACCAATGTTTTAAAAATCGGACCGGACATTAAATCGGTCGAAGAAAAAATTTAAGATTTAGAGGTTCAACTGGTAATAAACCGCTATCAAACTGAAATATAATAAATAAGATGAAAATTTTATAAGAATAAATTAAAATAAAATATTTTATTGAAATGAAAAATACACCAAT
>JANITW010000236.1:11032690-11061389 GCA_027564335.1 Erythroxylum williamsii
AGTACTTTGAAGTAACTCTATAAGGAAATCCGCTCATGCTTTATAAGGGTTAAATGAATTAACCCTATAGGGTAAGATGTACGTGTTTTATGTTTTTGAAGAGTGTGGAAAAAAATTATAAGGAGAAATGAAGAAGATCACGTTTCATGATTTCGCAAACGTTGAATTTCAGACTCAAGCGGGATCCAAGATTCATGGTATCAGAGTAAGAAGATTAATCGGTGTCGTTTAAGGAATTTTCATAAGTTTAAGTTCATGTTAATGGTCTGAGGTTAGGTTTTGAAAACGGTGCCCAACATTTTTATTATTAAATTTATTTTTATTATTAATTTTCTTCTTTTTCTATTTTTTAATTATTATTATGTTTCTAATGTTGAAGAAGAAAAACAAGTTTTGAGAGGCTTGTGTATAAGAAGGATAGATTTGTAAGAAAGTATTGCGGAAGAAGATTACAAATTCGTGGATTAGTTAAAGATAAGTATTAGTTGGTTTTACCTGTTTCTCAAAATTGAATAATGTATAATCTCGAGGAATGGATATTCTGTGTTTGTTTCTAACCAAACATAGGTTTAATATTAACCAAGGAAAATGTTAAGAATAGAATTGTTATTCCCTTAAACCAAACATCACATTAAGATTTCCAACTCTAAATTAAGAGAAATATAGTGAAGCTAATAAAAATTTGAGAGAGATAAGTTTAGTCAAGACAGACAACAATTTTATTTTATGTCAACTTTTAAAGGTGAAAAATATTATTTTTTTGGAGTCTTAAAATAAAGATTGTACTTAAGATTTAAGAATTATAAGACTTAGTGAAAAAAGAGTTTAATAATTTAAAGTCAGTCTACCAAAAATGAGTTATATATGGACTCATTTGAAGTCAGTTCAGTTTCTAACCAGGCTTCCTCAAAAACCCTTCACACAAAAAGGCTGATTGATCAACAAAAACAAGCAAATTTTATGAAGAAAGTCGGAAAGGAGAATAATTTGTTCATAACTCATTTCTCAATGTTGGTGTTTCAAATGGAGTTTAGCTTATAAATGGTGGATACTCCAATGATAATGATACGTTCGAGAAAAAGTCATTTTTTAAGTAGCTTGACGAGCCGCAAAAAAGTGTTGTTTGTTTCGAAAACAAGAAGTTGATGGAAATGGAAGGTAAAAGTTCAATTACCATCAAAACCTCCCGTAACAATGTAGAACTCCTCCGTCACAACAATGTACAAACTAGCCACGCGGACGCTCGAAATGTCCACATCAAGGCTCGAAGCAGATCATTCTTGAAAATGGTGAATTAGGGTGAGTCTTGGAACGTTAGTAAACTGAAAGGACAATTCTTATGCTGTTCGTTGAGACGGGAAACTTAAAGAGCGCCAAGCCCAAGCCTGTCGAGGTTCTTCATCGGTAACCGACACCACTGGGTAGGTAGTAATTCTAAAGATAGCAAACGCCGAATATTTTATTGTTTTCCCAACTATTTCTAGTTTCCTGTTCAAAGAAGCTTTGTGTCTTGCGTGGAAAGCATTGCAACGGTGGGTTAATTTGGTGAACTTTTGCAGGCCTTTCGTCTAACCCAGTGATCTTGATGTTCATGTAAGCCCAAGAAAAACGAAACTTGACTTTTGTGCTTATCTTTTGTTTTCAGTGGGAGTGTTTGTGCTTTGTATTGGTAATATGATCGTAATATTTCATCATACAGCTCAAGCTTATAGTTATTGGAGTTTTTTTTTTTAATCTACGAGATATTTTAAGAGTATCTTAATTATGGAAAGATACATTTAAGTTATCTATACCTAGGCTAATCTCTAATCGAATTGGGTAAGTCCTTTGCAAAAAGCAAAACTCTGATCTCAAGTTTTAAACGACGGCATACATGAGAAGATTCAAATCCACGACTTTACTTAAGTCAAGAAAGCTCTGTAATAACTCACCTACACTCTAAAGTTACAGCTGTTGGAGTTAATATATCCGGATTTTACATCATGAATTTTTCTAGGCAGTGTCATGGTTAGCTAGATCACGAGATCTCCTGATGGCTTACCAGTGATTTCTTTTAACAAAATTCATTTCTTTTCCTGTTCCTGAAAGTGTACCGTTTTTCACAAACTTTAATGGATCGAGTGCGCTAGGTTGAACATGGCATATAAGGTCGGCACTCGGCATACAACTTCCAATCACTCGATTCTGGAGTATGTGGAGTATCATATCATATGTAGATAGTATTCATTAAAACTGTTTCCAACTCTGCTACGATAAGGTTGAATAACAACCTGTTGACAGCAAGTTGCGTTTCTGCATCAAGAAAAAGTAGAGGGAATCTAATGCCACGCCAATATCGTTAATCTCATTACAAAAAACACCAGTTTCGAATATGTTCAGTTATAAAAAATTAAAACCACAGCTACTGTACTAAATTGGTTAGCAGGGGGGAATGAGATAACAAATAGCCATATGGTCTATTCTTCACTGCATGATTTGGGAATCTAATGCAGCCTTGTACACTGGAAAGGAAGAAGAAAACGGAAAGCTCTAGAGAATATCTAATCATTCATGCTGAAATAATGAAAGTCTTTCTTTCGTTTTCCTGTTTGCAGCTTTTAGCTCCAAGCATATTTACCACCAATCTCTAGTCTCATATTGTAATAAATCTGCATCTTTATGTTCATAACAGTGCTGGAAATTCCAATCACTTTTGAATTACGTTTAGATTATCAGGAATTTGAGCCACCTCCAAGCAACTGTCAAGAAAACTCTACGCCTTTACCCACCGGTTCCTGTTCCGCGTTCTGCATTGGAAGGCTGTACTCTGTCAACATCTTTCCCTCTGGAGGTAGGAAAATGGAACAGAATTACGGCCCCAAACATATGGGGCCGCGTAGAAGATTCATCCCCACAAAACCTGCATGTCCCTCCTCAATTCTAGCCTGAAAGTTTCCAGAGAACATAGAGTTCCAAGAGGTCAGAACTTTTCCAGTTGTAAAAGAAATGCTGCCGAAGTTGAATGGAAATTGCTTCCTGCTTGCTGAACTAAACTGAATTTGTTATCTCTAACCAAGACCAAGACCAAGACCGTCTGTTCGATTAAATTACATGACACTGAAAATATATGAATAGTAAAAAAGAAAATATTAAATATTATTCAAATTCATAATTTTGATGCAGATGACTAGACCCATTCCGAATTCAAACTGTGTACATAAAACTCTAGCCGTAACAGAAGGGAGGGAACAAACCGCCACACGGAGAACTTAAAAAAGGGGATACCTTTAGCCTATTTTCTCTCCGTAGTTTCCCCTTTTCTCTGTGCCACTTTCTCTTCAATTCACTACGCACTATCACACCTTACCTCACAACCTTCAACTTCTGTTTCCAAGTTGCAGTGTTTGTCATATGAACAAAGGAGAGTAAGAAATATTTTTTAAAAAAAAAAGAAAAGCAGCTCTGTTCATGCAATCCACTCTACCCACGCTCACCAATTCAGACTTCCATTACTTATGGAAACCCCAACACTTTCACTTTCCTTCTCGAAGACCCATTTCCCAGAACCTCAAATGCTGTCCCGTGTCCCTGAATCCCTCCAATCCGTTGACAACTTCCTTCCACTGCGACCCGGGAGAAGTTGCCCACAACTGGCAGGAAATAGGAGTGAGGCCCTCATGTCCGGCGAGGCTTCCAGTGGTGGTTAGGAAGGCCGGAAGGGTTTCGAGGTATATGTGGGATGGAAATTGTTTGGAGTTGGTGAGCGTGGATGGAGGTGCGGCGGATTTTTGCTTGGATTTCGAAGATGGCTTCAAGAAATTGTTTAGGGCTTCGAGTTTAGCTATCAGGAACTTGTTTATACCCAAACAAGTGCCTGAGAATTACATGGGGTATGTGAAATGGAAGTTCTTGCATCGGGTTTTTAGCTCTGCGCTGCAAGTTCTTGCGACTCAGGTTTGTGGTTATACGTAAAAGAATGTTTTTTGTTGTTTCGTTTCTAGAATTTTTGGAGAACGTTTCTGACATTTTTTATGGACGATGAAAGATTGAATTTTACGTAAAGGAAAGGATTGTTTAGATTGTTTCTTATGTTGTTGGGGTCAGGCAATGTTTCGAGCTATAGGGATTGGGTATTCACGTTCACTTCCATCAGCGGCTGCTCTTAACTGGGTCTTGAAGGATGGGCTTGGACGTCTAAGTAGGTGCATTTATACTGCTAGTCTGTCGTCTGCCTTCGACACCAATTTGAAGGTAGGAGTTATATTATCATTAGGATTGGCCTCCTGTTAGTTTTACTTTGTCAAAACTTAGAACAGATTGATCCAGTTTCTGGCTCTATCTTCAAACTGGACATATTAGGATACTTGTTGCCGTTGGGAGGGACATTATTAATTGATTATTTTGTTGTCTCATTGGTAGAGAGTCAGGTTCTCGACGTCTGTTCTATTCAGTTTTAGCATTGGAGTTGAGCTGCTGACCCCTGCATTTCCCAAGTATTTCTTGCTTCTGGCCACTATGGCTAATGTTGCCAAGCAAATAAGCCTAGCATGCTACCTAGCAACTAGTGTAAGAACTGTTGTGTTACTAGCAGCTATTCCATCTCACATTTCTTTTTCATCTTGGAGTATAATCTTTATGCTTCACATATGCAGTCTGCTATTCATCGTAGCTTTGCAGTGGCTGATAATCTTGGTGAAGTTTCAGCAAAAGCACAGGTACGATTCTTGTGTCACAACTTCTGTTATTAATTTTAGTTATTCTATATCTTGGAATCTTGATCCTTACTTGGGTTTCAGATACAATCAGTGTGCTTTGATAATCTCGGTCTCATGCTTGCTGCATTTCTGAATATGTTGTTCAAGAACAATCAAAGGTTTTTCTTTCTTTCTCTAAATCTTTTCTTATTAGTTAAAAGTCCTAGTATTAATAAATCAAGTTTAGTATTCTATTTTCTCATTTACTGCTTAAGAATTAAAGATGGAATTCAATTTATACAATTAACATAAAATTTCTCATGTCCCACTAATTTTAATTTGTTTTTATTATAGAAATAATCAGCTAATTATATCTACAAATAATTATATTATCTATAGATAATTAGTTAATATTCTATTAATTAATAGCTTAATTAATGGGATTTTATTACTTAGAGGATAAATAGATTCTTTTTTATTTAAGAAGGTGATTAGGGCTACATTGTCCTATCTATTCCTTATACTATTTGCAGAACAATCAAAGAAGAATTACTTTGTCCTCTTTCTTCATGGTATCAAAGTCGCGAATCTTCTACAATATTTTTTCTTTCTTCATTCAAATTAGTCCTAAATGGACTATCAATTAGCATTGAATGGCCAACAGAGAAACTCCTCATCCTCCAACGATGATTTCAGCAGTTTGAGTGTGACTAATTATGGGGTTATGATGGGAAATGTACAACATAATTGTGATTTTCTTGGCTCAAACTTGCCTTTTCAATTGATGAGTCACAGATTGAATGACCAGAATTACCTGAAATGGTCGCAAACAATAAAGTTGGCCGTTGATGGTAGGGGAAAACTTGGGTATTTGACTAGAGGGACACTAAGGCTTGCTTTGGATAATCCAAATATGACAATATGAAGGTTCGAAAATTCTTTGATCACAACTTGGTTGATTAATTCCTTGGAACCTACAATCGAAAAAGTTCCCATGTTTTTGCCAACAGCTAAAGATATATGGGATGTGGTTCGAGAGATGTATTTTGATATTGAGAATTCTTTCTAAATTTTCGAGCTAAAAATGAAGCTATGGAAGGCCAAGCAAGGAGACTGTGACGTTACATTGTTTTATAACGAACTTGTAACCTTGTGGCTGAAATTGGTCCTATGTTATGAAGATGTTTGGAACTGTCTGAGTGACAGTTTTCGACCTAACAAAAGGGAAGAAAAAGATAGAGTTTATGTTTTTCTTGTAGGATTGAATCAAGAATTGGATGAAGTCAGACGTCGAATTTTGGGAAGATGATTGGCAATGCTAAACAAGTTGGAGGTCTCTATTTCTTCAAAATCGGATATGACTTAAAGAATTAATTCCAAAGAACTTGTCATAATTATATTTCATTACTTCATGAGAATTAAATTATGTTTAGAGATGGCAATGGGTCGGCTCATGGATCAGTCTTGCTAATTGTTTAAAATTAAAAGTGTAAATAATGTCTTTTTTTAATTGAATCCGAGCATGGATTGCCCAGGTCCAAGCCTAAGCTTGCCCGAGAATTTAGACCCATAGGCAGCCCATTGCCATCCCTAATTATGTTATGGCATTTTAGATTGGACATCCAAGTTCTTATTATATGAGAAATTTGTTTTTAAAGTTTTTTACAAATAGAGATCTATCTTCATTTTAGTGTAAAATTTGTCAAATTGCTAAAAATAATAAAACATCTTTTCCAGGATAGCCTTTCAAGGCCACAAAAATCCATAGTAATATTTGGGGACCTTCGAGAATATAAAAAATAGCTGAAAAAAGAGGATTCATAATTTTTATTGATGTCCTCACTAGAATTTGTTGGGAAATGTCCAGTTGGATGTTTCCTTGATATTATTGACTCTTAAATAGTTAGGAAATCAGGTCTGGGATTATGTACAGATATTAGGACATTATGTAAAGATATTAGTTTACTAGAATAGCCATCTCAATTTCTATATATACTTGTATCTATGTACTGATGAATATGTGAGTGAAATACAAACAGTAGAGAATTTCTGCATGGTATCAGAGACATACCTGAACATTAAAAAATCCTAACCGCTACCTATTGTCTCTAATCCTACTCCCTACATTGTCCTAAAACCCTAGCTGCTCCACCTATTATTTCTAATCCTGCCAATCTATGTAAACCATGCCTGACATTGGTGAATCCTCTAACCCAGTTCAGACACTTCCTCCACACAATACTTCCTCAGATTCTCATTCCATTCAGATCACTACTATATGATTGAATGGAGAGAACTTTCTTCGTTGGTCCCAATCAGTGAGAATGTACATCTATGGAAGAGGAAAGATTGGATATTTGACTGGTGACAAAAGGGAACCCGCGGTAGATGATCCTACACACGGAATATGGGATGCTGAAAATTCTGTGGTGATGACATGGCTGGTAAATTCTATGGAGGAATTAGCTCTAACTATATGTGTTATCACACAGTTAAGGAGCTATGGGACAACGTGAATCAGAGTATCCTGATTTGGGAAACCAGTCCCAAGTGTATGAACGAACTCTCAAATTGGGTAAGATCAACCGAGGTAAGAATAGTGTTACTAAGTACTTTAATTCCCTGAAACGTTTGTGGCAAGACTTAGACTTGTTTAATGACTATGAATGGAAATCCCCTGATGATTGTAACTATTTTCGGAAAACAACAGAGGATAGTCGAATTTTTAAGTTCTTAATTGGACTTATGTTGAGTTTGATGAGGTTAGAGGCATGATTATTGGAAGATAGCCACTCCCTACCATTGGAAAAGTCTTTGCAGAAGTCCGACATGAAGAGAGCAGACGGTTTGTGATGCTTGGTAAACGAAATCCTACGTCTACCATTGAAAACACAGCACTAGTTGCTGGAAATACTAGTGGTCTGCTGGAAACTTCATGGAAAGACAGCAAATTGGAAGGGATTGCATGAAGGGAGATTTAATAAAACTTCCTCTGGTGATTCAACTCACTATGAATCACGGAAAATCCCATCGGCACATGAGGTGGATGCTGGACAGTTCTCACAAGAGGAGATTAACTACATTCTGAAACTTCTGAAACCCAAAACTGAATCCTCAAGTGCTCCTAATGCCTTTGTGGCACAAAAAGGTAGGGATTTCACTGCTTTATCATGTTCCTTTTCATATAATTCCACTCCTTGGATCATTGATTCAAGAGCATCTAATCATATGACCAGTTCTTCTAATTTATTTCATACTTATGACCCTTGTTCTGGTCATGAAAAAATTTGTATAGCTGATGGATCATTTTCTGTTATACCTAGTAAAGGTTTAGTAACTCTATCCTAAAATATTTGCCTTAAATCTGTCCTACATGTTCCAAAACTAGCTTGTAATCTGTTGTCCGTAAGCAAACTAACCCATGATTCTAATTGTACCATTACTTTTTTTGACTCATATTGTGTTTTTCAGAAACTAACTTCGAGGAAGATAATTGGCAGTGCTAAGTTGATAGATGTTCTCTACTACTTAATTGATGATAACTTGAAGAATAAAGAAGCTTTTGGTTTAAGTAGTATTCGTTCTACCCTTGCTAAATAACAGATTTTACTTTGGCATAATAGATTAGGACATCCTAATTTCTTGTACCTAAAAAGACTTTTGCCTCATTTGTTTAAGTTTGTGGATTGTTCAGAACTTCATTGTGAGTAGTGCATTTTATCCAAAAGTCATAAGATCTCTTACCCTATAAAACCATATCAATCATCCAAACCATTTTACTTAATTCGTAGTGATGTTTGGGGTCCATCCTGTGTTAAAACTCTTACCGGGAAAAAATAGTTTGTAATGTTTATTGATGATCATACTCGATTATGTTGGGTCTATTTGATATGTGAAAAATTTGAAGTTGTTCAAATCTTTCAAAACTTCTATACCATGGTTGAAACTCAATTTCACACATGCATTGGTATACTTCACTCTAACAATAGTACTGAGTATTTTAATAAAGTCCTTGGAAAATTTCTTAAGTCTAAAGGCATTGTTCACTAATCTACGTGTGTTAACACTCCTTAACAAAATGGTATTGTCGAGAGGAAAAATAAACGTCTACTAGAAGTTGCTCCATCTATTATGTTTACAATGAATGTGCCAAGATACCTTTGAGGTGAGGCTGTTTTGACTGCATCCTAAATTAACCGCTGCTTAGCCATGTTTTGCATTATGCAACACCCTTAGATATGTTTAAACAATGCTTTCCTGGGAATAGACTTTACTCTACTCTACCTCTTTGGGTATTTGGGTGTACTGCATATATTCGCAACTCAAATAGGGGAAACTCCAAACTAGATCCAAGGGCTGAAAAATATGTCTTCATTGGGTATGCTCCTAGTTAACGAGGTTATAAGTGCTACAATCCGTTAACTCAAAAAATTGTTCTCTCTATGGATGTAGAACATTAAAAAAAAAATTCTTCAGGGGGAGAACTCTAATAGAAAATTTTTGGGTTACTCCTAATCCCCTACCCACAGTCATTATTGATCACAATATAATTTCTAATAATGAAGCCAAAGATACTTCTTCAAATCTGTCCATGCCAGGAAATCTTGATTCATCCACAGGGGAGAAATACCATTGTCTGCTCCTAAGGAGCGAAATACTTGACTTCGTGTTTATACTAAGATGAAGACTCAATTTAGAAGTAGAGAACAACCTACAATGCACAGCCTCTCAATTCCCTTGGAGAAGGAACCTGGGAACAATTCAGGTAACCCTTATGCTACTTTACCCCTTATTGTGTCTAGTAATGATCAACATATACCTATTGACCCACAAATTACCAATGATATTCCTACTTCTTTGCTTATAATTACCTACCCATAGCATTTAGAAAAGGGAAACAAACCTGCACCAATCATCCCATATCAAAGTATCTATCTTATGGGAAACTATCACAAACATAAATCATTTATCTCTAAAATCACTAATCTGTTTATGCCAAGAAACATTCAGGAAGCACTTCAAGATCCATATTGTAGATCAGCTGTTATTGGAAGAAGTAAATGCTCTTGAGAAGTCTCCTAGAGATAAAAGTCTGGTAGGTTGCAAATGGCTTTTCACTATTAAGTCTAAGGCCGATGGTAGTGTGGAAAGGTTAAAGGCAAGATTAGTTGCTATGAGATTTACTCAAACCTATGGTATTGACTACCAAGAACATTTGTTCTTGTTGCGAAGGTAAATACAATTCAAGTATTGATATCCTTGGCTGTAAATTTTGAGTGGACCTTACATCAATTGGATGTAAAAAATGCCTTTCTTAATGGAGACCTAGAAGAAGAAGTCTTTATGAGCTTACCCTCAGGTTTGAGGATACCTATGGGAGAAATAAGGTTTGTAAGCTAAGGAAGTCATTATATGGACCGAAACAGTCCCCTAGAGCATGGTTTGACAGGTTTGGAAGGGTTGTGAAGAGCTATGACTATTGTCAAAGCCAAGCTAATCATACATTGTTCTACAAGCGATCCAAGGCAGATTTGCAATCAATTCTTATTGTTTATGTAGATGACATTATCATAACAAGAGATGTTGTATCCGAAATAGTAGAGTTGAAGAAGAGATTAGCCAAAGAAATTGAGATCAAAGATCTTGGACCTCTAAAATACTTCCTCAAAATGGAATTTGCTAGATCCAAGGATGGAATATTTGTGAATCAACGGAAATATATTCTAGACCTATTGAATGAAACCGAATTACGAGGATCCAAGGCAGCTGATACTCCTATTGAGACTGTTGTAAATTTCAGACTAGTTCAACCTGATATAGCTTTTGTCGTGAGTTTAGTGAGTCAATTTATGCACTCACCAGGCCAAGAACATCTGGATGCTATATACAGGATACAAAAATATCTTAAAGGAACTCCTGGGCAAGGTTCAATGTTTCATAAGCAGAACAACCTTCAAGTAGGAGTCTATACTGTGTTGATCGAGCAGGAGTGCTATAGATAGAAGATCAATTTCAGGTTATTGCACATTTGTTAGTGGTAACGTGGTAACTTGGAGGAGTAAGAAACAAAGTGTAGTAGAAGTAGTGTTGAAGCTGAGTTTCGTGTAATGGCACATGGAATCTGTGAAGTCCTATGGATTAAAAGGGTACTAGAGGAACTATAGATTCCTATTTCAGTTACTATGAAAGTGTATTGTGACAACAAAGCTGCAATTTCAATTGCTCGCAACCCTGTTCTTCATGATAGAAAAAAACATGTTGAGATTGACAAGCACTTCATTAAGGAAAAGATTGAAGGATTAATTTGTGTTCTTCATATTCCAACACCACAGCAAGTAGCTAACATTCTTACAAAGGGATTACACAAGAGGCAGTTCAGTGTTCTAGTTACCAAGCTGGCAATGGATGACATATATAAGCCAGCTTGAGGGGGAGTGTTAGGAAATATCTAGTTGGATATTTCCTCGATATTATTGACTCCTAAATAGTTAGGAAATCTTATCTGTTATTATGTACAGATATTAGGATATTATGTAAAGATACTAGTTTCCTAGAATAGCCATCTCTATTTCTATATATACTTGTATCTATGTACTGATGAATATGTAAGTGAAATACAAACAGTAGATAATTTCTGCAGAATTACTTAGTTACTTTTACTTAATAAGAAGATGTTGAGAGGGTGTTTTAGAACATTTATAGTACGCAAACATAATTTCAAACTAGAATTCAAGTTTATAGAAGTGATAATGAAAAAGAATACTTCAAATTTGTTTTTTAAGGAATTTTTTTGTTGAAAAAGGAATTATTCATCGAAGCTCATATACTAACACTCCACAATAAAATGGAATAGCCAAAAGAAAAAATAAACATCTATTAGAAATTGCAAGATCTCTAATGTTTTCAACCATTACTTGTAAGTATTTATGGGGTGAGGCTATCCTAATAGCTACATATTTGATCAATAGTATGCCTTCAAAAGTTTTAAAATTTCAAATGCCTCTTAATTGTTTTAATAAATGCTTTGATCTCCCTTCGTAAAGTGTTTGGGTGTATTAATTTGTTTATATTCATGACAAGAATCGGGGAAAACCTTGATCCTAAAGCATGAAAATGTGTTTTTGTTGGTTATCCTTCCACTCAAAAAGGGGTATAAGTGTTTTGATCCAATAATGAAAAGGTTTTTTATTACGATGGATGTCAACTTATTTTTTTGTTTCACCTCATCTTCAAGAGGAGACGTGTAGTGAAGATTTGTTTTTTAATATTTATAAGGAAAATGAGACTATGGTCAACTTTGACAATATGTAGATATTTCTTATAATCTTGATTCAAACATTGATGGTGTCTCAAATAATGAAAATAAGGATTCATCTTCAATGCCTTTACAAATTCAATCTCAAGAAAAGAATGAAATGTGTGCAAGACAAGATGGAAATCATTTTAAAGTGCCTTTTTGAGGAAATATTAAGAATGATAGAAAAGCACAGACTACTTATAGCACGGTCAAGAATCTACTCAAAAACAAATCCAGAAATTGGAGACCAACCAAATAAATTTTAGTTTGAGTCTATTTCTGTTGAGTCATTGTCACTTGAACCAATTTCAGAGTCAAATGAAACCTCAGATTTATCTATTGCTCCTAGGAGAGGGTCTAGAACCTGTATCAAATATCCTTTGTATAACTTCTTATCATATAAAAGTCTTATCTCCATCATTTCAAGCATTTTGTTCTAAGTTCTCCAATGTTTCCATTCTTAAGAATATACAGGAGGCTCAAAATATTCCTAAGTGGAGGGATGCAATCTTGGAGGAAATGAGAGCTTTGGAGAAAAAGAGAACATGGGAGGAAGTTAATCTTCCTAGAGGGAAACATGGTCAGATGTAAATGGATGTTCACCATAATGTACAATTTGATGGATCACTTGAAAGATATAAGGCTTGCCTTATTGCTAAGGAGTTTACTCAAACCCCTGGCATGCACTGTTTAGAAACTTTTTCACCTATTACTAAATTAAATACTAAGAGAGTGTTGCTTTCTATTGCAGTTAATCTAGATTGGACTCTACATTAGTTGGATGTGAAAAATGCTTTCCTAATGGAGATTTAGAAGAAGAGGTGTACATGGAGCCTCTCCTAACATTTAGTGAAAGTTTTGGAAAAAGGATATGCAAACTAAAAAAATCTTTATATGGGTTGAAACAATCACCAAGGGTCTGGTCTGAAAGATTCGCAATATTAGTGAAGTCTCAAGGTTTCTAATAGGCGCAATCTGATTATACTCTATTCATAAAAACTTCTGCAGAAGGAAGGACTGTGATTATAATTGTGTATGGAAGTGACATTATTCTCTCTGACGATAATTTTGAATAAATTGAAATTCTCAATAAAAATCTCTCAAGTTTGAAATCAAAAACCTAGGGTACCGTAGATACTTCCTAGAGATGGAAATTGCTAGATCTAAGAAGGGCATAGTAGTCACTCAACGGAATTATATATTGGACCTTTTAGGAAAAATTGAGATGAGTGGATGTAAACCATCAGATATTCCTATAGAATTATGAAGATTTGACAGAAAAACGAAACTCAAAAATTTACGGGGTTCGGTCTATTGAGACCTGTGTCCATGGACTTTTGTCTTTTCCTTTATTTGTCTTGTATATTTTTGTTTACATCATACATATAGGGAAACACACTAGCTATTTTATGAAGTAGACTAATATAGGAGGGATTTTGATTTGATACATAATCCCTTATAATCCTCCTATAGATCAAATATTAATTAGAGAATAATTTTTTGTTGAGATCTTCTCTAATTGACATCGCCAACACTCCTCCTCAAGTTGGATCATAGATATTGATCATGTCCAACTTGCAAACAAGTTTGTCGAAGTTCTACCTTGATAGTCCCTTAGTGAGTATATCTTCAGTTTGCTCTTTCATCCGGACATATGTCATACAAATATTCCCTTCATCTACCTTTTCCTTGATAAAGTGCCTATCCACTTCTACATGCTTGGTCCGATCATGTTGAACTGGATTTAGGGAGATAATAATAGCTGCTTTATCTTAGTAGAGCTTGATAGGTGGTTCTATTGTAATATGAAGTTCTTCCAAGAGTTTCTTCAACCACAATTCTTCACATATTCCTCGGGCTACTACTCTGAATTTAGCCTCTACACTGCTTCTGGCTACTACATTTTGCTTTTTACTTCTCCAAGTTACTAGGTTCCCCCATATGAATGAACAATATCTAGATGTGCACTTTCTATATTCTGTTGATCCTGCCCAATCTGCATATGTGAAAACCTCTATTTTCTTGTTCTCGCATTTTTTGAATGATAGGCCATTCTCGTGGGATCCTTTAAAATTCCTAAGGATTCTGTACGCCGCTTCTAGATGAGCCTCCATGGGATTGTGCATGTGTTGACTTACCTGACTTACTGCAAATGTGATATCTGGTCTAGGATGTGATAGGTAAATTAATCTCCCTACTAGTCTTTGATACCTCTCCTTATCAGCTGGTTTCCCAAAATCTATTGGTCCCTTTCTGGCTTCAACTGGAGTGTCACTTGGCCTACACTCGAGCATATCGGTTTCATTCTAGATATCAATGACGTTTTTAGTAAACCTATCAAACCACGTTCTTAGAGATTGTTTTAACCCATGCAAGGATTTTTTTCAGCTTGCAAACTTTCCCCACTCTTCTCACGGAATCCTGGAGGTTGCACCATGAAGACTTCTTCCTCTAATTCCCCATTTAAGAAAGCATTCTTGATGTCTTGGTTTCAAGGACCAGTCCAAATTTGCTGCCAAAAATAGGAGATAGTTTTTAGTTTTGCCACTGGTGCAAACGTCTTCATGTAGTCGACACTTTATGTTTGAGTAAACCCTTTTGCAACTAGCCTCACTTTATATCTTTCAACTAAGCCTTCAGCTTTATATTTTACAGTGAATACCCATTTACATTACACAGTTCTTTTTCTTTTTGGTAATTCTACCAGATCCCATGCCCCATTTTTCCTCAAAGCTTTCACTTCCGCCGTCACTGCCTTAATTCGTTTGGGCACTTTCAAGGCTTCATCAAATCCTTTGGAATTCTAATCCTGTCTAGGTTAGTGGTAAAAGCATGACATGTTTCAGACAAGATATTGAGATACAAACTGTGAGATAGGGTGTAGAGTACATGATTGTGATTTTTTCTGAAGAGCAATAGGGAACTCCATATCATTTGGTTCAGATTCTATTGTCTGATCAGAAGGCAGTTCTGGGTTGGTTGGATCTACCACCGGATTTCACTCTTGTAGTGCTTCAAGTGTGAGGTCTTCCTGGGACTTTGATTTTGGTGGTACAATGTGGGTTAGGAGCTAAGCTTCATTTAATTCTCCCCCTGAAGCAAAGGTTTTGGGTAATAGGGCGTATTTTCAAAGAAGGTAACATCAAGGGTAACAAACATCTTTCGAGTGATTTAGTGATAACATTTACACTCCTTTTGTGTAGGAGAATACCTATTGAAAGACACACTTGATGGACTGAGGATCTAATTTAATACAATGATGGGAGTGAACGTGAACAAAGGTTGTACATCCAAATATTTTTAGAGGAAGTTAAAGTTAAGACATGAGGTAGGAAAATGTTCTCGAAATTTGTCTATTAGAGTGGCAAAAGATAAAATTCTGCTAGGCATTTTATTAATGAGATATGTAGTAGTTAGGATAGCATCCCCCTAAAAGGCTTTTGGCATTTTAGTAGTAAAAAGTAGAGCTCGGGTAACCTCAAGGATATGTTGATTCTTCCTTTCAGCAATTCCATTTTGCTGAGGAGTGTCCACATATGAGCTTTGATGGACTATGCCATGCTCAAGAAGATAAGATCCCAAAGTTTGGTTAAATTATTCAGTCCCATTATCTGTATGCAAGATTTGGATTTTTGTATGAAATTGGGTTTGGATCATAGAATGGAAGTTGATAAACATTGTCCTAACTTCTGTTTTATCTCGTAAGAGATAGGTCCAACAAGTACGGGTATGATCATCCATGAAAGTGATAAACCACGTGGTGTTTGTTCGGTTGGGTATATGAGAGGGACCCCACAAGTCACTATGTATCATAAGGTTGGAGGAAAAAGGTACGTTGATGTTTGGCATACTCACAAATTTCACAACAAAAATCAAACGTTTTATTATTAAAAATAGAAGGGAATAATTGTTTCATATAATGGAAATTCGGATGACCCATCCTAGCATGCCATAACGTAATTTCAATAATTTTAGGGATAGATGCAGAGAGAGCATTCTGGTTATTTGAACTAGTCTCCTCTAAATAGTATAGTCCCTCACACTCCTTAGCACTGCCAATCGTCTTCCCCGATGTTAGATCCTGGAAGGTACAATGAGAGGCAAGGAACTTAGTAGAACGTTTGAGGTTTTTGTCAATTTACTAACAGATAACAAATTGCATGACAATTTTGGAACATGTAAAACAAGTTCTAGGACAATAGAATCAGAAATATGAATACTTCCTTTTCCGGCAACAGATGAAAGTGACCCATCTACAATCTTTACTTTCTAATTTCTAGCACAAGTTAAGTTGTAAACAATTGATATGCACTAGTCATATGATCAGAGGCACTAGAGTCAATAATACAAGATGCTTGTGCTTGAATTGTAGTATTTAATGCATTTAGAAAATTACCTCTCTGAGTTAGGGATTCGGAAGGAATATTATTAGAAAGCTGACCTGAAGTTTGAAACAAGGTAAAGACTTCATATAATTTTTCCAACTGCTCGGGACCCAATTTTACCTCAGATTAACTGGTCATCTAGTTTTTTTTTTTGGTTGATTTTGACTAGGCCCTGTATTAGAGCTACGGGGACCAAGCGTCCACCCCTTATTTGTGATCTGCGAGATACCAAAGCTGATTTTTCTTCTAATTCATTCCGTATGCCTCCAGTCAACATAACCCGTCGTCGGCTTTTCTCTCTTTTTACCTCCGAGAAGACTTCTTGTAAAGTGGGTAAAGGGTGTCGTCCAAGAATCCTCCCTTGCACATCTTCTAGTTCACGGTTCAGCCCAACAAGGAACTCAAATACTCTCTCATTCTCCACTTTCTTCTTATACCTATCACTATCCGATGCACAATCCCATTCTTCTTCTATACTTAAATCAAGTTGTTGCCATAAACCCATCATCTCCATGTAGTAATTAGTCACTTCCCTCTCTCCTTGTGTCATCTGCCACAGTCGTGTTTTAATTTCGAAGGTTTGGGAGGCGTTTTTGGCATCTGAATATGTTTCCCTAACGGCATCCCATACCTCTTGCACTATAGGTAGAAATAGATAGGTCTTCTCGATGGAGTGCTTCATTGAATTGACCAGCCTTGCAATTACCGTCAAGTTTTCAGATCTCCACTTTTGTGTTGCAACAGCATCAATGGAAGGTGGTTTGTTCACCTCTCTAGTAAGATACCCAATCTTCCCTTTTCCATCGATAATCAATCGATGATAGACTGTGCCCATTGTCTCAAACTTCTTTCATTCAGCTTCTCAACTGTGAATTGCAAGGACGAGCTCTCGATCCCGTTAGGACCCATATTGGGAATGGTTTCCTTTTCATCAAGGGCTTCAAATATAGTTGATCCTTTGTTTATGACTCCGGTTTCTGTCATGGATGCCATTGTCTATAGATCAATCTGCTCTGATACTATGAAGATTTGAGAGAGAAACAAAACTCACGAATTTACGTAGTTCAGTCTATTGAGACCTGCATCCATGGTAACTAAACCTTCTGTCTTTTCTTTTATTTCTGTCTTGTATTTCGTTTGTTTACACCATACATATATATAGAGAACCACACTAGCTATTTAGGAAGTATACTAATATAGGAGGGATTCTGATTTGTTACAAAACCCCTGATAATCCTCCTATAGATCAAATATTAATTAGAGAAGTAATATTCTATTGGGATCCTCTCTAATTGACATCTCCAACAAATTCAACTCAAAGTTGGGTGAAGTTAAGGAAGGAGTTCCAGTGAATATAGGTCGACATCAGCAACTGCTAGGAAAGCTAATTTATTTCTCTCATACGAGACCAATTATTTTCTTTGTTGTCAGTGTGGTAAGTCAGTTTATACGTACTTCCTAGTAAGTCTACACTGATGCAAACTGAATAGTCTCTTACTGAAAAAAGATCACCTTCTGGGTATTGCACGTATTTGTGAGAAAATCTAGTAACCTGGAAGATTAAAGACAAGGGGTGGTAGCCAAAAGTAGTACGAAGGCAAAATATAGGACGATGGCTTAAGGTGTTTGTGAAATAATTTGGCTTAAAAGAGTAATGGAAGAACTTAAGAAGTTAGTGGAGTACCCAATGAAGTTGTTTTTGTGATAATAAAGCAGCTATCAATATTGCCAACAATACAGTTCAACATGATCAAACGAAGCATATAGAGATTAACAAACATTTTATAAGAGAAAAAATTGAAAGTGGACTCATTTGTATAGCAATTGTAGCTACAACACAAGTTAATAGTGTCTTCACCAAAGGGCTACAAAGACAAAATTTTGAGTTCTTTGTAAGTAAGTTGAGCATGATCCATAGCTATGCACCAACTTGAGGGAGAGTGTTAATATTTCAGAAATAATTAGCTAATTATCTCTAGAGATAATTTACCGATTCTTTATAGATAATTAGTTGATATTATCTTAATAAGAAGCTGAATTAATATGATTTTATTACTTAGAGAATAAATAGTTTCTTCTTGATTTATTGGGACGATTAGGGTACATTGTCCTATATATTCCTTATACTATTCAACAGAAAAATTAAGAATTACTTTGTCCTCTTTCTTCGTAATCTTTGGACATGGAATGGTTTGGACTTCTTCCCGATGTGTTGCCAATTGGGAAGGTTATTTTGGTAATGGTTTCTAACCTTTCATCTATGTGCAAAAGATTGCTTGCAGGTTTGCCTTTTGCAGTTTACCCTGTTTTCTCAGCCCTTGATCTTTTTGGAATATATCAAGGGCTAAAACACGTCCACCTACAAACACTAACCAAGGTATGGAAGCAAACACCTTTCTTTACATTAGGAAGTTGCAAAGCTTGTGTTCAGGGTACAAGTTCAACACTTTCCTAGTTTATGTGTTAGAATGAAATAATAGCTAGCAAGTACTTATTTATATACTGCTATTCTTTATTCATGGAAGACGTGAAATTTAACAACTATTTATCTTTTTTTTGCCCTCTTCAGGATAGGCTTGAAAGTATACTAAATACATGGATTGAGTTAAGAAGTGTGCCTTCACCTGCGCAGGTGGGCGAAGAAGAAGGAATTGATTTTCTGTGGAGAAAAAGTGAGTTTGTATTTCAAATCTTTTAGTTTCTATCATTTGACGTTTTAGTTATAAACTGCTTAGTTCAGGATTTCTTCCCCAGGTAGAGAATTATGGCCTATCAGAATAGGTTGCTTAAATACTAAGGACCAGATACCCATGCTGGCAATGGCGGCAATGCAATCTGTTAGTGATGAGGATTACTACTTTATATGCCTGGAGAACTCCTGCAAAGCATTGAAGAGAACTAACCAAGTATAATCATTATATCCTTAGGCTCTTATCATATGATTATCATAACTATGTTGCTGATATGGCCTATTTCCTTGTCTTCAATAATGCTAGCAAGGCATTCTTCTTTGTCTACGTGAGGGAGCTGGAACTGCAGATGTTATGATGGGTTTGTTGCAGGTAAAAGGAACTTATTGGAGAACAATTGGGCCTCGATACATTAAAAAAAAAAAAAAAGTCTCTCGATTGACCTCCTTATACTGTTAAATGACAGAAGTGTATTTTGTTGGTAACAGGCATGCCATATCAGAAAGCACCTGCTTTTAAGCAGTGGGTGGGAGACTATCACAAAGGTCTCTCGTGCATCGGACGAAATTTTCAAGGACTGGTGCCAATTGGTCGATGACAGCAAGCAATTGGCACGGATGGATTTGCCAGTGTTGGAGAATCAGATTTCACAACTGGGATGGACTGTTAAAAACATATTACTAAGTACAGACGAGCAGGCAAGATACAGCTTTATAGATGACTGAAGAACTAAAGACTTGTCGGTTTTTGTGTGGCGCTGTGAACGGTACGTCTTTCCGTTGCTTCATTGGAGAATTTTGGGATGTCCTAACTGGCAAAGGCTTACAATTGGAAGTGCAAGTTCTTGCAGTACACTTTTCATGCTTGCAGCGTTAAGTTGCGAGCAGTTTCTATTTTGTACCAGTGGGTAGGTATCTTTTGTAGCCATTTTATCAATTTATGCGACTCAAGTTGCCTCATTTTCCGTGGAATTGCTTTCCAAACTGCTCAACCCGTTTGAGTGTATTCAGGAAACCAAGCAAAAGCATCAGTCAACTTGAGCAGGATATTGTATGGAGCAACATGGCCTAAACAATAGAGGCTGTCATTCATGGAATGGTCTTATCATAACTTGAATCAAATGGCATTGTCTCAAGATGCAAACGTGTTACATTACTCTCCTGCTTAGAGATTGAGTAACTGCTCGCATTATACAAAACCAGATTCTTTTGGAGTGTATGAATACAGGAAAAACGTAAAGCAAACATCCTAAATGGTAATCTGGTACGACAAATATAGCAGCAAGGGACTGAGGACAAACACGCAAGGATTCGTCTTGTCAAGCTTACAGCTGCAAAGCTCAAATTAAGTAAAACAATTCATTCTCACTCATTTACATGTCAATATATTTACAGTGAACAAGAAACGTTGTAAGAGGTAGGGGCCATATACAAGCCATCCTTGAATATTTGATCATGGCGAATAGGAACTTGCCTCAGTACTATATATTGAATACTCACTAAGGCTGAAGTTGGGTCTCTCTTCATCCCATTTCAGAATCTCCCTCGCATATTTAAGAGCTCCGTCTACGCTATCCGACTCCAACCCCTTCACCAAAGAAACAAACAACTTCCTTCCAGTAAGCGAATAATAAAGCCTCTTGAATTTGACAGCAATGTAGTGGAAACCTAGCTGACCAAGGGAAGGGCTAGTATTAATGCTGTTGTGGTTCGAGCTGCTGTTGGAGCGATACCGACTGACAACAGGATGAAAATCATCAAACCATTCGCATTGTGTCAAAGGCACACGTTCTACCTTTTTCTCAAACTGATCGTACTTGTTTAGAATTAAAAGAAAGTCCATCTGATCAAATGTAGGATGAGTAACAATGCTCTCAAAGAAGCTCCTGCTAAGTAACATTTTATTCGTAGAAATTCCACTTCCATCCACAACAAATTGGTCATAGTCACTCAAGGAAATGCAGAAAATGACCATTCCAACATCTTCAAACATTTCCAGCCACTTGAAATTCTCCCCAAGCCCCCGTGGATGTACCCTTATCAGTTGATATCTATAGCTCAAAAAGGAAAAAAAAAAGTCAAAATAATTTTTAAAAAACAATATATTTATCATGGGAAAGGCAGACAGTGGATACAGCCCAAAAGATAATCCCATTTGAAATTGCTCGTATACCATTGTATAACATGTGATGGGTGATGCCCCTCAGAAAGATAAAAGCAATAAGATATAAAGGATGATACACACCTAATTAAAGAGTCATGCTGATCATCCGTGTCAAATTTATCATCTGCTGCTGACTGTGGAAATGAGAAATCCAAACAAGCAAGACCATTTGATGAAATTACACCCTCAGCATATAGGATATCCAAATCCGATGGTTCATAGTCCACTCTTAAAATGTCAACAGCCTGAGTGAACGAAAATAATCTAAGCAATTAGGCAACAACCCAGATGTTCATCATGTTTGTCACATAGACGTGTCTAGGAGTGGGTTTTGGTAAACACATTAGTCATCTGATAAATGAAGGTTGAGATTATTCGAACCAGGACAATTTGAGCTAGCATGACAGATAACCTCGCCTAACAGGCCTACACAAAATGGTACTGTGAACAAACTTAAACTACAACAGTTTCAGTTAAGTGAACACATTGGAATCACAGCCCGTCCTACCGCAACCCGCCCCTCCCTTTTCAGAGCCCTTTGGAATCATCAAATTTGAATAACAGAATCTCTACCAAATCTCACTCTCTTGGGTTTATAATTTTCTCCTTTCAACAATTTGTGGCACCATCTTCAGTCAGACACGCGTAAGGTATACATAAAATAGGGTACAAACAGATATAAAATTAAAAGAAACAGATTTACCGCCAAAGACATTTAACTAAACAAAAAGAAATCAAGCAATGCCCTACCCGCTCCAGGTAATAACTAGCAACACTAGGCAGCATTTCCAGCTCAGTTCTTCGATTGTAGGTAGCCTGAATAGCTGAATCCTTCCACAACTCATCAACCAGTGGTGCATATTCACGAGTTGCAGCTGGAAAAATTGCTTCAAGATTTCCTGACACCATGGACTTCAAGAGCCAATCTGAGAAAGATTTGAGCCTTGGGCCAATTGAATAGACAGTTTTCCAATGATTATTGCTGGCACTCCCTGCTAACAAACATTGTGTTTCAGGCCCTTTTGCAAATAGCATAAGATTCATGCATACTTAGCTCAAAATCTAACTCAAATACAATAGTTGCAGTGAATATCTCTCTATTCTGGACACCACACCTAAAGCCCCATAATTGGTGATGGAAAATTCTCAATTAAGCACTATAAAACAGTTTAGACTCCACTGGTATAAGTAGCACAACCTGCCAAAAGTGCAATATGCCACTCAACTAATTTAACACTGTTAACAACTTACAAGTATCTGCAGTGACTGTTTTCTACCAAAACTTGCACAGTTTAAAAGTAAACAAATCTTGAAAACAGTAGCCGCTTTCTTATTGTTTATCCAAAAAATTGAAAGGCCCACTTCAGATTAAATGTAAGATGTAGTACAATTACATTAAAACCGCATCAATTAATGCAGCCGATATCACAAATAGAAAAAGACCCCCCAAGGAGTATTATGCATTTCTATGACGTGCTGGGAACTGCATATTTCATTCTAAGCGTACGCATCTTGGCTATTCACTTTTATGTTTGCATTTTGAAATAAAAAAGAAAGAATTGATGGAACTCATTACATACCAGTGGAGTCACTTCCATCAGAAGATTGATCTATCTTCATTTGATCCAAACTTTCCTCTTCAAAACGCTCACGGCCTTCAAGAAGTATACCAAGATAACCGTATACATTACTTTGGATTGTTAATTTAATATTTTCACGCTCATCCTCAGTGAAAGGTACCGGCTTATAAAGAATTTTGGCCTGAAAGAAACAATCAGCAAAATTAAGTTTCAATTAGGTGCATCAAAATATAATGGGAAGTCAAGGTATCACAATCCCCTTACCAAAAATTGCCCAGATGTTAAGCATATATGAGAAGAAGTCCATCAATGGCAAAGACAGACAATTAGACAACAAAATGTTAACTTTTTCCCAAATCTTTAGCGACATAGTTCATAAACATTCCCATGGACTCCGGCACTTAATGACAGAGATTACCAAACCCTCATACTATGAGGTAACAACAATCACTATCAATATTTTTTGAAAAAAAAAGACTATCAATCATTTGGCCTAATAAATCCATTTTGAGATTTCCGTTACAAAAAAAATCCTTCTATCAACTATAACCTACACCCTGAAACAAAATATGATGCCACTGAGAGTAACGGGGCTAACTAATAAGTCCTTAGGAAAGGATACACCTGGGCAGATGCAATCAAGCAAAGAATGAAATCCTATTCAAGTAATGATGTAAGCATAATAACTCACGCTCCAAGACTGTCATTTGCAAGGTACCTGTTTAAAAATCGTACTCGTTCCAGATCCATTATATCCTACTAAAAGAATCTTCAGAAGGGTTTTCTGCTCAAGGTAGTCCGGGACAGACCTGCTAAGAGGACTGTTCACTTGTTCCCCACATGAATTTGAAGATCTAGAAGGAACCGGCAATGATAAGAAAGCACAAACCAGCTTTGTTCCCGCCTGCAAAGCAACTAGAACGTAAGCACATTTTATCTAAAATAATATAAAACTTTGGAAGTGTCAGAAAACTCAACCACCTGATCATGTTCACATATAGCACTTACCTTGCCCCAGATGTAACCTTTAGTGTTCTTTTGCCCCTCTTCCTGGTATGATCCATCCTCGTTCACCCAAAAATGTGGGTTTCCAGCACATTGAACTCCAGCAAGCTACAACATTTAACAACTCAACCTTAGTGATCTCCCATATATCACGGCTCAAAAGAAAAGAAGAAAAAAAGGAAAAAGGAGAAGACTTGAACCTGCAACATCCTTAGCTCCACCTTTGTTATCTCTCGGCCATTTATGTAAACATGTGTATTTCCATCGCTAGCATCTGTACTTATGGGTCCCCCAACATTCAAATGGGCACTAATGATCTGTGAAGGCTTTTGTCCTTCCTGTTTCATTCAAACATGCAACCATCAATCTCCATATTATAACAAAATCGTGTAGAACTTGAGAAATGTTCAATTATTTGACAATATACAACCATATTCACCTTTCCCCACAGACCAGACACTTTATCATACCAATAGTTCCCAGGCTTCAGCTTCTTGGGTGGGTTTGAGCAGGTCTGCAAAATCACCAACTCCTCATGACAAAGAGGTATTCCATTGACACAAACATATTCTGAAGGCAACTGATTTGCCTCACACAGCTTCTCCGCCTTCATTATCTGTTTCACTTCCAAATCATTCAACAGTCTCTTAAGCATTCTGGAACACTTCCCCAAATTCCTCCTTCTCGATTCATCAATTGGATACCCAATACAAGTAACGCATTTCCTTCCTTCAGGCATTGAACCCATAGCTCTAAGCACACAATTACAGCAGTACTTTGCATCACAAACAATACAAACCTCCTTCTCCGTAAGCCTATTCCCTTTAAAACACCTATAGCATGTCCCTTTCTTCCCTTTATTCTGCATCTCTCTTTTCCCCTGCAAAACCCTTGGTTCCTCTTCTCCGAACTCATCATTGTCATTAGCAACTCCAAGACCAGCAACATCATCTGATTCAACACCCCCAAAAGTTACCTGGGGTCGTTTTGTACCATCAACCACCTCATTGGGACAATCCCCAGGAGCCTTGAGATTGGAAACCCGCGAAGACGGGTACTCAGTACTAACAACGGACTCATTTGACGCCCAATCTTGATTTAATTCATTAGATATCCTCAATCTTGACGAACCTTGGCTCTTATTATCAAAACTATCAGAGAAACCTAAAGTGCTGGAGCTCCTAGCACCACTCACCAACTCATTAGAAAGCTCATGGCTAATACACGAAGACACGCAACGAGAATTCGAAAATTCCAACGCACCTGAACTACTCAACTCACCTGAAAATCCACAATCCTGACTATTATCAGCAACTCCCTCGATAACCGACGTCGGAGAAACTGTCACCGCCGCCGACTCAGATCCAGATTCTCTACTACTATTGTTTCCAATCACAGAAGTAGGTGACACTGTAGATTTCAGCTCTTTAGAAAAGTTCTTACTAGGATCGGACGCTAAAATCGGTTTAATCACCGGCAAGGACAGTTTATCGGGGAGAGAGAGTTGAGACACGACGGCGGCGACCGGAATTTTGCCGACGTTGATGGGGACAGCGCGTGGGATGTCGTAAGAGACCGGAGGGCCGTTGTACTCGACGGCAAAGGAGTACTGGACACCATCCTCCGTCACCGGCGGCATTGTTCTGGGTGGAGACAAGACTAATCCAGAACCCTAACTTCATGAATCATCATAATCTTTAAAAGGCGTAGACAAAGTTTGCATCTTTAGCTCAAATTTGAACAGAAAGTGAAGGGAGCTCAATGATTTAGCTAGAGGGTAGAATAGTAAGTGATGGTCTAGCAGCCTATGGTTGGTGTACAAGGAAAGGCGAAGAAAGAAAAAGGGAGGGGAAAAGGAATAAGGGATTTTGCTTGGGAGTAGAGGGAAAAGAAATGGAGGGGATTGGATAAGAAAGAGAAAAGTTGGGGTTTTTCTGCTTTTGGAATTTGGAAATCAGACGCGACCAGGAAGGAGAGGACAAACAGTAGCAAATTTTGATTTAAAATTCGCGTTTGGGGAGGAGGAAAATGTGTTGGGAAATGTTGAATGTGTGAATGAACAATGAAGAGAAAGTGACAGCCCAAAAGACAAAAAACAAAGAGATGAACATGGACAAGAAGGTAATGGAATCTACAGCTTACCCCAAAAAAAATTTTTTTTTTTCCATCTAATTACTAATTAGAATGTTATTTTATATGTATGTTTTTTTTTCTCACAAGAAATTTTTAAACAAAATTTAATTATAGAAAGATATTTTTAAATCATTTATACTCAGACTAATCTCTAGACAAGTCTCTTATAAAAATAAAATTTTGGTCATAAATTTTAAATGATTATTTGCGTGAATTTTCAAGTTTTATATGTATGTTTTATGTGAAAGGTGAAGAGGAGTGGGGCACACCTTTTTGTCTTCTTTCAAGGTGGTCTGGTCTGGTGGAAATGGAAACGGGGAATCGGGACAACGTTAGGTGTCGGGTTGGGCGGTGGGGACCACTCACCCCAATGTAATGTGGTGTCAATAATTCAGTTGGAATTTTAATCTCTTGTTCATTTGCATGAAATATGATTTCCGTTTATTATATTACGACAGTCCAAGTCCAAGATGCTAAACGTTGATTATCCCGTGATTAAGTTGAGTTCATAGCAATCTCTGAGAGTACTGAGTACTGTGTCGTGAGTAGGAACAAGATATTTTTATATAATGACTGGGCTCCAACTTTCCAGTTCTGAAACTTGAAGGAGCTGGGCGGGTTCAAACTTCAGAGATCGCTTTGTTTCAGCATGTGGTGATTTTTAGTGGAAAGAGAACAAAGTTTTCTTCTTTTTTTTTTTCTAGATTTACTTAGAAAACACAAACTATAGCATTTCAAAGTCACAAATCAAATTAAAGTTATCTCTTCGTGGAAAAAGTACCCAGGGTTCTCATTTAAAAAGCTATTGTTAGGAAAAAAAACTGTGTTTAATCATTGAAATTTATCAAATTTATTTTTAAATAATTTATTTAAAATATATAGATAATTTATCTAATAAACCTTTAAAAAATAATAATTATGAGTTTGTTGGCACAAAAATTTAAGGAGGTCTGATAAAGTATAGTTTTATCCTTACGTAATAAAATCAAATTAAAGGCTTTAAACTAAAAATTTAATTCAAATCTAAACTTTTTCACTAAATTTAATTTAAAATTCAATTAAAGTAAGTTTTGTGCTTTAGTTGAGTTGAGGAGATTGGTGTTAAGTATAACTGCATTTATCAATTAAAATAAATTAATTTTATACTAAAATTATAAATAACGATTATATATTAATCTATATTTTAAATGTAGTATCAATATTTGTTTGTATATATTGTTGATGTAACATTTTATTTTTTAATAACTCAAAATCTTTTTATAAACATTCTAAACTTCATTCATGCACCAATTTTAATTATCATATAGCAATCTGCTAATTGGAGTGTTATATTTGTCATCAACTCATTCTAATTATTAATAAATTGTATACATCAAGCAAGAAAACATTAAAAGAATATAATTTATTATTAAGTTACAGAACTTTGTTTTGTAATCTCATTTTATCGTATCATCAAAAAATTAAAATTCATCTAATAGAAACTAGAAATTAAATAATAAATCGATTCATCACTTTTAATATGGAAAGAAATGGTTTTGGAAAATATTTTTAAAATTGAATTGAAAATTAAATTAGTAAGATAAAAAGTTTAAGGTTTAAAAATTTAACTGATATTGGATCGTTATAAAACATGTATATAATAAAGATCAAAAAAATTAAAGATTTTGAAATATACCAAGAGTTGTTTTAAATTTAATATAAAAATTGTGTAAATTGATACTGTATGAAAGCATAAATTTCTAACTATGTATTAATAACTAATGATGTCAATTAAAGATATAATTTTTCAATTTAATTTTTAAATTAATTTTTGAATAAATTCATTAAGACTTATTATAATTTTTGTATTTAAAATTGTTAAAATACTTATTATTATTATTAGTATTGTTGTTGTTCTTCTTATTATTATTATTAATATTATTATTATTATATGTTTTATATTTTTATTAGAGTTATAAACTTAATTTTTGTAGAATTTAATATCCAAATTCTAAATTCTTATAAGAATATTCAACGAAATACTAAGATATATAATATTCATACCTTTATAATGTTTTTAAGTCATGCCCTCATAAGTCATTTTATACATAAACAGCTAATACTAAACAGTTAATTTTACCAAACATCAAATGACAAACAGCTAATGCAATCAGCTGATATAATCAGTTATCAGCTAACAGCTAATGCAATCAGCTGATTGCCAAACAGGGCCGAGGTGTATTCAATGTAGAACCCCCGTTATTGTTGACTAAATTGAAGCTCTTAATTTGAGGTGGCTTTAGAAAACATATTTTCTAAGTTAATGGATTTTCGAACTTGATTTGAAGATGATCTAAGAGGAGATATGAAAGTTGTTTAGATGTATTTGTTCTTCGAAGCTACTTGATAAAAAGAAGCAGTGCAAATATCCTTTTACGTGTTTGGCAAATGCATCAAGAGATTTATTCAACTGCAGCTGTTTCAGATTTACCTCCTCTACAGATTTATTTCATAAAACATCGTGGCAACCAATGTTTTAAAAACCCCTTCGGACCGTCCGGTCTGACCGGAAAACCTCTGAACCAGTCATTGGTCCGGTTCGGTTTTACCTACTAATCTCTCTGTATAAAAACCGGCCGGTTTTACCTTTTTCGGTCGGATCGGACGGTCCGGTCCGGTCCGGTTTTTATTTATACCTCCGTTGAGCGGCGACTGAGGCTCGGGAGCTGAGGTGAGCGTGTCCGTCGACTCGATGATGGAGTTGGATTGGCCGGGGGAGGAGAAGAAGAAGCGT